>JAWLRI010000674.1:1021538-1032776 GCA_034781795.1 Crypturellus tataupa
GGCGCCCGCCCCTGCTGCGCACGCGCGGCCGTTGAGCGGCCGCTCCCGCCCCGGCCCCTGTGAGGGGAGGGCGCGTAACCGCCGCAGCGCGAAGCGATGGAAAAGGCCCCGCTCCTCCCGCCGGCAGCCGCGGCCCCTTCTCGCTTCGAACGCGGCTCCCGGCAGCCGCCGTGACAGAAACGCGCTCCTCGGAGGCTGCTCCTATCCGCTTTCGGCCTCTTAGTCCTTCTTGTGAGTTGTACTTGCGCGCACAGGACAATCCCTGAAAAATGGCACAGGTACCTCACCTCCCGTCACCAGTTTTTCATTCAGAAGAGGGTTGTTATGTGAAAGTGAATTAAAAAAAAAAAGTTGCTAGTCGAATATATCACTGTGTAAGTGGGTCAGTGCTTGGGAGTGGTGGCCTGTGGTGCTCATTGCTGCATGTCCATGGGGAAAGGATTTTCCTTGGGATTCTCTCTTCCAATATTGCAGAACAAAAATTACGACTCACAGGAGCAGTTTAGTTACATGGGCACAAACTGCATGACAGGAAATTCCACTTAACGCTGAGGAAACTTTTTTTTTTCCTCTCCTGTCAGAGTGGTGCAACACTGCAACAGGTTGCCCAGAGAGCGTGTGAAGTCTCCAAGCTCGGAGATACTCAAAAGGCGACAGGATTTGATCCAGGGCTGCCCAGAGCAGACCCAGCTCTGGAGAGGGATCTCCAGAGAGGGAGGGATCCCTGGAGGTTTTTGTGCAATTTTTATGCAATTTTTATCTCTGGAGAGGGATCTCTCCAGACATCCAAGCTCTGCTGCAGGATTGCAGAGCAGCTTCACAGGGCTGCAGCCAAGACAGGAAAACAAAAAAGGGCCTTTTAGAGAGCGAATAAATACACTGATGGCCTCCTTAACTTCAATCATTTATTCAGGAATGTCAGTACAAATAAAGGGTTTGGGTTATTCATCATAAAAACCCACTCAGGAATGTCAACAGGAATATAGAACTGTCACATGGTTAACTCCTCAGAAAAGCGTCTGCTATAGACTATAAATATTCAAGATAAAATTCCAACCTCAATAATTAACTCTGCAATTTAAAGTTCCATAAACAGAATTTGTACACAGAAATATTAACAACTGTCTAGGAGCACACTGGTAACTCCCAGACGCCAGAGCAATACTTGCTTGTGAATAATCCAGGAGCTGTAACCAAGATGCTTGTGTGTCAAGTAGGAATGGACTGAGCTTTCATTTACAGGGCCAACTTAACATTTCCTTGTTTGTCGAGTTCCACAATAGAGAGCTCTTTCAAGATGCGGACTCTCGAGTCAGTGGCTTTCATATTCATCTTGCTCATCTGCGAAATACTGAGCGCTGCTCTGTAAGACAAGAGCAAACCACTCAGCAAAGCAGGGTATCAAACATCAGGTCTGCCAGGCGGTGATTAAAAAGCTCATACTGTTTAAAGATGATTTTTGCAAGTGCTCTGTAATTTTCACACTTAGGCACATTGCCATCAATCTCACTGGGCTGCTTCAAAGAACAGGCCAAGCTTAACGCCCAAGACAGAACTGCTGGGTTAAAAACCTCATTTTTTATTGTCAACCTGACAATATCCACAGCAGAAGTCACAGACAGAGGCCAAGCTCAGGGGCAAGGGCTTGAGTCAAGGCCCAGCGTCAGGATTTTGGGTAGCAATTGGGGCTGAGTTAAGGTTATATTTTTTTTCCAGGTTATGAAAGCGAAAAGGGTTTTCCAATATGACTGTGTCCACAAAACTTAGTTCTGAGTAGACCCAGTTTTGGACATCTGTTCAGTGAATCAAACAGAAAAAAATCTGTTTCTGAAGGACTTGACATGTAGTTTTGAAAAAATACAAAATTAAGTCATTTTTATGCAAAGAAATTTGGAGAGTTTATTACGATGGCACGTCACTTTGGACTACATATATCTAACCATTAATGCCCTAAGCGAGGGAAATCAAAATCTGAAGTTATAATACAGCAGCAAATGGTTAACTAACTAAAAAGTTGACAAGTGCTTTCATTTATTTTGAAAAGGGTGGAATTTCTTTACAGATTATAAAAGTCTTGCTAATTAATTGTTTCCAGTCTTACCTATTCTTATTTACAACAAAGTGGTTAAATAACTCCCTGTAAAAAGCGTTCAAGTCTGCCAGTTTAACAGTGCTCCTGATACTCCTTGGCACAGTCATAAGCATTTCTTCAGTCAACGGTTTGAATTGTGGTTCTAGAATATTGAAAATATAAAACATATAAGACACATACTGAAGATGGAAGCCTTAGGAATTATTATTTACAAAACTGTGTGCGTGTGGGAGAGATCAGTTTTCACACTCAAGAAAAAAAAGGCAACAGTAGGAAGGTATTTTTTTCCCCCCAGTACTTACCTTCAGCTGACTCAGGGTCTGCAGATTCTGAACTAATTGGCTATAAATAAATGAGAGACATCTCAGGATTAGTTGGTTTTCTTCAGAAATTAGTTTTTGTAACTTGCACATCTGTATTAGTAACTTTATTTTACCATTTGATACCAAGGATCTCACAGCTACTGAAGTTAACAGCAAAATCTTACTCAAATACAAATAAAAGTAGGTTTGAAATGCAAACAAAAAAGATCCACATGCAAGTCAGGTGAGCGTCTTCACGTCCTCCTTTGCATCCCAGCACGGATCTAGCTGAAAGCCCTGCACATGCAGCACAGGCAGAAGACGGCTCCCCTCTTCTCAAGCAACCTCAAGGCTGACAGTTCTGACAAGCTGAAGTTGGCTTTAACTTTTCAGCCAGAAATACAGCATGGAGGAAAACCAAAACAGGGCCATTTTGGTATCTTTTCCTTCTTTCTGTCTTTCATAAGCTGTAGGACTATCTTTAAAACACAGATGATAACACAGGGACTGGTACCAATTAAACAGCCCTTAACAGAAGCAAGATACAGCTATATTTTGCACTGAGCCTGTTATATGCCAGCAGTATATTGAGGGTTAGACATTAGAATTAAATAATAGAACAACATAAATTGAGAGGATTTAATCAAGGTAAAAGTTATTTTCAAAGAGTGAATGAAGCAGAAAGATACTGGACATATTTCATGCAAACCAACTGTGGCAATAAAGGGACAGAAAAGAGAGAGATGTCATTTAACAGAGTGGGCCATGAGAAGACATGTAGAAAAACTTTAATTCAGTAAAATAATTACAGTCTTTCTTTAATATTTTGCTTTTAATATAAAACTCAGACCAAGTCTTTGCTGATTTATTAGGATTTTGTGCTTTGAGTCACTCTGAGAAAATATCTATCTTTTAAACTATTATTATTTACATCTATGTTCTGCTGCATTATAGTTGCAATATGCTTCAATTATTCTTACTCATACTCCAGCCTGTATTTAATATTTTACAGGAAATTAAATTTCTCTAGATTTTGATATACATGGAGTTGAAGCAATTACACCCTTCACTCCCACCCAAAGGCTTCTTGAATGTGTTAACAGATCAACAAGAGCAGCAACCAACTGCAGCTGAAAATAAACAGAAACGTTCCCCAATTAAAGCCTTCTGTCAAAACAAGTTCTTTTTTTCTCCACAGGCAATTTAATTGGGACAAATCAGCAGTATAATCACACACAATCAAACCAAAAAGGTTTGTGAGAAACTGTAGCCCCATACCTGAAAAAAGAGTCTTCCTGACTTCATTTGAACTACTCAGATTAATAGTTTCTGAAATACAGACATTGTCATCTAATTACCTCTTCCTCTACCGATTTCATTTCGTTGACAGTTTGGCAGGTTAACTGTTGTACTGCAGCCTGTTCTTCTTCTGACAGAGGCAAGCGCTGAAGAGAAAGACACAAAAGAATCCCGATGCTTTCAGTCCCAAGGAAGGCTCTTTACAGAGGAACTCAATGTTTGTCTAACCCCTTTCTCATGGAAGCTAACAGTAGACTCCTACTTTCTTTCAAATGAAAGCAAGTTTACATGCTGAGTATTTCTGAAAATCCAATTATAATATCCATTTAACACCAATAAATGATTCAATAAAAAGGAGCATTCAAGAATTACTCATCCTCCCCAACTGTAGAGTGATGAATGAGGCTTGTGATTTACCAAAATAGGCCTGATCCTGCAAATATTTCTCCTGGTAAACAGTCCTTTTATTTTCTAAGTCTCCAGGAATTACACATTTTTCAATCCAACTACTCACATTAATGTACAGGTTACACAAACATATGCTTGTTTACAGGAGTAAAATGAAAGCGGTACCTCCAGATCAGTACGTTGCTGTATAGCCTGAACCATCTTCATTGTGTTCTCCAGGGCAGCACGAATGCAGTTCATGGATTCTGTCTGCTCTGCGGAAACTTTTTCCAGCTGCACACACATCGCCTTATAACGAGACTTCACCACTGCGAGTTCTTCTAAGAGAGCAATTGGATTTTCCTATACAGAAATTAAAAGTACATTTAAACTACTATAGAACAGAAAATACTTCGCCACTCAATTAAAAGTATAGTCACTAATATGTTATATGAAATGGTGCTCTACGATGGAAGTCATTAGGCAATCTTAGCTGTGTCTATCAGTTTCAGCTATATATTTAATTTCTCATAGACAAGAATTATATAAAATACTAAAATATCACTATTCTGTGCTACATAGTAAATACAAGGGGTGATTTTACTGTATTAGTGGTTTTAACATCTCTAATTTAGAATAGAGACATCTAATTAAAAAGGTTATTTTTCCACTCTTTGTCACAACATTGGGAAGATGAGGACAAATTTATTAAATGTTATATGCTGACATTTTTCTCTCACCTCTCTCCTAGGCATGAGTTTAGTCACTGTTTGCTGACAAGTTTATGTTCAGTATCAAGTAGTGGTGTATTTTAGCTAATATCAGAAACTGCCTCTAACAATTAGCTGTTAACATTACTACTAATTTCTCAAAGTAAAATGTGAGACTTTAACCACACAGCAATTTAGGGGAAGTTTTTGAATTTATATTAAGCCAGTCACCTGGCTATAGAATGCAAGAAATGTTTTGTAATAATAAAAAGCTATCAACTAGGTAAAAAAAACTAAAATATATTTTAGGATTAAAAAACCTACCTATTTATTATCATTCACTTATTAACAGTCCATACAAAATACAATAAAAACTATGAATTTAATCTGAAAATACTACCTCTTCTGTTGGATTATCCGGAAGGCTTTTCATTATTTCAAATTCCAGTTTGTGCTGAATATAATCCAGATCAGATTCTGCCTTCTGGAACTAAAATATTTAAGATCAGCCACAGTATATTAAAAAATGAAAACGGTAGACACAGCTCATCCATTTGTCTTTCTTGTATTTCAGGAAAGCAGAAGCCAGGTGCCTCCATTTCAAGGCAGATATACTATAAACGTAAGTTCCTAATCCTTCCATCTACACTCTTAGCTAATACCGGAAAATTACGCTGACACACTTCTAGACTGAAAAAAAAAAGCATTAAAGAATTGTGTAATTTTTAGAAGTTAAAAACTGCCAACTAAATAAAGTATCCAGATAATAAAAAGAAACACCTAACATATTACTTTGCAAAATTCCTGTGCTATCTTACAGCTGAGCTACTTGGCTTAGAAATCACTACCCCCACCTGTCCCCAGTACAAATGTTGACCCAGACATGAGTATTTTCCTTTCACGTGTAAGAAATAAATGACACTGCACATCCAGCTGCACTTAGACACCCCTCATACCAATTTTTCTATCAATAAATGGAAATTTGTTGGACCCTAAGTACCTAACTGTTCTCTTTGCGGCCCCTTCATCTGGCCCTTAGTACCTTTTTCACACAGTGAAAAAAATGTCACTTCTTCCAAGATTAAATGCCCTTTTCTTAGCAAAACCTCTCAGGATGAAGCTTTTAACTAGTAGACCAAAGAGGGAAGTTATATCAAGAGACAAGAACAATGCATCTTGTTTAAAACTGATTGTCTCAGGATGTCAAAGGAGTTTTCTTCCTTGAGATATTAAGATACTCTCCATTGATTTTTAGAGCTTTTTCTTGGATAGCTGCTTCTCTTTTCAAGCATTAGAAATTCTATTAGCAGAACTGCAGTGCTCAGTTATTTACACAGCAGAGACTACGAGTAAGTGTTCAGGATCCAAGCATAAGAGATTTTGTTATTAATGATATTAGGAATGTATTCTTTCAGATGATTATAATCCCCATAACGCATTTCATTATCCTCTAATAAATCACACTACCAAATAGATAATCAAATTGATGACATCACATTTCTTTCCTTGGGATAAGTAAGTCCCCAGAGAATTAGATAATTGCTTTGTAAAACAGTGTGCTGATAGCGCTATATTTAATTAATTTTAGCCTGCAATTTTAATGTCTATTAAGGACTTCTACTTAAAAGAAAAAGGCAGCCTTTCAGTTCATGAAACAAACATGAATTTCTTAATATAATTATTTGGGGAATTCACAGGCACAAAAGAGACTATGATAAAAACAAGTTAAATGCTTGGAAGTTACTTAACTCAGTGTGGCTTCCACTACTTAAAATGAGATTAATTCTGAAGCAATCATTACTTTTTTTCCTCTAAAAGATTCAAAATAAGTCTGTATTTGTTAACTCCATCTTAAAGTACTAATTGGCAGTACCACGGTACTACCTAATGCAAAAAAATGCTGTAGGTCTTCTGGCTATTTGTATTTTGGTAGTTAGACCTGGATAGAAGAAGAATGTTTCAACAACAACCAAACAAGAAGGGGTTTCAACCATCAGTCTTTTCTAACCATTCAACCACATCTGTTCCTCTCCACTGGCAAACATTTATAATACTTCAGTTCTAGGGACAGACAACCAAAACAGGCCACTTTCTGCTTTGCTCCATCTCTTCCATCAAATTATTAATTATTAGGAATGCACACAATGAATGTGTCTTTAAGAAGTATCCATGAAGTCCTGTCCTTAAAAATATTACAGTATTGATATTGAAATATATAGAATGACAGTAAACCATTAATTCCCTGCTGCAAGTATGATTCAGACATTAAAAATTAAATGTGAATCTGAATGCTCATGCATCACATGACAATATTTTTAAGACTTGTCCTTTATGAAAACATTACAATTCAGTATCACTGCATTTTCCTGAAACTGTACTGCTCTCTAAAAGAAACAAAATTTATTAACAATTTCAAAGCACAGTTAATAAGTACTGAGATATATTCCCCCATTAAACCCACTTTCCATATTTTATAAATAGAAATATTTCTTGCTATATTTCAGAATGCATACACCTGTAAAAAATCTCATCTTAATGTTATAGGTTAGGATTATTTTCATGATGAATATTACACAGAATCACATAAAAAATGCACATTTATGAAATGCAGATTTTGCAATTTACTCACAGGCTTTGAAGAAAGTGTTACAAACTGTAAGGCAAGATTCAAGCCACTGCTGTGTACTCTGCTTTCAGATGCTTTGACAATACTATTGCACTGCTAGCTGTAAAGTACAGTAGTGCAATAAAGTCAGAGCATTCGTAAGCAGCAAGAATTCTGTACAAGTAATCAATACTCTCAAAATATGTACTGGTTAAAATCGTTTGAGTCAGATAGTGGTTTCTGTAAGTTGTGGAGACTTGAACAAGGTTAACGTTTACTGAGTCCTGATACTGACATGTAAGAACTCCTGTATCTCAAGATGTTGTTTTTACAATCATTGCCTCCTTCTACTGACCAAGAGAAAAAGGGAAAAAAAATCCTAACAATCTGTCAGAAATTCAGTTAAAAAAAAACAAAACAAAACAAAAAAACCTTGTGTTAATTCAAGTGGAAATGACATTTCCAAACTTATTTTTTTCGGATTCATCTTACAGCAAGGAAACTGCTATCAGACAGATGTTCTCAAACTGCATTACAGGGAACATTTTCTGGACGCTGAAGTTTATTCTTCTGATTTGAAGGTGTTGAGTCACCTTTAAATGCATTTAAACATGACAAGATTTCTCAACACTGGATTTAAAATACCATTGGGGTAACTATTTGGATGTTAGAGGACAATGAATGTGGGGGTGTATTTCATAAATATCAATAAAAGTGCTAATATTACAAAAAACACAATAACTTCATATTTATAAGTTTGAGAACTCCTAGGGTTTGTAGGTGTTAGCATTCTTAACAATAAATGCAAAAAAATGGGGAGTGGATATAAAAGATCACTGATGCACCCACTGCAACAACCCGAGTCAACTATACACCTAGGACATTATCTACAACATTTTGTAGAGAAATGGGAATCCTGCAGTGTTCTTCCCTTTTTGTGAAAAGATCCTTTTGTCCTTTTTTTGTATAAGGACAGACACCTAAATGTGATGGTATTTTTCAATAAAAAATTAATTCAGATTTCTCATTGACAAATAACTAGGAGATAATGAACGCAAAACAATAAATCTCTGACAATTCCATTTTACAGTTGTTTGCCAAATCATCTTCTAGTCTCAGACATGTAAGAAGGACTTTTGACTTGCGATTCCATAGAATAACAACAAGCAGTGTAGATAGTATTGCTGGCCAATGCCCTTTTAACATTGCACTGCTTTTTGTGTATCATCACTAGTAGTACAACATAAAAAGGGCATTGGACAGGCACCACTCACAGAAAAGTAATCCTACTATACTTTAAAAAGTGAAATAAATTAACCAAATTGTTCTGAACAAAACACTTTCTGCTAGTTAATCCACTTTGAATACTTTACTAAATAGATATCTACAAAATTTAAGTTTCTTTCAGTGCAGGCTGCTCAAGTGCTGCATGCTGGAAAGCACCGGGTGAATATGCAAGGTTGTGAGACATAAATGTTAACAAAATGGTTGTTGCGCAGACAGGTACATTTCGTACTGCCACCTACTACCTGCTACACTAAGTCTTGACTCAACTTCTCTTGAAGGTGCCGGAAAGATCTTCAGTTCCAGGTGACCTCAGTGCACGCTTGGGCAGCGCAGACTTAGGTGTCCAAGTGCTAAACTAACAGCACCCAGGATTATTACCCGAGCTGCTGAAGAGCCAGGTTTAGCTTCTCTAACATAATGAATCCTGTCTTACACCGCAGATGTTATGATTCACTCGGCTCTTTTTTAGAGCAGCAGTCTCAAATAATCAGAGTTTTACCTGGTATTTTCATTTGTTCTTTTTAAGCTCCTACAAATTAGTTTATCCTCGGTTTTACAAACTAAGAGGATGCTTTCCGCGAAATGCACGTCAAAGCCCTGGGGAAGTAAGAGCTGGTATTTTATCACACTGCTGTGGAGGGAGCTGACTTCACAGGAAATCCAGAAAGAAAAAAACAATAAGCAGGAAGGAATAAGAAGGAAAAGCAGGAGACCCAAAGTGGCAATGCGAGCCATACTTGCAAATGTACATTTCTGATTGACTGTAAAACGGCAAGAGGAAATGCAGGATCACTTCACTCTGTGTGAACAGGATTATGAAACAGTAAGTGACCAGTAACTGTCTTCTCCCAGCACAAACTGATGCCCCTGTTAACTTCAATGGCACTAAACTACTTCTGATTATTTATATGCCACAACAAAGATCATAAATCAGCAAACATTAAGACTTTCCCGTGCTTTTTCTTACAAACATCTACATCTAAGCAGGTTTACACAGAGGGAAAGCAAACACGCGACAAAGAAGAAAGAAAGAAAGAAAATTACTCTGTATTGTTCAATAAAAGCAGAAGAACTGGGGAAAATCTCAAGCTTATGGTATGCACAGGGCTGTCGGTTTTGAGTTTGAAATCAGAGTTAAATTTAAAAATTTCCCAGCAAGGAAAACTTGCAAGGGAGGGCCGTATTTTGCAGGACTATGTCAGCACAAGCATTTAATTTACGTAAGGCCCCTGGAATGAAGCCATAACATCTATGAAGCACTTGGGTGCACAAAACGGCGCCAAGACACTTTAGATTAAAAAATGAAGTTGTAGAAGTTGCATTAAATGGAGCAAAAAGGAAGGTCGAAATTTGAGAGATGCTACAAGGCATCTTGGCTGCTTCAAAAAGAGAGTTTTCCAGACCCTATTGCCATGTGGAGAAATACCACGGCCTTCTGGTTGCCCTTTTTCTCGTTGTTTTGCAAAGTTCGAGCGGGGCAAGAAAAAGGGCCGTTTATGCGACCCCGCCGAGCGCCGCCCTCGAGCGCCCGCGCGCACAGCCCGCGGCACGCGGCGCGGGACCCCCCGCGCGTTGCACCTTCGGCAGCAGCTGCAGGGCTCCCTAGCCCCCCAAAGCATCTCTCACGTTAGAGAAATTTAACAAATGTGAACGGTTCTAGGAACCACGCAGGAAGCGGTGCTGAGGGCAGCCGGCCCTGGCCCCTGTACATAGTGTACATAATACAATACGTGTATTTTTAAAGTGATCATATTTATGTTAATAGAACAGATGAAGTCTATATATAGAGATCTATATCTATACTGAGAGATGCAGGGCTTTGCTAGCACCGCGACGGCGGCCGCGGCGGCTCCTCCGCAGAGGGAGGGCACCCGCCCGGCGGCTCCGGGTGCTCCGAGCGGGGCTGCAGCTGCCGCCCCCGAGCCCCGGAAGGGCCGGCTCACCCGTTCGTTCTCTTCTCAATTTAGCTTCTTCAGAGTTTTCAGGGAAAAGAAGTTACAGACTTTTCTGAACTTGTTTCACAGCAGATTTGAGCTTCCACTCCAAGTGCAGCCTGCTAAGAGTTGCCCTCTCCCGGCGGCGCTCACCCCGCTCCTCCTCCTGCCCCGCTCTGAGCTGCCCCCGCGGCCGCCCGGCGCGCAGGGACCCGCTGTCCTGCTGGGTCGCTCTGCTGGGAGGGTTTCGCACCGACCTGCCCGCCCTGCCGCACCCCAGGGCCCTGCCGCGCTCCTGCACGCGCCAGCGCTGCCCAAGCTGCAGGGGCCGCTCGGTGCCAGGCGGTAGCTGTGGGGGGACACGGCCTTTTGTGCTTTAAGAAGCTACTTGGGCACAATGCGAGACCAAAACCAAGCCCAGCTGCACAGCCGTGCCTGCTCCTACCTTGCTCCTGCATTTCCGTCACTCCCAAAGTGCCTCCCTCTCTCCAGCAGCAGCCCGACCCGGAGCCCGTCCTCAGCTCCGGCACGGCACAGTGCCCGGGCCGGGGCTCCTCCCGCCGGGGCGAGCGCCGGGGGCAGCCGGGGCGGCTCGCGGGACAGGGCGGCTCCAGCCCGGCCT
>JAWLRI010000674.1:1045824-1065815 GCA_034781795.1 Crypturellus tataupa
GCGGCCCGCAGTGGAAGCGGCTCCCGCAGCGCCGCCGCCTCGGAGCGAGCCGGCTGCGGCGGCGGGATGTCGGCCACGCTGTACGTGCTCTCCACGCTGGGCGGCTACGTGCTCACCTCGGCGCTTCTCCTCAAGTGCCCGGGGCTGCTCCACCGGCCCAAGCGACAGCGCTTCCGCTGCCGCCACATCTCGCACCGCGGCGGTGAGTGAGGGGCCGCGGGAAGGCGGGCGGGGAGGCCGCGCGGGCTCGGCGCTCCCGGGCGCTGCTGCCAGGGCTATATTAGGAGGCCCTGGAGCCGCCGCCGTGATGCCCGCAGCGGCTCCTTCGGAGTCTCCCTCCGGTAGCCTAATTTTAGGTGCCACCTGCTGACCGGTGCCTGATTTCAAAGCTGAATAAGTCGTCGGGCTCTGCTGAAATCAGCCGCTTCTCGCAGGCATTCATATCTTGATGGCTTCCAAACGGATAATTCTGTATGCCTCTTCCTAATGACTATGTATCTAATTAGCCCTTTTTTTCTTAATAAGAGAAAAGGCTGCCTGTTGTTGGGAGCAGGTCCAAAGATCGGCCTCCTTTCCTCACACTGATTCACCGCGTGCTCCAGGTACCCGGTTGCGCTCTGCTCTGGTCCTGCCCTTTGCTTTCCAGGCAGCAGAGAGGTGAGAGCCGTGAGGGGAACATGACCATCCTCTTGGGATGCTCCTGGATGTGAGTCTCCACCTGGATGATGTTGCTTGGGGAGGGCCAGACTTGACCCAGTGCTCTCCTCAGGTGTGAGGATCCTAACGCGTTTGACCGTCGAATGAAAAAGATACGGAAAAAAATATGGTCTGGAGCTCAGCAGGAGCCTGGCTCAGGTTCAAAAGTTCCACAGCGAAAGATAAGGCATGGAGCAATGTGGGACGAGCTGTAAATGAGCACCTGGTCTCTGGTTCTGCTTGCAAGAATAGCACTAAACTGAACAGGTTTCTTATAAGTGATGCTCAAGGTGTCTAATATTAATGTTTTGCTTTTCAGATTTAGAAAAATATAAAGTTTGCTGTGACTTTGTTCTTTCTCCTCTTACTGTAGAAAACAATTAATGGTTCAGTACCAAGGTAAATCTGAGGCCAGTTATTTGGATCTCATCCCCTCTGTGTACTTGCTTGAACGTCTTACACGTAATCTGGTTGCTTCTCATCACAGAAAGATAATTTTAAAGTTTCTTCTGCCTTTCTAAAGTGTTAGTAGAAAACACATATGGCAAACCCTACATTTCCTATGCTGTGCAGATAAAGGCCAACTCTTCTCTTTTCCAAAACTGCTACCCTGCTCAATTTGAGATTGTTAGTCACTCTTCCAATAAATGTCTTGCCAAAAAGGCCAAAGATACGGTGGTTCCACATATATTTAACATTTTCGATAATTTATAAAACGACTTTCTTTATAATACATAGCCTTTAGTACAAAATTTACCTTTTGATTGGGAATTTATGTAATAGCAGTTTTCTGGTCAATATTTTAATTTACAAACTTCTACAAACATGCTGATTTTGTCAGAACATGATGATTTGTCAGAATCTGGTATGAACTCTTTAATCTTTGTTTATTCTCACTTTTTTTTTGTGCAGGCATTAGTTAAGATAACTAACCCCAACCCTAGAATGGGAGCTCTTAGGCTATTTACACTAAGTACTATTAAAACAACAACAAAAAAGCTGTTCTGAATGGGATGATTATTCATTAGGCATTGCAAGACAAAGTCCACAGTCCTTGAATTGCTCTTTGTTTGTATCTATGCAATGAAGAGAGTACAACCCTTAAATAACATCTCAGTAGCCTTTTGCTCATCAGGTACTATGAGATTGAAGATCACTTACTTTTTACTCCCTGTAGTGTTTGCTTTGTAACTGTAATTCCTGGGGGACTCAAGTTCTCAGGCTTTAGCCCTGCTGGAGCTTTCCGTGCAGTGTCGGGTTTCCTATTGCGTTACTCCGGTCGGCTCCAGAGATCAAGGCAACACTTGTTTGGCCTTTTCTTCTCCAAGAGGAAGCCTTGCATGTGAAGTCTCCTTACTCTGTGCATTTTGGTTTTGCTCCATTTCTAATACAAGAATTTTCTTCTCTTGGCTTATAGGTCATATGCAGAACCATTTCTGAATTAGCGTTTCACTTCTGCATTGTTTTTACTTTAAAAATTTGCCACTTCTGAGATCAGTAATTAAATCTTTATTGCCCCTTAGAATCCTCTGTGCCAGTTGCGTGGGCCGAATTGCAGAGTCTTTTGAGAGACGGTCTCATTGATAACTCACACAGTATTTCTTTTTAAATGTCTTAGCCAAATTTTATTTCAATTTGCGCATTGCCTCATGTCCTTTCACTAGGTCCCAGTGCGAAGAGTCTTGTTTTTGTCTTCTTTACCCCTCTCATCAGGTATTTCTATGCTTTGAAAAGGTCCTCCATGAGCCTTCCCTTCACAATAAATAATCCCAGCTCAGTCTCTTCTTGTATATCAGATGCTCTAATCCCTTAATCGGCGTGGCCTCCATTGGACTTGCTCCATTATGTCCATGTCTCTCCCGTTTGGGGAACCCAGCACAAGACCCCAACACTCCAGATCCTGTCTCACTAGTGCTGAGTTGCTTCCCGTGACCTGCTCCTGCTGGCAATGCTCTTCCTAACGTAGCCTGGGATGCTCATACAGGGGGGGGAAAAATGCAAACTCTGTGGGCCTTTTCCTTGAGTTAGTGCTTGACTTTGGCTCCTTTTGTTCCATAGTAGTTCTTTCAAAATTACATTATGCAACTTTGATGCTTAGATATGTCTGCTTTGGCTCAGAGGGGGCTAACCTGTGCTGAGCAAGGTCATTTTTATCTTGAGGACTTCAGAAAAGTACTTAGTTCACAAAGCCAAGAAGTATTATGTGATTTTTTTGGAGATGCATCTGAGTAAATAAAATGTTAAAAAGCCTTCAACAAAACTAGCCCTTTTTTCTTAGAAAGAAAATGACTCGGTATATCCCTTAACTTGCTTGTTGTAGTTCCCTTTTCTGAATAGGGTTTGTGAAAACTATGTTGCTGATCTAGAATTTCTGTTTGGGCTTGTCTCTCTCTCTCTTTCTTCCTTTTTTTTTTTTTTTTCTTCCCCATTTCCCAAATGTGGAAGTCGGGCCTTTTTGTTGCCAAATGGTTTGGCTCACCATACCTACCTCCATGGCCTGCAGCTTGCTACACTAGTCATTTAAAGCTTTATTTTGTGAATTTTCTGCCCAGAAATATTAGGTTACTGTTTTGTTCACAAATTAAGCATTGACTCTTTGTTTTCCCTCTGTTACAGATGAGGCTTTATGGACTGTTTTGCCACAGTTGATAAATTAGGTGCAATAAAAATGGAAGTTTTAGCTATCTTATGACTCACCGCCCAGGTCCTGTGTACTTTTTTTTCCCTCTGTGTTGGGTAATTGCTGGTAGTGCACAGAGATTCTCAGGATCTTCTCTAGACCTAGGTCATGTTTGCCACTCAGCCTCTGAAAGCTGCTAATTCTGCATCAAGTTCCCTGGAATATTGGTGACTGATCACAGAAGTTACTGCAGGTTAATCCTGCTGATCTGTGTTAAACCTTGCAGGTTTTGTCTCTGATTCCAAGTTAGTTAAGTGTTTCTATATAAACTTATCGATCTAACCTGATAACAAGAGATCTGTTTGTTGTGCTTGCATGAAGTTGTATTGTTTTAATTGCAGGCTTAGATAAATATATATTGGTAGGTTTTTGTTAATAGGCAAGGCCTTATTAGAGCCTCTATAATTACACTGTTTACAAGGTCTGTCGTTTGTCACTGTCATCGAGCAGCTAAAACTTGTATTGATGTCTCCATCACTGCATGTATCTCTCTGAAGCTGTTTTCTTTTCAGTGCCTAATATTCCATATTTTTGAAGAGAGGGAGTTCATCCTTTTTTAGCCCCGTAACCACATTCTTTCTTCAAAGATTCATATGTAAAGAGTGGCCTAAGAGGTGCAGGTTTCGCCTTTGCTGTCTGAGAGAAAATTAAACTCCTTTGTCCTTTTTGTGGAATTCATGCATATGAGGTCTGTCTTTGCCAGCAGAAAAGCCTTTATTGTCTGACTTAGACTGTTTCAGGAAGCCTATTTGCACAGAAAAAAAGAGGTCTTCACCTCTTTGAGCATCAACTGGGTTATGCGTTTAGGGAATAGCAGATTCAGAGAATCTTTCTTCTTTTTTCCCTCCTTGTCATCTTTTCTCTCATTATTCCTCTCGCTACATCTGAAATAGATCTCATACATATATTGTTCTCATGGAGAATATTGTCATAGCCAAAGAAAAAGCCTTTAAGCAACACCATGGCACCTGATCTCCAATTTGTATATTCAAAGTGTGACAGAAACCCAAGATAAGCTGTATTTTGCTTAGGTAAGATTACCTCGAGAAAGTCACATGGCTTGAGTTTCCCCAGTGGGTTAGCTGCAACTCTAGGAGATATAACTTTAGCCTCATTCTCATTTGTCCAGATAGTTCTCCCACACATATATGCTTTTAATCCATTCATTTTAAGTTTATTTCCACTGGGATTGAGGGGAAGATAAGGATTTTGTACATGTTTTATTTTTTGTTTTTCTTACAGGTGCTGGAGAGAACCTAGAAAACACCATGGCAGCCTTTCACCAGTGAGTACCAATGGAACCAATAATGTCTAGAAGGGTGTTTTTGTTGTGTTTAATGACTGGATCAATAACAAAAAGATGAGACTTTCAAAGGTTGTTTTTAGGCTGCAAATATTGTTTATAAACATCTTATTTCCTTTGAGTAATTTCTACAGATTGCTGAATATTACTACAACTTAAAAATGAAGAAGCTGGGGCACCAAAAGCTTTGGGTTGTACACAGTAATGTAGTAAACTTGCATTTGGAAGTAAATCTCCGGAGCCCATATTCCTCCTGCTTGAACTAATAAAACATGTAACGATATTGATTCCATATTTAATGCAGATTGCTTTTCCTCTTGGGTCAGGGATGATCACCTTAAATGTAGGACCTGACTTAACCTTTTGGATTCTGGGCAGTGGATTGCTGACATGTTGGTTAGTCACTTGGTGCCATAGGGTGGATCACCACATTGAGCAAGTTTTGGAGGCTGCACTAAAGAGGACTGGATGATCCTACAGCTGAGGAAAGACAGTGTAATAGAGCAGGATGACTTTCATGTCAACTTACCCAGTAATTACTTAGTAATTGAAAGAAGGTGAAAAAGTAAATATCAAATCCCTTCCTTTTCTCTTGAGTTTTGAAATTAAAAGCAGCAAACTAGGAAAGGCCTTTTAAATCGAATTCCTTTCTTTAGGCTTCAGTTTCTTTCATGTTTTCTTGTCTTTTTCTCTCAATTCAGTTTGCTTCAAAACTGAAACAAAACATTGAAACAAAACCCACTAGTTTATCGCTAATTATAAAAATACTTGCATAGAAATAATGTTAAATGCCACCTTTCTGGATACATTGATATTATCAAGTTGTAGTTTATATCAATATACTAATAAATGTACAGTGCTGTCCTGGCCGTAAGTGATTCTCTCAGATATTTCAGAGTGTCGTAGTGTTTGGTTCCCTCATGTATACGGAAGGAGATAATTTGTCTTATAGGAATATTGACTGAAGTCTTAATATTAACAAACTTCTAATGCACCATTTACAAAGGTAATAAAAGTGCTTCTGCTGTGCTTTTTTCCCCTCCTACATATATTTCACTGGCACTGTATGTGAAAGCCTTAAAATTGAGTTAGAAAGCCTTTGAAAACCACCAGGCTTTAAGAAGCAGGGAATTATAACAATGTTCTCAGGAGTATTCCAAAAAGAAGGATAGCAAGAACTCCAATTACCAAAGAGCAATGGCCAAGCTGTGTG
The DNA here is from genome assembly GCA_034781795.1 of Crypturellus tataupa. Classification (NCBI taxonomy): domain Eukaryota; kingdom Metazoa; phylum Chordata; class Aves; order Tinamiformes; family Tinamidae; genus Crypturellus; species Crypturellus tataupa. The sequence goes on from JAWLRI010000674.1 coordinate 1,051,717, forward strand.
GGCAGCTTATTTTTTTTAAAACTTATTTTTTGTGCTCTGTAGCCTCAGCAGCCTGTGCGTTTCCTTGCAGAGTGCGCTGCCAACTTCTGCAACCAGAGCTATTGAAAGTGCTGTGCTGGTTTCTATCTCCATGGAAGCTCAGCAGAGCTTTCTGTGCTCTGCTCCTACTAGCCTGCTGTTTTTCAACTCTGCTACTGCATTTTCCTGATCGTGCTTTCCCTTCCCCGCTGCCCCCTTTTTAATGTTTTCTTAATTTTCTATATCAGTATTGATTTTATATCTTTATGGAAGCCTCTTAGCAGTAGCTACTAGAAACAGCTTGGCAAAATGTTAAATTTGTTAGCAATGCAAGGTGAAGTTGCTGAGCTTGGGTAAGGTATAGATTGTGCTGGCAGATGTCAAAGATTTGTTCTTAGGTGGGTAGAAAGGGTGTTGTAATTGGAGGGTGTTCAAATCTGAGGTTGGGACTACCCTGCTGTTGGAATACTGTTTTTTCTTGGAGGGTAGGGGCAGAGTTTCTAGCACTTCTTTTTCAGCAGTGTTATCCCTGTTTTCTGCTTTCCTTTCTTCACCCCTCCTTCTAAGTAAGCCTATTTATAGAGTGCATTTGGTGCTGGACTGGAATTTTTCGAAGCAATGGATTGGAATGTTTAATAGCTAATTCTGATGCATTGCTTTTAAAAATATGATTGCACAGTTTAAAATTACAATCTTTTTTCATTGTACTTAGCCCCCCCCCCCTCAAAAAAAGCCCCCAAGGCTGGATGCCTCATTCCTAGTTTCTGAAGCCTGCTAATTTTAAGTTGCATTTAAAAACTTTCATGTCCTTGTCATTTTTTGTTTATACCTGCTCCAGAATTGATTAGCTATTTAAAGAACATGTTTCTTCTTGTGGTGAATGTGCTGATACTAGTAAGCACCACGCTGCAATAATTCTGAAATGATACTTGAGAAGTCTCTCAATAGTAAGAGCAGACTGCACAGACGGAAGCAGAACTTTGTTTCTGTAGAAGGCAGAGCCAAAGCTCCAGAGTTCAAATCCCATCTCTGATTCATAATGTCTTGTTTATTCTTGCATCAGCTTTTCACTGCAATAGAGCTTATTTGTTTCCTGCTTTAAAACAAGGTTGTGAGGATCCATTGCATCATAAAACTTCTAAAGGGCCTTCCCTGGGATTAGTTGTTGTTTTTTTTTTTTTTAGTAACATGTATGAATTAGGTTTGGACCTGTGCAAAAGGTACATTTGGCTCAAGGCAGACTTCTTTGCTTCCAGTGCGGTTAATATAGGAACGGATATGTTGGAGCTAGATTGTCACCTGACAAAAGATGAGCAAGTGGTTGTGTCCCATGATGAGAACCTGAAGAGATCAACAGGAGTCGATGTCAATATATCGGACCTCAAATACTCTGTAAGTTGAAGAAAAAAAACATCATTAGGTAATGGGTAAAAACGTGTTTGTAGAATGGTGGGGAGGAGACTGTGATCATAAATGTATGGTATATTTAGTATCCAAAATCCAAGAAGAATATTTGTCTTGTGTGACAGAGTTATCTAAGCTCCCTGTGTATTCAAGGGAGAGAAGTGGGCATGCGTCCAGAGGGTGATTAACTCTGTCCCAAAGCAACTTGGATGAATGGCCTTCTGGAGGTGCCTGTTTTGCCAGAGTGATGATAGAGATTGAGTCAACCAGCTTGTTCTTTTTAATGGGTAAAATTAGTACATTAATTCCCACCTCCAATGACTACTTTCCACCTAATATTTTAGTAGACTTGTCCGTGTTTTTCAGACAGGCATCTGAAAATATTCTTTTTCTTAGACCTGTGTTCCCTTCAGCTGAATAAGAATGCAAAACCCTTCAAGTAAAAGAGAACAATGTTGACAAAATCGCTTCTTAGGCAAGAAGCCTAGAAACATACAAAATATAAATATAAAGACACAAAATATTTGTGTCTTCAAATTTAACTTGTGTGGCTTATGAATTATTTTTCTTGTTTCAAGGAAACTCATAATTAGTCACTGCTTTTGAATTAGTATTCCTTTTCCCTTTATTTTTAAGGAACTTCCTCCATACCTCTGCAAACTGGATGTCACATTTCAGAAAGGTAACTTTTTGACCTCTATTTCAGTTTACAGTAACTGCTTTTCCAGAATTGTAGTGTGGCCATTTCTTACTTCATTAAAGGGAAAGCAAAGTAAGGACTTCTATCAGTATCTTGATAAGAAAAGTTTTGAGAGGAAAAGAAAATGTTATGGTTTCTATTTTTTTTTCATATCAGTAGATGGTGAATAATTTAAATGTAAAACATCTTTTTAAGTTGCTTTGATTACCTGCTTCTTGACACTAAACACTGAAACTTGATATGCCCTTGCTCATTAGATTTCTCCAGTATATATTCCTAGAAGGAAAAGTTTATCAGTTGGTCTCATTTTGTATATATTTCACTATTTTCTGTGTGGTAAGCAAGCCCTTGTTTGCCAGTTCAGAATATTATTGATGTCTCTTGTTGTTAAATAATGACTGAGTTGCATCAGTTTTCATTACTGGGGTGAGCTTGTCAGTTAATTATAACCATACAAGGATAGTAAATTCTTTTCAGTTCAAAAATTTGCTAATAATAGCTTTTTTTTTTTAACATTATATTAAAATAAAGTGCTCTAATATCTTAGATTTTCTCTACAGTATGTTAGTAATGGTCACAGCAGTGACAACTTTGTTTCCTCAGAATGTCACTGCGAGGGTAAAGATAACCGCATTCCACTCCTGAAAGAGGTGTTTGAGGCATTTCCACAAACCCCTGTCAACATTGACATCAAAATGAACAACAATGTGTTGATCAAAAAGGTAGGTGATAAACTGCACTGAACTGAGACTGAGTATCATGCAGAAGTGTTCAAATTCCCAAAGCAGGGATGTCCCTGAGTTGTTGGCAGTCTGAGACACTGAAACGTGTGTCCTTGGACTCTTTCCTCCTCCACCTGTTAGATCTTGCTCTGTGGGTTAGGTCATGCAGAGCATGGAGCTATTACAGGCTGCTCTGCAAATAGTTCTTTGTTGATTCCCTATCTCAGTATGAAACAGATGAGGGATACCACATTGCTAGGGGTGTCTTTGTTTTATGTTTAATATGAAGATTTAATATGTAGGCTGTTGCTTACAAATGAATCATGATAACCATGTAAAGATAAGAGCTTACCACAGAATATGAAATCTCCTTTCCATCAGATACTGTGTTGCCATTTTCCTTTTTAAAAATCTCTAATTTTTCTTGCATAATACTTGTATACACTTTTCTTGTATATATACTTTTTTTGTATAATACTATTGCCTTTTCTGTTATACCAAACACCTGTTTCCTCCCATTCAAAGTAATGCAATTGTCTTAAGGTAGGGAGTATAGAAGAATCATCTTTTCTGTAATGACTTGCATAGTTGAAAAATAACAAATAGAGTTCTGATTAAATCTGCACAGTGAATACTCAGTGAATGCATTTTTAGGGTTCCACGTTCTTGCTTTTATATTGCAGGTTTCAGAGCTGGTGAGTCAGTATAAGAGAGAACACTTGACTGTTTGGGGGAATGCCAATTACGAGGTTGTATCCAAGTGTCATAAGGAGGTAATGATGGCTCCAAGTTTTGTTTTTCTTGACCTCTGTTTCACTATGTGATGACATGTACAGTGAGTAACCCATAAATCACCATGAGGTGTGCCAGTGAGCATAGTTAGCTCTGGTAGATTTTAGCTGTGATTTGAAGCTCTGTACTTCAGTTGTATTTTGCTTATTACATAAATAGGGAAAGCCAGGAATCATTAACATTACTCTGCAACAAAATATTTAAAGAGAAATCCTGTTTTATACTACTATAATGTATAGGGCCTTAGGAATTTCTGACATTAAAAACACAAAGCCCGTTTCGCACGTCACACATTCATCTAGTGCAAAAGCAATTTTGATACAGATTACTTACTGTGTATTTTTTATTAGAGTAATGGATGTGACTGTTAGCTGTCACACTTATATTGATATAAAGCTTTACTTTTTTGTGCTGAGGAATTGTACAATTTGGCATTAAATTAAATGATTATGTAAAACCTTTGCTTGGGTTACAAGTAATTCACTGACAGACATGCAGTTATCAGCTTATTTAGGTATAACTGCTATGTTTTAAAGATGTATTCATAAGTAAATTTATTTACAGCAGACTCAACAATTTTCCCAGGTAAGTTAGAACCCTTTTCTACTGCTTTCCACAGAATGCTGACATTCCCATCATCTTCTGTTTGCAACGTGTCCTCCTCCTTGTTGGCCTGTTCTACACTGGTCTGCTGCCATTTTTTCCTTTCAAGGAAGAATTCTTGGAAATTCCGATGCCTTCAATCATCCTCAAGTGAGTTATCCCTCTGGTGGGTGTTGCAGTAAAAAGATAGCAATACAAGTGAGTGCTAATGCCAGCTTAAGCATTGTTTTAGTCTATATCCTCAGGTTGAGCACGTGGTGGAATTAAATATTTCCAAAAGAGAGTGAACACTGAGTTGAGTTGTAGTGATTTAGGTAGAAAGAATGATTATGTTTCAAGTGTCTATCCCAAAAGGTAATAATTACTACTGTTTCATACTCTCAAGTGAAAGCTATGCAAAACTTCTGCTCTGTATTTAGCCTGTCTTAGGTAGTTTTGAATTATACAGTTCTTATGGGCTGCTGTGCCTATTGATTTGTTTTTGGTTTACAGTGTCTTTTATGGGGTAAAGCACTGTAAAGCACTGCCTTTACAGTGGAGCTTGTGCTGATGCCATCTGAGTTGTGATATGTAGCAGTGCTGGCTGCTTCAGTACAAAAAAAAGCTAGTTTTCACATTTCCCCTCTCTTTCTTGGATGTGTATATTGCAGCCTGCTAATCTGAATAAGGCTAAGAGGCAAGTTAATATTTAGGGCTGGTGTCACTGTCTTGAAGCCAAAGAGGAAATTTTGCTCTCTGATTTGTGAAGCTGCAAGACTAATTCTTCACACATTTTTTTTTTTTTCCAGAAACATCTGAAACTATTTTAATCTGTGGGTTTTCTCTTCTTGATAGGCTGAAAGAACCACAAAAGATGACAAGAAGTCAGAAATTTATTATCTGGCTAGCTGACACGTAAGATTTTCATGCTATTAATTTATTATTTATATTTGACTAATATATTGATAGTTTGGCCAAGCGACTGAGATTAGTTATTGCTATAACTACTTGTTACATTGCAGTTTCTTTCAGTTTCTTCTGTTTTTCTGTTACTGCAGTACGTTTAGATGTTCTGTAGATGCTCCTGCATGCATGTTTGTTTGTTTTTTGTTGTTTTTTTTTTTATACACACTGAAACATACTGAGGTGCAAGAGCAGTGGGCAGTAATCCTATTTATAACTTAAAGTAATGCTGAATTAGTTTATTTTGTCATTCAGTTAATCACCGTGTAAATAGATTCAGAATGTGGTTTTCTCATTTCATGGCATTGTTTCTGTGGAGGACCTTTTACAGAACATCCACAGGCACTGAAAACTTTATGTGCACTTTAAGTTTTGGGACAAATAATATCTTTCTTCTTTCCACAGATTGCTAATGCGCAAGGCACTATTTGACCACCTCACTGCCAGGGGCATTCAGGTACAGTGTTGCAAAACTAAAAGGAAATCAGGTTGGTAATTAGGGACAACTTGAACCAAATGGACCTGCATTTAAGATGGGTTGGTGTTTTCTGCCTCTCTTGTATGAACATTATGTTTCTTTGAAGTCTTATGTCTTTATTAGTCATTACCATTGCATTTGATAATTATCTTTTAAAGTTATTTGGGTAGGAGGTTCTTATTTAATATTTTATTGACTTTTTTGTGTTTTTGCAAGTAAATTCTTATGTTTAGAAAGCTAAGGGTAAGGAGCAAAGGTGTGACTCTGTGCGTGTCTAACATAACAGTGTAATCATTTTATATGTGGCATCACCCTCATAAGAAATATGTGAACATTTCTCTAATTCTAATATGTGAAAATTTCTCTAATTTTTAATGTAAGTTTTTTGTTTTGCTAATTTTGTCTTTCTGTTCTCTTCAATCTTACAGGTATATATTTGGGTACTGAATGAAGAGCAAGAATACAAGAGGGCATTTGATCTGGGAGCCACTGGAGTGATGACAGACTATCCGACAAAGCTTAAGGAGTTTTTACATAATTATCCAGCATAAAGGAAAAAAAGCAGGAAAGATCTTGCAAAATAGAATAAGTGAGCCAAGGATTTGCTTCATCAAAAACACTTTCAGCAATGTACACAAATCATTTTGATGAAAGATATAATTGGATGGTCTGTTGCCTTGTCAAGTTGCTATATAATGTAAAAAAAAAAAAAAGTCTATTTATTTTAAAATTAATTGCCTAGTTTACACTTGTAAATAGTTCACTTAGGGTGCACTTCACTAATAGTTCTGACTAGGAAGAAAGTTGTTGGATAGGATACCTGTAGATCATAAACATTATTTTCTGTCACCTGTGTCTGTAAGCACATGTCAAGGTGTGACAAATATTCCAGTCATATTCTAGTGGGCAGAAGGTAAAGAATTTCTGAAATTGTAGCCTGTATGTCTGTGTTGCTTGTGTTGCTTTTAGCTTTCAGGTAACCTGTAGGGCAAAAAGAAAAAGTACATGCAGGAGAAATAGGAAACAGAAAATATGGTTGTCCAGGTAGTTTAGTCTGAAAAGTGTAGTCAGTAAAGGTAATCACTCTTATCCAAATTAACTCACATGGTCAGTATACACTTACTCCATTCTTTCTGATAAGAATGTTTGAATTGTGACTGTATTTGGTCCCGTTTCTGATGTGAAGGTAATGCTGTAATTTACTGGTCGAGGTCTAGATTAAGGATTTTAGCCGGGTTCTGCAATCACCTGCTGTGGGGTCTGGGCGCCTCTGACAGAGTCTGAGTTTGCTCCTGGTTCTGGCCTGAGCAGCTGTGCTACCGAGGCAGCAGGCAGCTTCCTGGTGTGGAGGATTACACTCTCTGGACTTGGAAAACTTTTCACTACAGAAACCTGTGTTTTAGAAGTCTTTTATAAGTCTTTTGCTCTTTTGTTGTTGCAACATCCATTGGCTTAATGGATAGGAAATTGTTTTTGGGTTGAGGGACCAAGAAGACTTTTAAGTTTGATCAAAAGATTCAGGAAAAACTTAAAAAGTTCTTAGCAAAGTAACTCACCCAAAGCAGATTTATATGTATAATTGTCAGAGGATCAGGAATCAATCCAGGATATGTGTAAATTTATGGTGTTTTCTTTTCACAGGAGTGAAAAGAATTCAATATTTTTGAATTTTTTTGTACATGGACACAGAAATAATTTTGCTGGAAAAAGTCAGGAAACCCTAAATGTGACAGAATGGAGGTTGACACAAAGGTATTTTTGGAAGCTTATGTGCCCTTTTGTCACTGTGAACGAGTGTTACACATGCATCAAACAGATTTGAGCCTGCAATGCCACTGTTTTTTGGTGCTGCCACATTAGTGTTAGGGTTTTTCAGGAAAAAAAAAATGATTATTTTAGTCTAATTATACACAATAACCTATATAAAGCTCAGTCAATTATCAGATATTGCTGGAACAAAATTATTGTTCAGTGATGTCATGGACTTATTTTAAGACACTTCTATGTAGAAGAAGTAGAGTGAATTACTGTATTTATAGTTGTGAACATATGGTGATGGAGGCAAGTGATTTAATGTACATTTAAACATGTATTCCTCTTCATTTCATTAGGCTTGTTGCTTATTCAATGGGAGAGAGGAAAATGTAATTTCCTAACTATACGTAGGAAAAAAAGATGCAATGATTTCTTACATAATAAGCTGCTTTTTTTGCTTCTTTTTTTTTTTCCTTTCTTCCCTGCAGACCAGTTATGCTCTGGTCAGGTAACTAACAATAACCAATCTATTGACAATCTTCCCTGTTTTCTAACAGTCAGAGAATAGTTATGGAATAACTTCCATATGCAGTTCAGTAGGTAAAAGAGAAAATAAAACTGTCATTTAAGATGGGGAAAAACTAAGTTTTATACTCTTGATTTCTGGACTTGAGCTCTTAAGGGAGAGGTGATAAGTTGGTTTCTTTCAAGTTTTTCTTATCACTGCATAAATAAAATATTTTGCTCTATTCTGTGGAATCACAAAGCACAGATATTCACGATAAACTTATTTCATCATTTCACTTTATTCCTCTTTATTTATAGCAGTGGAGGTGGAAGCTTCTGCCTTCAAAGGTACTCAGCACATTCTTCAATCACTAGTCTTCCTACATGTGATGTCGCTTTTGACTGCTCTGTTTGTATTTGATCTCTCTGATAAATCTACTACTTAATTGCTGAAACTTGAGTAAGTCATTTTACATGTGAAGGGAAGGGTTCAGAGCTGGGCAAACTGCTGCATTTGTTCATATTCTCCCCCTTGAACTTTGGCATGAGATCCACAGTTTGATCTCTTGAGACAATATTGTGTGGATGAGGCCATGAATCCTGAGCACCACTGCATAGGGCTTAGGTCATAATAATTGTTTGTAATAAAATAACATGGAGCTGAGATTACTGTATGGACACACAAGAATGTTCTGTCAACTCATTGTTTTGATATGCCAGAACTTGTGGGGTTTTTTTTCTTATTTTTTTAACCACTTGTACAGAAAATCATTTGTTGAGATCTTACAAAGCTGTCCAGGAGGATATTTGGAGTTGGTCTCTGTCTCTCCAAGGAGAGAGTTTTGGGTTTTATTCTGTTTGTTTGTTGGTTTGTTTTGTTTTCTCCAGGTACTTCTATAAGTATTCTATAAGTTCTATAAGTATTGTTTAACACATACTATGTTCTCAATCATATTGCAAAGTACGTTATGTTTGAAGATTGATGCATGTATTCCTCGCACTTTTGATTTGTAGAAAGTCTTGTGGACCTCTCTAGCTTCAAATTGATGAAGTGACTTTTATTGTAAAGAAAGATTGGTTCTCTTTAAATGTGACACATTAAAACATCTTTGCTCATAAAAGATCAAAAATTAAATGCTCGTTCATTGTGACTTGGCCTAAAGCTGTAATTAGAAATTTCTAAGGTTATAATACTGTATTTATAGAGTAGTAAACATAGAATTTTTCATTTTTTATGTGAACAAGGTTGTTCAGACTATATGAAATACCCACTTTTGAAGTTCATAGAAATTTTTGGCCATTAGCTTCATCATATAATAATGTAGCATTTTTAACAACATGCAGCTCAATCAGGCCTGGGGAGGACTTGAGTTGCCTATTTCATGTGTAAATTAACTTCAGGTAAGAACTTCTGAAGCCAATTCCTATTTGATTTTTCCATACTACTTGTAGACATTAAGAAATACTAGATAGAATTTATCAAAAGTGGTCTCCTTATGTGATGCTAGGTAGAAAATTCTACTGTTTCAATAATGCGGTATGGGCTGCTGCTTCCAAGCAAGTATGTCCCCTGTTGTAGGACTGCAGCACATTGGCGTAAACGGGGATCAGTGGTTTTGTGGGATGAAAACAGCAAGTTGGAGTGAGGCAGGAGATGCTGCATTTCTGTGGATGTTCTGAGTACGGTAAAAGTGCTCCTGGAGCCAGTGCTTAAAAGTGAGAGCAGTGCCTTGTGCTTGGCCCTTCAGTGGAAAACCTGCTGTCTGTTTCAGAGCTGCTTTCTGATTAATTACTTTTAGAAATCATGATCCTTAATTCCCAAGCACAGTAATAATGCCTAGAAAAACAGCAGCTTTTGCGCCATGTGCTTTTTTGTGTGTTTGTATTGTTTTTATTCCTGTAATGTAATGATTGGTGGCCCAGTTATGTCAGTACTGTAACATTTATAAAATACTATTATAGCCCAGGCTTTGAGAACCCTGACAAAATCATCTTATGTAGCTTGGTTCTGGACATCTGCTCTGCCCTGTGATCCAGCTCATTAGCAGAATGTAGCAGCTCACAGAGCACGAGGGTATCGTGTCTGCATGCAGCTCCCACCCAAATTGAGTGGGGGAGTGAAAACCTTTCGAAAATGTGTGTGTAAGATACTGCGCTGCAGGAACTGGCCCAAGATTGAAGCATTCTAAGAGTTTGATCTCTGTGGATTACTTATTCAGTCAAGATTCATCATTTTCTATTTGTTGTCTTTTAAAGTAATAAATACGCAGTAACTTTTATATATATTTTTAGAGTAGCCTTACTCTGACCACTTACATTGTCTGAAATCCTTTTTATTATGTCTTAAAACCACTTTGGATTACCTCCACCCAGTAAATTTCCCTATTTTTGTAGTAGACTTGTGCAAGAAAACAGTGATCAATGAATTATGGAATATAAAAAGCCTTGGACTGTTGACAGCGAGTACCTGCAGCACCTGCTCCTTAACTGGGGCCGACAACTACCTGTGTTTTGAGTCTGTTCATGTTGGCAGATCCTGCATGTGTAAGAGTTCCTATAGTTTTGTACTGCCCTTCTCTAGACTTTTGCAACCGCAGCACTCTGATCCGTAGAGTCTTTTTCCGTGATAAGCAGGTTAATATTTCCTTTAATCCTAGCGGCTTAAAATTCCAGCTTGCCTGCTGTATTTCTGTTTGGTTCTGCTAAGCTCTAGGTTTTAAGGTCAAGCGTAACCCTACTCAGAGCAGCCCCTGAGCCGGTAAAGCCCTGTCCTCCTGCGCGGTGCCGCAGGAGGCCGCCAGAGCCCGGCCGCTGCGGTGCCAGGGCTCCCGGGCGGGATGCAGGAGCTGCAATGCAGACATGGGCTTGGAGCAGGCGTTTGCCAGGTACAGAGGAGTTCTGCCCTGGTTCCAGGCCTTGGTAAACTGGGCTGTGGATTTATGGCTGGTTCAGTGCCTAGTTGTGATAGATGGAGCACTATTGCAGGCAAAATGCTCAGCGCACTGTGGATAGCATTTTATAACTCTGCTGTCAGGTATGTTAATAGTTTTAGAAGGCTAGAAAGGCTACCTAGCAACATACTTATTATTATTATTGTTTCTGTTTTTATTGTCTTTTGTCTAACCAAAAGTATCAGTGTTGACAGTTGAAAAAAAAATTGCTTAATATATAAAAGCACCTTTCACTCTGTGTGAAATACTTGAGGGTTATCCTTCATTATATGCAGGAAGAAGTATCCCCATTTTATAGATAAAGAAGTAAAAGCAGGATCAGGCTAATTAGCTTCATCGCAAGGGCACCAACCTCAGTTACAGATAAAACTCAGGAGTGTTGAGTGGCTGAAATGTTTAAGGATTTCTTTAAGTGCCACTTAAAACTCTAACGCAGCACTAAAGTGTTTAAGACAGTATCTCCATGAGTGGTTTAATGCTTTCCCCTTCTTCCAATATTGCAGTGGTAGTGGAATAGGAAAAAATAGCCCCAGGCAGTCATTCCTTATCAAATGCAAAGGCTTTTATAGTCTAAATTATAAAAGCCAAAGCTGATGTCCAGCACTGACAGTATTAACTGAGGTTTTACTGAAACTATAGAGGAAGAAGAAAAACCCTTATCATGTTGCCCTAAAAAAAGAGGTATTTGCAAACAATGTGAAAAATGCTGCTTAGCTGATAAATTGAAAACTAAGCTGTCATGTAGATTAGACCCAGAATTCAGAATCGTGTTTCAAATCAGTTTCCCAACAACTGAGCTCAGTAAAAGTGTATTCATGATCCTTGCTAAATTGTACTTGGGTTTATACCCCAAATCTTGTGACGCAGAATCAAATGTGAAAGGTGCAACTTGAAGCTTCAGTGAGAAAGTAGCTAGAACTGAGTATATTTTCTTTTTTCCAAGCTGGTAGTAATAGAAAGCTTTCAGTTCAAGAGATAGATTAGCAAGTAATCTAGAGCAAAAATGTTGGGCTCTTTTAATATATAGTGTTTGTTTTTCCACAGTGTAAAGTTGTGCTGTTCCCTAGTGTTCCATGGCAACACCGGATTGATATCACTGTAATTCCAATTAACTGCCATTCTAAAGCAGCTTTATAACAGAATATATACACACACAAAAATGATCTTGAAGTGCTCCTGTGTAAATAAAGTCTATTTTCCATTAGCAAAACAGAAATCCTACTGTGCAGTCACCTTCAGTAGGAAGAAAAAGCCTCTGTTACGCGGAGGATTTCTTTAAGAATGTGTAAATTTACTTTGCTGATGGTTTCAACTCTGGATACTTGTGGTTACCCGTACGAGGATTTAAAGTTCGAGCAAATGTTCTCACCACTTCCTGCACAGGAGCCTGTCTAGGGCTGTTGAATACGGCTTCATTTAGGCCTGGGGAGATGGTCTAAGCCTGATGTGTTAGTGATTGTTCCTGGGCTTAAAGTACATCTTCAGAGTGTGGTTGCTTTCCTAACAGACACCCAAAGATCAAATGACCGAGGAAACTGTCCTGTTAATTCATTTAATTGTTGTTTCTAGATGGGTACTGGTAACTTAGCACTCTCGGTTTTGAATGTTCATTAATAGGACATTTAAGTAGTACATGACAGTAGCACTGTCTTGCAGATGGAAATGCCACTTTGTGTTTAAACAACAGGAAAAAAGGAAGAGTTTATGAACTACTGTGGCTGGCTAGCGTGCAGCTCTCACTTCAGTGGTAATTCCAGAGGGATTTTGCGTGCATGGAAGGAGATGCTGCTTTCTGCCTCAAGGCTCGAGGTTATTTTTCTGCCTACATAGAATAGAAAGTAACAGAACTGAGAGTAATGAGCGATGCAAACATTTATTCCATGTACTAGTCTCCATATCATTAGCCTCCATATAATTAACATAAGGAACAGAGCATGATATATAGTTTCTTTCAGTTTTTGTGGGGCAAGTATTAAATCTAACTTTAAGAATGTTTTATCCAGTGCTGACTTACTGCTTAGGTGTGAGGCTGCCAGCGTCCCCATTGAATGAACTGATGGCCAGCAGCGAGGTGACACTTGGAGCCTCCCAGGTGACACCTCCCAGGTCTCTCGTTGCAGTGACTCCCGGTGCTAATCCCAATCCTATGCTGTATTTAAGGAGTTAGGTTTAACTGTAAGTGAGGTTAGCAGGAAGCTAAGGGCTGATCCTGGTGGATGCTGCAAGGGTGACCACGGCCTCGCTCCCTTTGCTGAGCTGGAATGGGGCTCTCCTGTTTGAACAGCTGCTGCCATCGACTCCAGCGGAGCCAAAATGACCTGGGTGCAAAGCAGGTAGGAGCAATTACCTTGTGTTTAGTTAACACCAACTAATTGCCTTGACATTTTAAAAAAACACCATATTTAAAAGTAACTGCTACTGCTCTTTCCTATAACCCTCCAAGATTTCGCTTGTGACTCTTGGTAAGAGCCTGGGGCTTTTGAAACCGTTTGAACCTTGGTGCTTCAAACTAGCTGCAGGATGAACTGCAAAAAGAGCAGAGTTTTCACAGCGCAGATTAGCACCTGCTGAAACACTGGGTCATTTTACGGCTTATCACTTGGGCTAATCAGAAACAGCGAGCCTGTTCCCTGGTCACTTATTAAGATCTTGCCCTTAAGCTGTTGGGCTGCCCTTTTGCAGGGCACCAGAACGAGGCCCTTGCTCCATCCCTGTTGACATTGTGAGAGGGTTTTGCTCCACACCTCGTGCTGCCACGCGCGTATAAACCTGGCTAGATGAGTACGACTTTTGCATGGGAAAATAATGTTTTCATTGCTGCTCCCTGCTGCACCTTCGGGTATTACGGAGCAAGCGTGGCGTATACGAACTGCCTCTGGTCCAGAATTCCCGAGGCAGCAAGGGAAGGCTCCGCTCGCCCCTGTTTCGGGGCTCCCCTGCCCCCCGTTTATATAAATAAGGTTATTTATGGGGCGCTAGGGGGGCGCCTGCCCCTTTAAGAGGCCGCGCATCTGTTTGTTGTCCCCCCCCCGCCGGCGGCGCGCGGCCGCTCCCATTGGCGGCCGCCGCCCCAGCTGTTGCCTGCGCGGGGGGGGGAAGCCGTGCGCGTGTCTGTGTGTGTGTGCGCGCGCTGGGGGGCGGCCCCGCGCGCTCCCATTGGCCCCGCCGAAATGGGCTGCGGCCGGCGGCGGCCAACCGCGGGCGTGTTGCTATGTGCCAGCGGCCGG
>JAWLRI010000674.1:1066287-1119971 GCA_034781795.1 Crypturellus tataupa
CCTTTTGTGTGCGGGGAGGGCAACAGGTCCGCGGTGCTGGGCGGCCCGGGGGGCTCCCCGGTCCCCCGCGCGCGGATCGCGAGGAGGCCCCGCGGGTGCGGGGCGCTTGGTGCGCCGCGCCGGGGGAGAGGGGGCGGCTGGGTGCCGCACCAGGGAGGAGGAGGAGGAGGCAGGTCCGGCTTAACTCACCCTTGTGCTCCAGCAGCCTGACGGGAACAGACCCCCGGCGCATCCCGAAACGCAGAGGAAACGCGTGGCCGAGGCAGGGATGAGGTTGAGCGACCCCGGGGAGGATGAGGGCAGCCAGGCCCCCTCGAGCCGTTGGCAGCGCGAGCAGGACGCGGTGCCGTGCGAGCGGGCTGTTTGCTATTTACTAGCACGGCGGCCCGGCCTCTGGCGGGGCTGCGGCTCTGCGCTCCTCGGCGAGTGACATCAGCGCCTGGCGGGGCAAAAGGCGACTCGCAGGGCGCCGGGAGCAGCAGCGTGTGGAGCAGGGCTCCTCCTCTGCGGTGACAGTCCGCGTTGAGGGCAGGCGGCTGCCACACGTGGTGCGGGGAAGCCAGGCTGCTGCGGGGAGCAGGGGTCGCTCAGCTGCTCTGTTCCTGCTCTTACCCTTCCTGAGGTGTGCGGCAGCCGCCTCCTCTCTAGAGAGCCGTGATGGGATCCAGAGTCGGGCTGCAAAATACTGTGTATTCTTCATCGTGGACTTCTCCACAGAAGTTATTGACACTGATGCAGAAAAGCCAGTGGGTTTTGAGATGTCAGAAGTAGCCATGGAGCAAGTTATAGGTCTATAGCTTGGAATTCTAATGCTGATTTTTGGAGACAAAACATTATTAGATGTTCTAGTTTAAAATGTGATTTTTTGTAATAAAGGAAGTTGAATTCCCCTCACTCAGATCTACAGGAGTGAGTCTGCCTTCCTCCTCCTACGTGCTCCAGTAAGGACTTTCCACTAATGCGTGTAATGTTTCTTAAAGCTCAAACTGGGTACCGCAGAGAGGCCTTCACTAAATTAGGCGCTTGTAAACAAGCAGATGCTGAGAGCGCTGGGCTTGTAATCCACGAGCGGATCCTGCCTGGAGAGGACATCTCCTGGCATTTCCATCTTGCAGAGCACTCCATTTATTTGGTTTAAGACCTCATCATGTTGGCATCTATGCCTCTGTTTTCTTTTAAACAATGTTTGCTATGCAGTTCTAATACTTTAATAGAGAATTAACACTTTTTCCTTTTCCCCTTGGTCTCTGAAGCATTTTTGTCTCCTGCTGAAAGACCATTTAACACTGAGTCTTAACGCGTTGAAGCTAAAGTTGGAAATGCTGCAGGGAAGGTAGAGACATTTCTTTCTTCTGATCATGATGTCAAAAGCTTCTACTTAATATATGAGTATACATGAATACACATGTATTGTACGTGTGCACATGTATTGTACACAAATAGACATATTTAACTTTTTTTGCAGGTATCTCTTTTTCAATGCCAAGATCTGAGTAGTATTGGCAAAATATCATTGTTCACTGAGCTCTGTGGATCTCTGCATCCGTAGTTTCTGGATCAGTAATTTCCTTCCTTTGCTGTTTGGCGTGGGAAGTTGTGTCAGGGTAGTACTGAAGAGGACGGCATCCTACCTGTAGATCCACATTCCCTTAACGACTTCTTGACTCACGGATGCCAGACTACCTGTTGCAGAGAGAATTTAATTAAGGAACTGGTCACTCTGGTGTAGATCCTGGCCTAGCACTTTAGAAAGTGGGAGCTCCTTGAGCTATTGTGGTACTCCACAAGCATTGCAAGGATTGCAGAGGAGTAAAACCCCTTTATTTCTTGTTATTAAATCATAGCCTTGCCTTAAATCATGTGAGGAAGCCTCTTCAACAAGCACCAATAAAGCTGGGTGTTCGTCGTGCCTCGCTCATTAGGTAGCAAGCCCCTGTTTGCTTGAGCTTAAGCAAGGTTTGCATTAGGTGTCAACTATGAAGTACTAGAGCAGTGGGATTTAAGAAGGCCCACAAAGTGGGATTGTGCATGGAAAGAGTAGTTCAGCTCTCTTAACTGCTTCAAATCTGACCAGCAAGGCTCAAGGTAGAATCTAGTACTGGAGTGTATTTATCACCTGGAAACCATATCAAAAATACAGCTTCCCTTTTTCATCCCCTTGACAAAGTCCTGGAAGTTGACTCTTCAGGATGTTCCCTCTTCTTTGTTCCCATTAATTCTGAGGTCTTGTCTTTTAGATCTAATCACAGTAACTTAAAGACTAAGGATAGGTTTCCTTTTCTTTCCAGAAGCCAAGACAGTTCCATGGAAGAGATGGACTGCTGTGACTCCTAAGACTTTCTCAGCTCTTTAGAACACGTCTTTAGCTGGTAAAATAAGCATATCTGCTAGTAGCGTGATGCCAATTGAAGATGCTTTGTAGCTTGACTTACTTGATAGAGCAGAAAATACAGTTTTTATGGTGTACTGCTACTTAGGGGTGCTGGGTTATCCTGCATACATTTTTTTTTGCCTTTTTGTTCCTTATTTCTCAGGGTACGTCTCGGGATGCTTGTCCCCATAATCCATGAGCTGATATTTCTTGCATTCTGGTTTTGTGACCCTCTGCTCACTGCCCTTATCTGCCTGAAAAACTCTTTTTTTGCCTGCTGATGCAGGATATATCAGAAGTTTGGAGCAGCTTCATGTCCGGAAGTGCCGCTGGACTGGCTGAGCCACCTAAAGCTGCAGGAAATAGCATAATTAATAAGACTTAGTTCTCCCACGTCTTGCAGCTGACAATCTCGAGTTGTTTGACAATGCTAATTAAAGCTAATCACAGTCCTGTTTTTAGTAAATAGCTATTATCTCCTCTTCACTCTTGCTTTAACAAATGATAGTGCCAGGCAACGTGAGTCACTGTAAGTTATGGGAATGCAGCCTATGAGAGGTGGCTTCCGATCTCCTCTTCACACCAGCTTATATGTCCAACTAGAGATTTCTTTATTTTTAACATGCTACAACAGCTATTGGAGAGGTGTAAATGTGATATATTTTGGTGACTCTGGAAGTATACAGCTGTTGGAGTCTTTCTGCTGTATTTGTAATTTGTACGAAATTAAATTCTCCAAATCAAACAAAGGCTATTAGAGGTTTCAAAAACCTTTGAATTTGCCCTTCAGAGATCTTTTTGCTCCCTCTAAGAGGGAATGCAGAGTGGTGTCAGAGCTGTACTCTCACTTCTCCAGTTTCACGTTGGCAATGGCTTCATTATGAGGAGAAAAATGTAGTCTGATGTGACCTGGGCAGTGCATAGCTCAGCCACAGGACTCTGGAAGATTTAAATTTCACTGCTGAAATATTACTGAAGGATGGCTCAGGCAATATGTTATTAAAAACAGATTGTCCAGCATCACAAAAAGATGGAGTTAATAATTAACTATTAAAAAAAGCCTTAATGAGAATCCCAGGAACTCCCAGCTGTAGCATGCGTCAGTAGGCACTGAGCTGCAAGAGGTGAGTCAGTGCACATACCTTGGCAGGAACGTGTAGGCCAGGGGGATCTCTAGGAGGAACTAATGACAGAAACTGGCGCGGCAACCGCTGACTTCATCACCTCCAAGTAGGTTCAGTTATAGGAGATCTGTCATGTGAAAACTCAAACTGTAAATCTTCCCCTGACTTTATCCCTCTGACGTACGTGTTCCTGTACCTTCGATGGAAGTGAAAGCTAGAGGGATGACTGCACTGCCCTGGAAGTGCCTGTACCATTATGGTAACTGTTACGTAAATGTATCTGACAGAGATCGATCAGAGTTCAACATCTTTTCCCCAGCATTTTTCAAAAAGAGATGGAAATATCAAGGTAGAAAATAAAGCTGTTGTCTCTCCCATGGCAGTTCTGCTCCTGGGCAGAGCAGGATTAGGGAATAGATACACCAGGATATTCCAACTTACAGGATTTAGACAGAGGGAACTTGCAAGTAGCAAGTCGTGACAGGCAGCTATGGCAGCTCCTTTTCTCTGCTGTAAATGACTTCGATGGTGCTGGAAGGATGCTTACGGTGGATAAATGCTCTCACCGTGTTCCCTGTCAGTACACAGCCTTATCAGGGAAGCAGATGATCCATCCAGCAGCCCAAATTAATTGAATCCTAGTCATACCTTTATTTGACGGAAGGGAGGATATTAATAGAGGAACACAAATGCGGTACGTGATTTGGTTAGTAGACTGTTCTAGAGTTAAAACGAATGCGGAGGATTTGGGAAGATGAAGGAGTGTTTCTGTTTTGGCAGTAATTGCCCATTTGGATGGGAAGAGCTTTTTCTTAATGTATTTAGTTCAGGTTGGTACTAGAATAAGGCTGTTTCAGGACCTCTTCATTTTGTGGAATGCTCTATAGGCACTACTGTTGACTGTATCAATTTAATGCATAATTTTGGCAGAGAAAAATGCCCTTGAACTGTGACTCTAATTGCTCCCAGGGTAAATGTGTAGCTGCTTCTAGCAGAAAGATGGCTTATCAGCTCAAGAACTACATCTTACTGCATGTTGCAGCCATCGCTGTTATCTCTAGCACATTCTATATACTTAGCCAATTCATAATAAGGACTGTTATCCCGTTATGTGAAATGTTGGTGGGAGTGTTTTTTTTTAAATTTAAAGGAAGAAAATGGAGTCATTTGTGATCTAGATTAGCTCAGCTTGGCAGTTCCTATTTATTTGTGGCGTGAGTGGGATTTTGGGGCAGAAGTAAAAAGTAAGTGCTACTTGGTTTCACATTTATTTTCCTGCCAACCACGCTGCTTTTCTGCTTGTTTATTTCTTCCTGCAGTTTGGCAGCTCACGCTGGCATCTATCGTAACTGGTTATTGAATTCCACTGTGGTGGAATGTACCTGCAACGCAAAGGTGAGCAGCTTGCAGCTATAATGCTTGCAGTGCCACTTGTTATCAGCAGCGCAGGCTCGTCTGCGTTGCAAAAATATCGCTGCCAGGCAACTCCGTGGAGAGTGGGAAGAGAATTCAGTCTGAGGTGTCAGTCAGTCCTTTCACAGAGGCTGAATCTTGCAGCCCATGTTCATATGGTTTCAGGCTTAAAAAAGATAACAGATTTTTAAGCCAGCTCTGTAAGGTGGTGCCTCTTTTAGCTGTCTTGGGACGTTGAGTTGAGATGAAATTTTAAGAGGGAGAATTTATTAAAAAATAATAATAATAATTTCCAGATTGATTTTCCTCCTGTGCTTCCTAGAATGTTATCTGTAGCTTATCAAATTGGATTGTTTTAAACAGTATGCCATGGCCTGAAATGCAAGGCAGGGATAAGTTACTCTGTCATTTGTTGGGCCAGAATGGTCCAAGTGTAACCTTAGAGATGTAAATGAAGTTGAGGCAATTCTCATGGTCACCTGGTCCCTGCAGCCAAGCAGAAAGCATCTGGGCAGGGTCTTCACTCAGTTACTTCAACCTCAAGCAGTTACCCAACTTCAATCAGTCGGGAGTCTCATTTCAGTAACAAAAAGGCTTTTAATTCAAATGCAGACATCCTCTGGACTTGCTTGTAATGACACAGTTGTTTCATGTGTGAATGTGAACATCCACTGATGTGAAAGTTGTCTTTTATTAAAAAAAAAAAAAGTAAAACTGCTTAATTTGTTTTATTCTCCAAATAGACAGAAGGTAAATCTATGTAAATAAGAGTTACCACATAAATAAGAGTTTCGTAAATTACTTTTAATAAGTTATGGATTTAATAGTGGACACACTGACAAAACTATGTAGACTGCATAGTTTTGAAAAAAATCCAGCCCAGCATTTTTATTTCTTTAAATTACAGGCTGTTTTCTTGCACTTTACCTGCCATTTTCATAGAAAGCTGTTTCATCACAGACCAGAAATATTGTAAGGATGCTGAGTCTATTTTGATGGGAAGATTTACAGTACACCATAGACTGCCATTATTGACTGTACAAAAAAAACCCTCAGACTTTAACACATGATTAGTATTAAAACTGTCGCTGCAATTATATTGATAGCTACTCGGCAGAATAATAGCTGAGGTTTTTCCTGACAAGCTGGCTATGGTATGTGGAGCGCGGCAGGTGCAGCAGGGTTGGAGTTGCGCCTATCCCTGAATCACTGTGGCCCCACAGCCCTTAGTTGCTGCTTCCTGAATCCCTTGTTGATGCCCTCTAGTGGTTGCAGGGTTGCAAATACTCTCTGCAGGGTTTGTTTTTTCTTGTCTCAGTTCAGCATTTTTACATCCATCCGTCCAGATCCATTTTTCTCAGATTCTTAAAATACTTCCCCGAGGTGAGAAGTGGTGTCTCCGTTGTGTGGATGAGCTTGCAGAGATGAAGGGCTTTGCTAAGGTATGTGCAGAGGAATAAAGGGGTTAAGCATGTCTGTACTTGAAGGTGATCCAGGTGAGCACCTGCTTCGTGCTGCTTTATTTCTGTTGCAGTTGTGTCCATGCCTCTGCTAAGAGTAAAAGGAAATGCAGTAAATTCCTGTTGGCAGTGTTCCAGGATTTCTCTTGCTGATGTTTTCCTGTCTCCACAGGCTTGCAGGGTCTCAGAGAATGGAAACACAGGCCTTAGGGGAGGATATTTGTGCCTCCTTTATGAGGAATAACCTCTGCTGATCAAGGTGCTGAGCTGCATTACAGTGGCTTCCTGTCCTGCTTAAAATAGGTGTGTTTCAGAAACCTGATACTATCAGAGTAAAGGTACATTGTCTACATCCAGATACTATTTAAGCCTTTTGCTTGTTTTTTCCCTTGTTTTCCTTGCTTAAAGTCAAGTCGTCATCTTTTCTTTCAGGACCTTTCAGTAGCTGCATCTTGCCTCATACCTCCAGGTGATGTGGCTTTATCTTTCCAAAGCCACTGCAGTTCTGTGTGGTAGTGAGACTCCCCAAAGCTGCCTCCAGCCCAGGATCTTTTATTGCAGTGCTCCATCATCAGAGTGCGAAAGCTCCTTGGCTCTTGCCCAGTGTCTGTGGTGCCTGCAAGGACTCAGCACTCTGACATTTGGACACTGTTACTCCATAGGGGAAGCTGCAGAACCCTATTCAACCCAGACTCCCACTTCAGTGTCTCGTTCAGAGATTCTCCTTTCTCTTTAACCTGCAATGCCATAAATGTGAAGGCAGTTGGTTTCATTTTCACCTCGCCTCCCCCCAAATGTAAGTGTGCTAATCTCAATTCTTTTTTTAAAACCACACTAACAGCCCAGGGTAACCCTGGATGCTAAAGTTTGTGACCTTGTGGAGAAGACACTCAGAGCTGATTCCTCCTGTGCTTGAAATGCAGTCAGCATAAGCACTATCTACTAGAATATAAACACTCCATTCTTTGTATATTAACAAGAAGAGATACCAGAGAAGGAAGGTTGGCTCTCAGCATAGGTGAACCTCTTTGGAACTTTTATAGGGAGCTTTACAGAGCATTTGTTGTGTTCCAGTAAGTATTTAACTGGCTAAAGCTTTTCATCTTTAACAAGTAAATAATCAGCAAATCCAACCCCAACAGACCTGCTGCTTGCCTCTTCAGACTGAAGAGGTTGGCTGCTAGGCTGCTCTGCACATGGGTTTTATGCAGAATAGCACTTCTGTTGGGCTGTTTTGTTCTCGGCCACTTGGTACATGGACTTGTAAAAACAGCAACCTCATCTAGCAAGTGTTTGGCATGGACTAAGTATTTCTCTTTTTCCGTGTTCCTGAATTTCTAAACAATCTTACGTGGAGATCAGCTGTTGGGCAGGTAGAAGGTGACTGCTGAACTAAAAGGTCATTGTCTCAGCAGCAATGTATCATGATTTATCCTTTGTGGAGAGGCAGCATCTACTTATGACTTAGCAGGATTAGGCAAGGCCTCCCTGATGTACCCATGCGCAGTTTGTACTCATGGTACATCCAGCTAATTCTGTCACTGAGTGCCACAGTAAATGGTATCTCTAAGCTTTTCCCTAGAATCCTTTCCTCCTTTTGCCCTAAATCATTTTTTTGGACTTCTTACCGATTACTTAGTGTACACAAATTTTTATTCCATTGACCTGAGTGGGTCTGTCCCAGAGGTGGAAGAACTGAAGAATTAGAAAAGCACTGAACGGTGGTGCTGGTGGCAGATATGCAATATCCTTACCAGTACTGGGTGCCATCATTAATCATTAAGAGATCATTAATAGAATGACTTTGCAAATGCTCCCACCATCAGTGAGGTGGCAGTGATTCTGAAAAGCCTAAGATGCAGCCTATGGGATCATCCCTGTGCTTTTGCTGTGTAATAGAGCGAATAACCATCACATGCATTATAATTTGGATGTGCTTGTCTGTAGGATAGACAGAAAAATACAGGAAGTTATTTTTTGTGTTGCTGAGGACAGTTCTCCTATTTTGTATGTTTTGAGATGATATTCAAGAGGGAAATGGGTGCTTGCAGCCTATAAGCACAGCCTCTACATTCTGCATTTCCTCCTGTTTTTCCCTCTTCTGCACTGTGCTGAAAATAGAGTTCTTGGCAGTTAATGTGTGTCAATGATGTGTGTCAACGATGGAGTTGAAAGCTGTATGTTTATAAAGTGTTTCTTGAGCTTGCCTTAAACCTTCTAAAGGTGTTTTCACGTAGTATCCTTGCTAGGTTTCTCACCACGGTTATAGCTCACATATCATTATTCTCTCCCCTGCCCTGAGTAGAGAGATCTTTTTTTTTTGGCCTTTTCAGCACAGGACTGAGAACAGAAACTACCATTTATCTTAATCTGTGCTGAGATACCATCTCACTTGAATTTTCTGTCCCCTTCTGAAAGAACAGAAAGAAATAGGTTGGATTTGCCAACCTCAGGTGTGTTGTGAGGTGAAATAGATGAATAATCCTGAAGTGCTCTTTTAGGAAGCTTTATAGAGCAAACAATTTTAAAATTATTTTCTCTCTTAGGAAAATTCACTGGTAGTATTCCCTCAATAACTCTCTGCTAGTCTGAAGTATTGATGCTTGGGAAGCCTGGGCAGGGAGGACAGCAAAGAATATATACAGAATTGCTTTAATATTTATTCAGTCTGGACATAATTTGTGTCTGTGTTTGGCTGGGGTGGTGTCTGTGACTGCTTTCCCTCCCAACTACTGCTGCAGTGCTGGCCTGTTGTCGTTGTTAGGCAGCTGGTCGGCAAAGAAATCCATTGGCATCATGGTGTGGGAGGGAAGTAGTAAAACTGTTGGTGTATTTACCTACCTGTGCTGCAGAGAGTGTGGGAGAGGATTGCACCATTCCATTACAGCTAAATGAAACCTAAGGTTCAGACAGAGGCTGTTTTCTCATACAGAAATCAGGTAAAGTGATTGCCAGCCCTTCAATGCTGTTTCCTCTAGCTGCTCTATCCAGTGTAATCTGTTTCTTACTGACAGACCTTGGTGATTTGCCTTGGAATCCAATTGCATTTGGCCCAAGTAAGAGCACATTTAGTCTCCTGCTTCCTTGCGCTTGGATGGCAGGGCACATGGCTCACAAATTCCAGCCTCTGCGATCCCTTACAGATAGGATATAGTGTATCAAGCGCTGAATCAGGAGCTGGGATTTGGGGGTGGTTCTGTTGTCTTGTGACTATAAAGGCTGGCTCTTGGTTAGTTCAGGAAAAGTAGAATGTGTTTGTTTTTAGTTAAATGAGCAGACAGTAAGGAAGGTTTCTCCTTATTTCTGTCTTCTTTTTCCTATCCTGCTGCAGCCTGAGGTTTCAAGTCCCTAAGCGCCCCTCACCGTGGAGGGGAGAGCAGTGCTGCCTAGTGCAAAATTCTCTCACCGTTGACTGTCCTGCTGTACTTGAAGAGCTGAGGCAGAATAAAGGTGAGGAGTGTTTGATTTCTCTTACCGCTGATTAGTGTCAAAAACCAGAACTTGCTGAAATCAGAGCAGTGGCTACGCACCAGTGCACAGGCAGCTGCTTTGGCCAGATAAAATCCCAACTAGGCCACAAAAAAGACCCGTTCTGCCTAGAACAGGAGCAGACTTAGTTTCTAAGCCTTCTGCGTCAGGCTAGGTCTTCCACAATTCTCATTGTAACTTGAATAGGAAAAGGTTAATCTGATTAGGTATCATGTGCAAAGAGCTTTAAGGGTGAAAAGTGCTCTGTAAGTGCTGACTGTGGTGATGCTGATAGATATGCGCTATCAGCAGGCTGCAGGATGAGTAAGAGTCTTTCTCCCTTTGACTGCAAGAGGTGTCAGAGGGCAGAAGTACTTCAGAAAAAAAGGAGGATAGAAGAAAATCCAGAACAGAGATTCCTATTTTCTTGTCGGTGTCTGCCTCCTATTGAGCGCTCTCCTTGGACCCCGGTGAGCTTGTAACAGCTCTCTGGTTTAAAGCTTGGAGTAACTTCACCGAAAAGCTACGAGCGGTGTCCAGTTGGCAGTAGGAGCAATGAGTGGTGCTTTCAGAAATGATAAAATAATTTGGATGCCTTGAATCTTTTTTTGTTGTTGTTTTCTTTTTCTAATTACAAAAAGACTTGGGAGCAGAGGTGTTAAAACAGGTTTCCATAAATGGCATTTTGATACCTACACTGTCTGACAGTGATCACACATTAGGCTTTCTGTCAGACAGTAGTGATGTTGTCTGATCTTTATCAGCATTTTTTCAGTATGACTTGAAATGTTCCAAACTTGTGGCGAGATACTTCTGTCCAAAACTACCATTAGGCAGAAGAGGCAATCTAATCTAAATGGCATATGGGCATAAATTCGGCAGGGCTGTCTCCTATGAGAGTTTTCTTGAGTCCTGCCTTAAGTTCCCTGATTCATCTTCCAATTTCCAGCCCACTTTTTTGGACAGCTTCCTCATTTGCAAGCAAGAAAGATGCATTTGCTTAGAAGAGCCCAAGCGCAGCCTTTCTCTGCAGAGCACCTTGAGCTGCGTGTGTGCCTGCCTCATCCTGCTGAGCACTAGCAGAACCAGCTTAGCCTGCAAACTCCGAGCTATTTTAATAGTAGAGCAGCACGGTGGCCTGGGCTGGCTTTATTCTAACCTGGAAGATAAGCAGATTCACTCCAGGTAGTGCCTCCCGGCAGCTTGCGGAGCTCACAGCCCCGCTCCTGTGCTTTGTCCACTTCCAAAATTTACATTTCAGGTCATGTTGGATTTGGGGGAGGGCTAAGGCAGTTTTGATACTTGATGTACAAAGTGCAGTCTTGGGAACTGAACAGAATCACACGTTTTATGGAAGGGAAGATCCAGAGTCCGTGATTAGTTTTTAGAGCCGCCTGCAAGCCAAGTAGCAGGGGAAGAGGGGCAAGTTGCTTCATTTATCCTGCATATATCTTTCACCCTCAGAAGAAATATTTCTGTTGTGTAAGGCTTGTTGATGGGGATATCTGAAAAACTGATTTCAACTTCCCCCCCACACACACACAAAAAACCATTATCTAGCTCATATGTAGCATCAGAGTCAAATATGTTAGATCTAAATAAGCATCTAAATGTGTTAGATAAAAGGAGTACCGAGAAGGGTTTTTAACCAGTTTCTTACTATCAAGAGTAGCCTCTGGAGGTTGTCTCTGCCCTTGCCTGCCATCAGATGCTCGAGGAGGGGAAAAAATACTAGAATACAATTTATAGAGTAGCTTCTATCATCAGAGCTTTCAGCGGGGTGTGAAGGAGAATATGAAGGAGTAATCCTGCGCTTCCCATGTGGGAACTAGGGCAGAATGCAGAGAACTGGTTTGGTGACTAGTGCATGTTCGGAGCGCTGGGGAAACCCAGGTTCAGGTCCCAGGTTTCCTGCAGGCTGCCGTGGTGCCGGGTTAGTCAGCTGGGACGGCAGCGGCAGTGCTGACTCCGCGTCCCTGCCTCCACTCCGGGTAGCAGAGCAGGGCTTCTCCGAGGGTTGTGACCGAAATGGGTCTTAACATGCGCTCTCCCCTGGGGGCAGCTGGGAGATTGGGTTAGGTGAAAATCATTTTCTTTGCATCTTTACATTTCTACAATTCTTTACAGCTCTTGGAAGAATGAATCCTCCTCGATGCAGTCAGCAGGCAGTGCTCTGGTCTCCTAGCTACTCTGGCTCTCCGCTGCTTTCTTGCTCAAATACTAGATCATTCTGTTGGCTTGGAGACCGTGGGAGGTGGGTTTAGTCTGGTCTGTTTTGGGTGCATTTGCCTGGCGTGACCCTGCTGCTGTCTGTTCTTCTTCCAGACTTAGATCGGAGTGAAGCCCCCGCGCTCTCCATCAGGATCTCCTCCTCCGAAGCGGTCACCAGCGTGTGGAGCCTGCCCCACACCCATCACCTGCCAAACCACGGCCTTTACCTGTGTCTTCCGGTGTTTCCCGTGCGACCCGTCCTGCGGCAGTGCCTCCTGGGCCACCCCGGAGTTCACGCAGCGCTCAGTGGCTCCAATGGTGAAGATGACGAGGTCCAAGACTTTCCAGGCATATCTGCCTTCATGCCACAGGACCTACAGCTGCATTCATTGCAGGGCTCACCTCGCCAACCACGATGAACTCATTTCCAAGGTACGTGCGCGACCTCGCCCTGCAGGTGCTCGGGGCGACGTCTCCTCCCCGGCGAGCGGAAAGGCCGCTCGCGCTGCAGCTCAGTTGCTGGGGAGATGCCCGGCCTAATTGGCACTGCAATTTTTGCCTGGAAAACAGGCTGTTAGCCTAATGGATCTACTTGTGAGCTGCCTTTTTTTTTTTTAAAGTGACCTTGAAACTAGCGCCAGGGGAGAGGTTTCCAAGTGCTTTTACTGGTGGTCAGGCTCATCTCAATACTCACTCCTTCCCTCCCTTCCAGCTGCAGAACGGTGGTACCTAGCGGCAAGGACTGCAGGAATTACCTTCGCAATACTTCTTGTGCGTGCTTGTCAACATAGCCAAAGGGTTGTTGTGTGATTGTGAATTGGAGAAGTGTGTGGAGAGGTCTCTCTGAAACAGTGAACAATGCAAGCAACCACCCCAAAATCCCTAGTTAAGGGAAGTTTCTGTGAACTGCTGCTGAAATGTAAGACAGCTTTCCAAAAATTACTGAATTATTGCTCAAACTGTTGTCCTTTTACCATTATCCTAACAAGAAACTCTGTGGTGAAGAAGCCAGGGATGTGCTCTGAGCTGTTGAGGGTGAGAGGATTCTGTCCTATGTTGTCATCTGGTGATCACAGGTAAAGGGTCTTGAGAATAAACTGAATGAGAAGCTTTCAGAACCACTAAATCAGGAGTCCTTGATGTGGAGGGAGTAGGCTAATAAGATCTTTGTGAAGTTCAAAAATGCTACTAAACTTCTCAGAGCAGTTATCCAAACCTGCTGTGCCTGGCTGTGGTCAGGCATCAGGTTTCCAGGTCTGGGCTGCCTTGGCAATCAACCATTCCATAAAGTTTATTCAGCTCGTAAAATTTGTGTTCAGAAAAAACAGACACGCCGCAAGATTTATTAGCTGAGACGAGAGGAAATTACAGTATGAGCTGCGAGCAGTGGTGGGGGAAGGATGCAGCTCAGACCAGTTCAGCTCCTTGGAGCAGTTTAGAGAAAGGCCAGGACTGCAAGGGATAGGGGTGCTCTGCTGTTGGAAGGGACATTGTCCTTTCCTCCTTTCTGCTTGCGCAGAAAACATTAGAAAGTGTCACCTCGTGTCCAGGGCGCTGGTTCTCACTAGGCTGAAATTTCAGCAGTTGTAAAAGTCCTCTTGGGTTCTTCAGGACCTACCTTCTTTCTTTGGAGGCTGTTTCTTTCCTTTCTGCTCTTGGATGATGTATGGACTAGGTTGATCGACACTTGTGATGTTTTCTTCATGACAAACAACTGAATTTTAAGTATTCTGATATGAATAATGCTGATTACAGACTGCAGCAGTTTTGTTTTTCACTGTATAGAGAAGCTTCCTCTTAGAATATCATTTCTAAGTCATTCCGGGCCTCATGAGAGTTCCTCTTCTTGCAGAATTGCAGCCTTTCTGGCAGCGCTGTCCTGAAGTGTCATAAAGCTGGGAGCTTCTAAAGAGACAGAGGTTATACGTCTCCTCACCAGAAAGAGGTTTTGAAATGTAAATGTCAACAGCACAGGGCAGCAGCTTGTTCCCAGGTCTGGGTGGGAGCGCTTGCAACTTCTCAGGTTGCTGTGTGACTGCAGGACCTTGCTCATGGGCTTGGTTTTGGTATCTGGCACTCCCTTGCTCATCCAGGGCATTGGAGGAGCTGTCACGAGCTGGATTTCATTTTCAGACACAGAAGATCCTTTGCTGGATGAAGGAGGAGATTGTTTTTATTGTGGATCAGGGTTTGTGTGATTCTTATCTTTCCTGACATAGTTGGTCCCCATCCAGGGAAAATACAAGGCTACAAACAACCAGTAGTTTCACCTTCGACACTTCCTTCTCCTCCTTGTCCCTGCTCCTCCCGGTGCCCCATGCAAGACAGTTTTGCAGTAACTTCCAGCAGAGCAATTCCGGAGCTGCCAACTGCAGCCATCAAGGCACACGATAACTGCCCGACAATGTCGACTGCTAAAATACCTTCACAAGAGGATTTGAAAGCAAGAAATAAGGCCGTTTCTATTGGATTGTGGAAATAGTAATTACAAGGTGTTGGGGTGCTCATACCTGCTCTTTCTAAAAGCCTGTTCTGGCCTGTGATAGAAATCCATAATGGAGCTGGGATGGCAATGGCTGCTGGAGCATTAGCAGGTCATGCAACTTGAGTCCAAAAAAGTTTGGGGTTTTATTTCTCAGAGTTAGAAACCTTATTCAAATACATTCTTTGTATAATTGTAAACCTTATAAAAATAATTCTGCAATCCTAATTTGTACAACCAGCTATTAAACTGAGAACAGAAAGGCAGTCCCTGCCTCAAGGGGTTTCCAATATGTGTAGGAACTTTCCCAAGCAAACTTAAATAGTCATCTTTTTATCTGTTTGAGTTGGGATTTAAACATCTCCCTGAGGCCTTCTGCAGTCCTTCCATCCCAGCCTTGTTTTAACATCTGAGAACCAGGCAGTGCTATTGCTTTACTTGTTTTCCATATGAAAATCTAGTGAACTGAAGAAAAAAAAACCAGCACCATGAGGTTTGAAAAGGGGTGAGACATTATTTCAAACCAGAGTGTTTTTCAGCCTGCAGCATATCCCATCTTGAACCGACTATGTCGCTTTAATCGCAGCAGCCCATATGACTCCAGCTTTGGAAACTTTCCCCAGAAAACAGACTTTTATATAACAGCAGGGTGTTGGTGTTTTGGCTTGGTGAAATCAATTCCTCTATTCCTCTTGCCCCGAGTTGTGCAGAGACCACATGAGAGCTGTGCTGCTTTGCATGCCATGAGCTTTTAGCTCCTTTGAATACATACAAATTGCAGCATTGGCTCATGTGGTTGGCTGAAGCTCTAGCTGGAGCTGAATCACAATTTTGTTCTGTGTAAATTCATAGTTTATTTCCTCTTCATCTCTGAGTTTCCTCTCTTAGCCCTTCATCAGCAGTGTTAACTTAATCTGGCTTTGCAGTATTTTGCCAAGACTTCGTATCACAAACTCTTAGACAAGGGTATCTCAGCAGGACTGTTTTTTTGTGTGCTTTTTTTCCCTCCTTAAAGGAAACCTTGTACGTTTAAGGTAGGAGGTTCCTCAGGAAGCCATTGCTATTTAAAGAACCCAGTCGATGCATAGGCTTTTAAGAAACTGCAAAGCTGTTACATGAAGCGAGGTACCAAAATGTTCCCTGCTTACTTGGCCTTTTATCTTCTGTAGCCAGAGGGAGAAAGTGGTTTAATATGTCTGATTTGTTGGGAGATCTGAATTGTGGGTTGGGTCGTCTGGCCAAGAAAGGCCTTATTGACCTAGGGAACAGAAGGTGATCAGACAGATTGGGTGGAGTGAATAACTAGTTTTTTTTTAATGTTTATATACATATACCTGTGTATATAAAATACATACAATATTCCTTTGGTGTCTGGGTTAGCATAAGTGAAGGGTTTTGTTTCCTTGCACCAATGCATCATTTAAAAATGTATGCCAAGTTTAGTACATACTCCTGTTTCATTGCTTTTTCCAAAGCCTAAGTGGAGTGAGGATCTGAGAACTCAACCTAGCTCTGCAGCAGATTCCTTTGTGACCTTGAGTAAGTCATTTAATGTCTTTATTTCTGCTTTCCTCACTGTACGATGAAGTGCTGCGGTTTTGTCCAGCCGGCTTAGGAAATAAAGCTTTTGAACAGGTACTGACTGCTAGTGTGAGTTAGAACAGTGTATCCTAATCCTCTTTGGCTTCACTGTAAAAGTAAAAAATACCATGCCAGGCATCTATAATTTAAAAACCATTGCTCAATTTCTTCTTATTGCCAAAAAAATAAGTGAAAGATACATATATCTGTATTTTTGTTACTTGTCCTTTTGTTTCTGTCCTTCCCAAGCAAAAAATCCTATGGCTTTCAGACATATTTAGGAAAAATATGTATTCTGTAACCAACGATGGCAAAACTCTCTCTTCAAGGAGGGAGATGGTTGGGCTAATTCTGGAAAACGTGGCTGCTTCGTTGTCCCCCAGTGGGACTGGGGGTACAACTAAAGTAATAGACATTCACCAGTGCAACCCATGTCTCTTCTTTACCTCCAAATGGCAGTCGTGATGCTGGTTTCCAGCTGTTCTGTGCTGTGGAACCTCCCTGACAGCCTTTCCCGTATGAATTCATGCGTTCCTGGTGTCCAGTGGAACAGGATGGGAACAGGAGCAGAAAGTCTCAAACTCAACTTGGCTACATTGGACTCTTGGATGCTGATTTTTCCTGCTATGTGAACAGTAATTCAACAGAAATGTCCCTGATTATGGAAGTATGTAGGGAATGTCTTGTGGGTGTCCTGCAGTTGCTATTTTTTTTCATGAATTTCTGTGAACCAAGTGCTAAACATTATGCAGTGATGTATTCTCTGAAGTTAGCCCAAGGCTTGCCTTGGAAGTGGAATATTTTTCTTTGATGTCTGCACAGGGCCCTTTCTGAACACGAATGCAAAACCATTCAACACAAAAGGCTGCAGCTCTGCCAGCACAGAGAATTTTGGAAAAATGGCAAGTGTGTGTGTGTGCCTGACTTTCCCATTTGGGCTGGGCCTCCTAGGGAATGCTTAGAAACCCTATATGCCTTTTTGGGGGGGAACAGGAGGGAAAGTTTTCTAAGCAAATACCACAACTCCTGTGGCTTCCTGAGGTGGTTATTAGTTACCTGTAGCAATCCTGATGGCCTGCTGGAAGCATCAAACTTTACTCCATTTACACATGGAGGATCTTAAAAGGATTTGAAGCTGGTGCCAGCTTTGAGATAAGTAGTGGATGAATTCAGTTTCTTCAGAGCTTTTCATGCACATGGGCACTATATGTGTGGACACTGAGATCAGCAGCACTTTTGGGACTGCAATTCTTTTTCCCCTCTAAGGCAGGAGGTAAAGTTCTTAATTCCTCACTTCTCATGGACCAGCAGTGCTGCCAAGTCAGTGTGTCAGTTTACCCCGAAGATGTGAAGTTATTTGCCCGGAGAGGGACACGCATGCATGCAAACAAGCTGAAAAGCAGCCCTAAAGCTGCAGTGTAGCCCTTGCAAAACTTGAGTGGAAAGAGGAAATGATATTCAGTGAGTGTCCCAGATCACTGCAGTGACAATCTTGCGTTTCAATCGTGGCAAAAACCAACCAACCAACCAAAAACCCTCTGTATGTTGAGTATTCCTTTTTTTAAGGATGGAATTCACCATTTTGCTGTGTTAGGTTTCTCTGTTCTTTAAAATTAGCTCTTGTTTCTTCCTGAATATAGATTAAAGTTCTCAGCTTCACACTGATCAACTTCCAAGGCCAAGAGGAGCTATTAGATCATGGAGTGTAACCTCCCGCAGTGCATGGGCCACTGGATTTCATTGTGGTTGCAGCGTGTCTTCCAGAAAAAGCATTTTGTCTTGATTTGAAGACTTCAAAAGGGAAAATTCACTGCTCCCCTAGGCCATTTTTTTCCAGTGGTTAATCATCCTTACAGTTAAAAATAAGAGGCTTTGAATTTAAACTTCTGGCTTATGTTCCAGTCGTTGGTTATTATTTTTCCTTTTTGTTAGTGAAATAGATCTATAGTACCTAATATGTCTTTTTTTTCCCCTATAAAAGGTATTAGCATACAGTAATTAAGGTCATTCTTGATCGCCTTTCTTGTAGAGTAAACAATTTCAACTTCGTATGTCATAGTGAAATGTTATGTTTTCCACTTCTAAATCATTTTTGTGGTTCTTTTCTACATGTGTAGCATTTCAACATCTTTTTAAGAATGAAACCAGGGCTGGTCTCATTGTTCCAGCCTCGCTCTCCGCAGTGTACAGCACAAACATCTTCACAGTCTGCACGTTTCAGAAGTGCATTAATCTTACTGGCTCGGCACTGCACAGTGAATTTCTGTTCATTTATTTGTCTGCTGTTAGCTCTCCTTGCACCAGGTTTATCAATTTTATGCACCTTTCCAACAGCTGCACAATAGCTTTTGCATTGTAATTTTCAGCCTTGTGCCCTAAGGAATTGTCACTTTCATATACTATCCAGAGCTTTTTTTTTTCCCAGTGCATGAATTACTAGAGTTCAAGCTCTAACTGATGAGCAGCAAAGCAGTTCTCCAAGACTTCATTAGTTTTTTAGCTTCCCTTTTCATTTCTATGAACGTGTATATATGTACCTGGTAGTCTCGACTTCCATAAAGTTTAAAAATTAGACATGAGTTGAGGGAGCTTCAATTCTCAGTAAACATTGTGGCATCAAAGTTATTAAATGGGAACCTTTTCCTCTGGTCTCTTAGTGAGGAGATTGAGCATTGATTGGGTATTCATCCTTGAGACACTTTCAAGGGCAGGTTGGAATTTGTCCTTGCTGCTCCTGTCCTGCATTACGGCGGCGAGGAGTGGAGTGGGTGTCATTTGAGTACCTGTCATCAGCTCTGAGAGGCCTTTATTTGAGAGAGAGAGAGAATAAACAAACAGAAATACCCTTTGCTGGAGAAGTCAGAATATGAAATCCTGAAATCTGAGCTGTGTAACCAGTGCTGGTAGGACCTTTTCCATAGCACAGCTGCCTAAATTGGATCTTTCAGTCCCGTGTAATTGCTTCCTCTGGGGTCGTGCTGCAGGTTAGAGTGCTCCCTCACTTAGTGTCCTTAATGGCATCTGATGGCAGTCAGGGACAGGCCTCTTATTTAGTCAGGATGTGGTCGTTTAATGGAAAGAGCCAAGGTAATTTGTACCTCCTTGTATAATTGTGTTTATACTGCAATTAATTGCTATGTGATTTTTAAAATATTTCATGCTGTTCCAAAAAAAGAAAGAAAAGAGTAATAATTCAAACGATTTTGAATTCTCTGTCAGGGAGGAGGAACAGGATAAAAATGGATCTTCTAACCCATCACTTTCTTTATGGAAATAACTCTTCTTTCATCTGCCTTAGAATTGATGACTTGGGCATAAATAAAATATTGTTCCCATTTATTATCCGGGGAAGTGCCAGGGACGAAGGACAGTGAATCATCGGGTTTTGCATCTGCTGCAAATCCTGACCAACTGGAGCATGTAGCTGCTCAGGTCTGAGCCTTCCTGGGCTCGCTGGGGGCTGGTGTTGCCCTTGCAGCTGGAAGAGGAGGAAATGCGAGCAGGCTGTGAGGCTCGTGGGCTGGGTGAGCTGCCCTGGAAGCTTTCTGTGCAGGTGTGTGCTTCTGCTTTGTGGCTTTAGAGCTGTACGTAGGCTATATGGCTTTAGAGTTGGAAGGTCAGGCCTGGGAATAAGAGCTGCACGGGTGCAGGTGTCAAATCTCTGGGACTTCTGTGTGCTGGGAAGGGCTGGTGGGGCTGGTCTGCAACCTGCTGACACTGCTCGTGTGTGTGGACAGACCATGGCACTGGGGTAAGAGGGCACGTTGGAGGGGTTCTGTCTCAAACCCTGGTGGGGTTCTTGTCAGACTGGAAAAGTAAGGGGCTTTTTCAGCTGCTGCCTCTTGGAAAAAGTGCCCTGACTTCTCAGGAGGAGTTTCTTGTGCTGCTGTTTCCCATATTGCATTCTCATCTGGTAGAAGCAGGAAATGCTGTTGGAGGCTTTGCATCTGCTCGGGAGAGCCTTTCTGGCTGCCAGCAATAAACAAATTTCTCTGGGGTTTGTTCTCTCCTGAGGAGGGAGCGGGCTCAGCGTCTGCCTGGTGGAGGTGGCAGCACTGACACTTCTCAGCCAGCAGAACACAAACAAGCAGGGACTGCAGCACAAACCCACGGAGACCCCTGATCCTAAACTACTCTGTTTTCATCTAAATCACAAACATCGGATTAGAAATAAGCAGCTGCAAAAAAGATACACACTGAGGCTATCATTACCCCAAACCTGGAATTAGATTTCCAGTGATCTCTCTCTCTTTAGCAGTGATTGGTATGGAAAGGAGGAGTTAAAATCAGATTAATCTTAGCTGCTTACAGAGTATTTTGAGTATGAACACCTCAATTCCAGTCCAGCTCGGAGAGGAGAGGACGAGGAGAAATACAGGAGAGTGTGCGCATGTGTTCAGCTCTAAAACCTTAGCTCAGGCCTGATGTGGGTCCTGACTTGCAAAGCTGAGAGACCTCGGTGCCTGGCGACCTGTCCTCTGGTGAACATGTTGTCATTTCATTTCCATAGAGGGCACGTCATGTAGTAAAATGAGGTTCAGTACCAGAAGGCTTGTTTTGTAGTCATGACACTCAATATAAAAAGCAGATTGAACAAAAAACCAGCAACTTTTAGGTTTCTCCTCAGCAGCAAGGTGTGCACATGGTGGCTTAATCTGAGAGCAGGGGATCTTGCGGAGGGGACAGAGAAGACCCTGCACATCTCCCACACAGAGCTCTGCCTGCAGAAAAGCAGGTTTCATCTCGTGCTCAGCATCAGTGCTGCGAGCTCGCAGGCTGCGATGATGGAGTACTGTGTTCCACTCGTACAGACGGCTGCTGTAATGCTGCTAATTCAATAACTGGTGCATTAGCAGTTTCCATCTTCCTTCCACATCCTATTTTGTGTTTATCTCTAAAATCCATACAGGAGTAATAACTAATGTGGAAAGAAAGGGCACTACCCTCTCTCCTGACTGCTCTGCCACTCCTTTTTTTAAATAGCTTGGTTGCTGGTCAGGCAGCCAACAGATGAACAACCTGCAGGAAAACAGCAACACCCTTTTTTGGGTGGGAAGGAGGCCCCACAGCTTGCAGAAACACCAGAATAAAATGTATTTTTCATCCCTTTGTGTCCAGAAACAAACAGCTGGGCTTTCAGTTGTGCATCTGTCCACATCCTCAAACATAAAGGGTTGTGCTGGAATGATGTCACCAATGACTTAAGTGTCAGAGATGCCAAGCCCATCTCGGCTCCCTGCGGATCTGGGAATGCTGGTGTCTCTTGGGAGTGAGTGTGTGAAGGTGGAGGGATCAGGATTAGCTAATGGAGTGGCCTAAGGTACCCTGGAAGATGTGCACCTTTGGGTCAGAGCGGAATTAGTTCCTCTTTCTATTTCCTCCTCCCATCCTGCATCATCTAGTTCATTCCAGTGGGAGCAGTGCTCATGTGGGGAGCACAGAACAGTTCGTACCAGCAGGCCTATCTCGATAGCTTTCCCTTTTTTGATATTGGCTAAATGTTGATCATTCTGATAGAAGACCCCAGTGGTCTTCTATTTGCTCAATGTTCTTAAAAGTAAATATTGCATTTGTTTCATTTTCTGTAGAATTTCCATCCCTTTTCATCTTTAAGTCAAGTTCTGAAGCACAGCAGCGGCACCAGAGGCCATCAGAAAACACTAGAGAAGCTGCAAAAGGTTGCAGAGTTTTACAGAAGTAATAAATCTGCTATAGTTTTTATTTGCTTTCATTTTTTTTTTTTGCCTCCAGCATTCACATTTTGAAATTGTACTTTGAAGTCTGTGGGGTAGAAACACATTTGAAAATAAATAAAGCAGAGGCCAGGAGCCCAGGGCTTTATTGAGCAGCGTGAGTAGCACAGAGCTCACGATAACAGGATGAGACCCAACAGAGTCACACTGAGACTGAGCCCAAGCCTGGAGGGGGCTGCCGGGCATGTTAGAGTCAGAAGGAACAGAGTGGTTGCAACTACCCAAGTTTTGAAGTATAATGTAGAGCTTTGCTCAGCTTTAGCTTAGCAGAGTGCTGTCTTAAATAGGTATTAGAAATCTGTACACTTGAGGGAAAACAGAAAGCTAGCAACTTGTTTCCCTAATTACTGTTTTTTGCTAATTGCAAAGCCTCTGAAGTCATTCTCCTTTGTTCTGCAACTGCAATGTAAAAATCTACCTGTGAAAGAAATCTCTTCCTCTGTCCTGTGAGGGTAATGGGCAGTCATGACACGAGTTAATAACTGGGAATTTGCTCCTGAATCCTGACCCGTTTAGCTCAGTCTGTGCAGCCGATCTGCCTGGAAGCCCCACAGCCCCGCTGGAGCGTCGGTGTCACCTCCGTGTTGCGCTGACTTGTGTTCCTGAAAGGACAGGACAGCATTTCATGGCTCACTTCCGATGGCATCGGGCATCTGCTCAGTCCTGTTGGTTTTCCGTCTTCCTGAGCAGTATTGATGGTGCAGAGAACCCCGTAGCCCGTGCTCAGAACAGTCTCTTGCAGTTTATGCCACTTTTTGCCTTGGTGCTTTTGGATGTTGCTCGTATGGCCAAGGGGAGTCTTGTGAACAATGCTGCTTTTCTTAGTGTCAGCTCCCATAAGCACAAAAAGATGAATCTCCCTTTTTTATTATTTACATTGCTTAAGTTCTTATTTAAAAAAAGAAAAAAGTTTTAATTACTACCGAGGTTTGCGTGATTCTTAAGCCAACCTAATTATTTTGAGGATCAGGAGGGGGAGGCTGGTACATAACACTGGCACATGGTGGATTCAGAAAGAGCGCAGATTCTGCAAAGGAGAAGCTGAGCGAGTCCTTGGGGGTTTTAGAGGTCTTCAGCTCCTTCTGAAATCTGCCTTCACCTGCCTGCTTTCAGTTGTGGCCTAGAGAATTTGGAAGCAGCTCATGCAATGCTATCGCTATGCCCAAGCACTGATGGAAGAAGCGGGTAGCCCCTGTGCGTTCATCTCGTTGAGGCTGGTCAGGAGTGGGGCTCACCCTGCAGAGAAACCCCCAGCACCGGGAACGGGAACTCGCTGCTGCCAGGAGGACAAATAATCACCATGAAATCTCTTGTTTTTCCAGTCCATGCAGCATCTTCCATCACACAGACAATCCCGGGGGCAGAAGCGCTGTGTAAAACTGCTTTTTTGTAAGGTCTGGCTAGGATAGAGCATACCGGATACCTGCTAATTCACTGTGCTGTTGCACAGCAGCTTAATCTGCCATGCAATAAGGCCCTGCTGGAATAATTGAATTACTTTAGACGTGAGTTTGGTCGGCTAATTCTGCATCGACTTCAGCCTTTAAATAATATTAAGGACCCATGTTAAAACTCAATTAATACTCGGGAACGCAGTTAGAACAGGGTAAGGTCACATCGATGCAGGATAATGTAACCAGGTCCTCTGACAGGGGTTTCTCTCTAGCAAAATCAGAGCAAAATTGAATCTCGGTTTAATCTGATCGTTCACCTTCTCCTCTGTGATGAAGAACAAGGAGGAATTAATGAAGCTCGAGGAGGGCCCTGTGGATACAGGGAGCTGCTAATGGAGCCTGGCAAGTGCTCGGGTGAGCTGCGACGGGACGGCTGAGCGGCCTGTGCTGCCCCCCAAGCTGCAGCAGAGATTTTCATCATTCGTTTCCCTGTTTTCCTCTCCGCGCGGTGACTCACAGAAACCTCCTCCCGGAGTCGTCATGTACCCTGTGCTGCTACCAGCCGTGCTGGCGGCTCTCAACCTACTGCGAGACTCACTGTTCTTAATCAGATCATTTTTGCCTTAATTAACGGGCCTTGAAAGATGCTGTTAAGGCAGAGCTTTCTGTGCAGTGGCAGTTGTTGCAGCTGATGGGAATTGGGATGAAGGGCTGGAGAGAGCGGGAGGGGAGTGAGGATGCAGGATAATCTCTGCGCTGAATAGGACAGAGCATCCAAGAACTGCAGCTGCCAGGGCCGGTTCCTCGGCTGCGTGCAGGTTTCTGTGGCTCTGCAATGTGGGAATGCGCAACTGCGTCTCAGAAGTACTTAGTCTGCCTATTCTAGGGAGGAAAACAGAGGTAAGAATGCCAGTATTGAGGAAGGATCAGGAGTTCCTGTGCTGTTCAGTGCATGAGGGTGAGTGCAGCGAATCTCCCTGGCCGGACTGCGGCGGAGCTGGGAGCTGCATCTGCCCCAGGGTTCACCCAGGTGAGGGCTTCACCTGGTCCCGTTGGTCCATTCTGCTGCCAGACTTGATCCAAAACCGGGAATAAGCGGAAACAGGATGGCCAAAGGTTTGTGGCCTTGTAGTTGTTGTTCGTGTTTTTGTTTTAACTCTGTAGTCAGACAGTGTGAACAGGAATTACCTAGTTTTGAGACTGCAGCTTCCTTGTGTCCCATACGTACCTGACGAGGATAACACTGCAGATTTGTGTTTACAGCAGTGGCTTAGCCAAGGTTGTTACGAAACTGGAGCTACGACTGGGAGGAGCCTTTTATGCTCCTAGGTTTATATTGCTAGAAAATCTCTGGGGAATTTGTCATGAGGGCTGTGGAAGGAGACAGGAGCTGCAGTTCAGTGTTTTTCTGCCTGTATTTCTCTCTCATAGCAATCAAGTCCACGGTACTGCCTAGAAAAGCTCCTGCTGAGTTGCAGGGGATCAGGCCTTTGGGCAGTGTGTGTTTCTGCTGAGAACCACTCGTCAACTAAATATATTAGGACATTTTCTCCATTTGGTGTAAATATACCACATATATAAACCACAGCAAGGGTTAATCCAAACACATGCATCGCTGTAAGAACATCCTCAGTTTCTGCAGTTTTACCACGAGCCTCTCAGTATTTGGTAGCTCTTGAAATCCATCTGCTCAGATCAAGGGATTGAGAAAGAATTTTGATGTATTTGAAGGCCTGGGCAGAGCCCAGCTTTGGGCCAGACGTGACTGGGACTGTTAGTGCCTGGTGCCAGGGACCTCTCTCTTCACCTCTGCCTGCCTGTATTGGGAGCACAGAAACTCCAGCGAGTGCCAGGGAGCCAAGCCAAGCTGAAACAGAATTTAAAAATGCATTGGGGGAAAAAAAACCCTGTGACTGCCTTAAAATAAGTGGTTTCTGAAGGCCTGTTGGGGATCAGGGATGGGGATAGTTTTGAATCAGGCTGTTGGATCTGATGAAGCCCAAACCTCGCTCAGTGTCGATCTTTCCCATGCGAGATGCACTGAAGAAGCAGTGGTCTGTGTTGAGGTGCAGGAGGAGATCAGGCTGGTCTTGCACTAACGGAGTAGGAAGCTGGAACAATCTGAGAGTCCTGGGTCGAGCTGGTTTGGCCGGGGATGGGACTTCCCTCGGTTCCAGGGAGCCCTTGGGTTCAGCGAGTCTGTTTTAGAGCTAATCTTTTTGTACGCGCTCCAGTTGGATTCGCTTCATGCTTTGGTCACACTTGGACGTCTCCTGCTCACCACACAGTGAATTCGTGTTGGAAGAGATGTCGGCCTTAGGATGAGGGCTGAATCAGCAGCAGGGCTAGACACGTCCTGCAGGCAGCCTCCTGCAAACGGCTCTAGTAATTTAAAAATAAAAGGGGTGCCTGGAGGTGGAAGTGAGAGATAACAGAGCCGTCCCTGAATAGATCACTGGGTGAATTTTTCACCCACAGACATCAGTGACTTCAAAAGGCAGTAGCTGCTAATATTCTTTCTCTTATTCACCAAATGTCTCGCTCCCAGTGAAGATACCACAAGCACAAAATATCTGTCCTTTGGGAAGTCCAGAGGGTCGGGATCAGTTGGCTTTTCCTGATGCTGCCATTTCCATTGCCTGGGACATGCCAGCTCCCGTGGGTCTCCAGCAGAGGCTTTGGTTGCTCTAATCCTGTTCCTGTTCTTGTGTTGAGAATTATTTGCAGCTGCAAATATTGCAATTATTAGGAGGGCTGAGCTCTGTTCCTTTTTTTTTCCCCCTTGGATCTCTTTGGGACCAGTTGCCTTTTCATTTTTGTTTTATTGGCCTGTGCAGAGGCTGCCGGCTGGATACAGGTAAGTGGGGGTTTCTCTGCTGCAGAGAACAGGCATCGCGATGCGACTGCTCCATCCTGGCAACCGCCTCCTGGTTTTCCAGAGGATTCCAGCCAGCGCTCTTTGTGCTGAGCCTATTGTCAAATGCCACCACAAAGACTTGGGGACACTAATCCTGTCATCTGTTCAGCGCGTGGAACTGCTGAGTGGGCTGGGAAGTGAATGGGAGCTGGGCCTAGGGAAATGGCTCTGGAGAACATCCAGAATTCCTGCCTTTCTCTGGCTTTTCTGACTGCACGTGAAGCTTTCCTTCCAGGTCTCCCACAGTCCCCAATAGCCAAGGAATGTGCAGGTGCAAAGGTGGGAGGCAGGTGGATTGTGAGACGAGCTGGCGGCAGCACAGTGTGTCCCCATGTCCCTTTGCCGTTGTCCGTGTGCTGAAGAAGACCCTGAAAGTCACGTGTGTTGCTCAGAAAGCACGGTCAGAGCAGACGGGAGGGCACATCGAGCACTTCAAACTGAGGTCGGAATGTAACGCTTGGACTAAACCAAGGTGACAGCTCCCGGTGTCACAAGTGTTGCGTATAGAGGGATTCAGATCTGAATGTCACGGGGAGAGCCCATCTCTAGGGAGCAGGTGTCTGCAGCAGGGGAGCTGGCACTGCTTAGGTGCTGGCTCCAAGTGACGCTTCTTTCTGCAGCAGATCTGGTTCAGGAGCACCCGTGAAACCCAAGCTGTGTCTCTCGCCAGAGCTGTCATTCTGCGTCATGGTTCTGTGCCAGCAAATTCAGTTGAGAACTTCCTGCTCCGAACTGCTTGCACCTGCCCCCTACTGTGATTATTAAATAGTGGGTGTGATTGTGCTTTAAACTGGATGCATGATATGATGCAGGAAGAAAGGCTACTTCCCCCACTCACCCCCTATTTAAAAAAAAAATACTGATTTTGCTGATCTAATTTGGAATCAACACAGCAGAGAGGGCAATAATGAGTGTCTGAAACCAGAGCAGCTGCTGGAGGAGTCTCAGCACTTGGGAAGTGCAAGGACCTGCAGCCCAGGAGCCGTCTCCAAGCTCGTGCTTCCCACCTGGGCGCTCGGATCACCCTTCCCGAGGGTGCTCCGTGCTGAGCAGAGCTCCCAGAGCTGAGCGTTGGAGGGGCCGTGCGTTGGGCACGGCGCGTCTCGGCGCCGCGTCGGAGGGCTCCGGCGGGACGAGGAGGGAGGTTCTGTTGCTGGCAGATGCAGATGTGTTTCTAGGCAGACGATCGATGTTAGCAGCGAGGAGAAAAATGTGTGCTTGGGCTTTCAGTGGGAAACAACAACAGCGAAAATCCTTTCCATTTCTTAGAGCTGGAAAATTACGCCAGGAGCTGCTGTTTTAGAGAACAAGAAGCCTGGATTTCTGTGCCGGTATGTGAGGTGCATGTTTGAATGTGTATAAGGAAACGAAGAGCACAGAAAGTAGGTTTTATTGCTGATTGCCACTGTTCAGTGAAAACTGGGCATGTTGTGGAAATCTCTTTAGGTAGGTCTTCAAAGAAACAAAAAAGAAAAACGAGAAAATGACCCTTTATGTATAAACACATCTGTTTCTCCTCAGAAGAATTGGTGCCTGCTCTAATGGCAGAGAGGTAACAGCTCCAGGTGGGCTTGAGGCTGCAGCACCAGGTCAAACCTACCTGTGTGCCATGTCTCAAGGCAGAATCAGCTTTGCCTTGTGGAGACCAAATGTGCGAGTGAACGTCTGGAGGTGCTTGCCAGCTCTCCCTCACTCTTACCTGAGCATCTGGCATATCACAGAAAAGTCGATGATGGATTATTGTATCATTATTATATATGACAGGCAGCAGCACGGAAACCTGAGCACTGATGCACTGAAAACTGCTGCTTGGGCAGTGATTTTTTTGCAACATCTGCCCTTAGACGCCCCGAAGCCCTGGCCGGAGCCGGAGGGAAGGGCATCTGCGAGAGGCTGCTGCTCTCCTCGGGGAGTGGGTTGGAGCAGTGTCCAGGGAGCCCCGAACACAAAGCCGATGGGTTTGGTTCTGCTGTTTATTAAAAACAGGCTTTTGTACAGCAGGAACGGAAAATCCTATTTCTGTACCACTGAAAACTTTGCTCCTATGGTTGTTGTTATTGGCAAACTTAGTCACTTTGGTGTTTATGGAAAAGTATTTACTGGGGAGGGCTGGGTGGTGAGCAAGCTTCATCTGCTTTCATTTTGCTTTGGTGGCACACGGCTTTCTGGGCAGCCTTCTGCCCTGTCCCCCTGCCACAGCCCGTCCGTCCTGCTCCTCTCGCTCTTCCACGGCCTGCAGAGGCAGCGCCGTTTGCCTTAGGGGGATAAAACAGTCCCCGGGACTAGCCCGAGCTCTTCCTTCTGGGCTGGCGAAGGAGACAGGTTGGTGTCAGTTTTGTTTCCCACACAGGGCACTGAAGTGAAGCTGTTTGCTCTGTGACACTTGGGCTACTCCTTGTTCAGGTAGGCCCAGCTGCCACTAATAGTAGCACTAAATGCTGCAGAAAGCTGAAAACAAAAAAACTTCTCTAATAATTGCAAGTGCACAAACACTCGTGAGCCATGTGTCCTGTGTAATTATTTCCCAGGAAAAGGCATTCCTCCGGGAACTGCTTTTGTCTGAGTGAGAGAGAGATCCAAGTGCCTCGGGCATCTTCCCTGAGTTCAGAGTTGCTCTGCATTGCCCTGGGTGGCCGGTAACAGTGGGCTGCAGCCTCAGCTGGGGAAGGGTTTTTCCTCCAGGACGCTGTACGTTATCTTGCCTGTTGCCCATTGCTGCCCTGCGAGCACCGTGGCAGCCCGGCCTTGTTCTCTTGTCAATGGTTTTAAGTGAAGCCTTTAATGACTTCTGTTCTCCGCTGCTGGTCAGTGGATTTCCCCTCTCCACCGTTCGGATGGGCAGGACTCCTGATGGACAGGATCTGCTAGTGACCTGCTCCCCAGGAGCCTGCTCAGCATGCAGGAGTATTGCTTGGAGCAACTTGATTCCCGCTCTTCCATAACCCACTCATCTCACACTCGATAACAGGGCAGCAGCCCTGCATGGGCCGGGGGAAGGTGACACTCGCCATGACCAAGTGTAGACGGTTTTCCTTGGAGTGACCTGCTGGAGGGACTGGAATTGGCACCTTAGCCCTGGAAGCCCAAGACAGCAGTGCCAAGAGCCTGGAGCGGGGCCTATTGGCTGGGATGGAGCAGCCTCCCTGGCACGTTCCTGTGGATCCCTAGGGGAAGGCAGGAAGCCCCTCGTTAGCACTGACTGTCTCCAAGTGCATAGAACAGTGCAAATCCCTGTGGACTCGCTGGTTCCCAGCTGGGAATTCACTTCTCCGTGAGGCGGTGGATACTTGAGCTCCTCCATGTGTTGCTGTGTATGGGCCAAGCGTGTCCCCGAGCTCCATTTACAGATGGGGACAACCTGTGCTGGGAAGGGCAGAGACGGAACGCGTTTGCACTTGGGAACATCCCTGATATTCGGAGTGTTCTGCTGGGCTTGGTTCAAAATGTTGCTTCTGGGCCCCGTGGACACTTGGTGGAGTTGAGTCTGTGTCTCCAAGTTTGTTTGTGTCTGCAAACGCGCTGTCTTTGTAAGTGGTATCCAGCTAAGCACCATAATGGTGTTTTGAAAGTGTAACAGTGAAATGGAAGCGTGCGTGAGTGTACTTAGCCTTTGTACTGTTTTTAGAGAAGAGATTTAAGACTATATTTGGCATCTAGACTTAGGCTAGACTGGAGCAGAAGTGTGCGGGATTTTGGAAGGTAAATTAAGTAGAACCAAAAGGGTGAAAATGAGCATCTCTGGGATGTAAGAGGGAAAAACAGAGCTTAAGTGTTGAGCTGTGTGCTGGACTGGAGCAGTGCGTGAACACTACTGAAATCAGGCGATGGAGGCAGGTGCAGTTCCCAGCGGGCTGCCAGGGAACGCCTGGGGAAACGGGCACGTGTTGAACCCGCGGCGGCCGTGCCCTTTCCAGGCACAGGACGGGACCCCTCGGTCAGTCCTCGTCTTCTCCTGACGTCTCCCTCCCTGCCGTTTTCATCCGGAGGACGGGAGGGATGCGCCTTGGCCAGCAGTTGCTATAACGACCATTTGAGGTCATTAATGCAGTCGGTGAGGACGGCTCGTGGTTCAGGCTCCTTTCCATCAACTAACTGAATTTTGTTTTTTTCCCTTCCAGTCCTTTCAAGGCAGCCAAGGACGAGCGTACCTCTTCAATTCAGTGTGAGTACAGCTGCCTGCGTGTCACCTCGGCGTCTTTTCGGATGGATTTAAGAAACCCCTTGCGAATAAGTAAACAAAAGGATTGTCTTCCTTCATTATGGAAAAGCTCTGCCTGAGTCTCGGGAGCTTGCTAAAAACGGTCAGAGGAGGAGGCAGGGAATAGCACTGAT
The DNA here is from genome assembly GCA_034781795.1 of Crypturellus tataupa. Classification (NCBI taxonomy): domain Eukaryota; kingdom Metazoa; phylum Chordata; class Aves; order Tinamiformes; family Tinamidae; genus Crypturellus; species Crypturellus tataupa. The sequence continues at coordinate 1,096,794 of JAWLRI010000674.1, forward strand.
TCATGGTTGATTTTACATTCAGGTTTCAGATAAGAGTCTAGGAAAGATGGTTCCTTTGTTGTCAGATTGAGAAATAACAGCTAACGGATGAGTCAGCCTCTTCTGAGGAAGTATAGTTGGACCAAAGAATCAAACTTCTGTGAGCATAAAGAATATGTAATGCCCCAAACCAAACTTACTTCTTAGCTTAAACCATTATTTTCCCTTCAGAAAATAGTTCTGGTAAGAGCGCGCTTTCTGTTAAAATATCTATTAGAAGGACTGTTGAGTTCGGTTACCTTTTTCACATTTCCATTTGGGAGAATAAAAGCAAAAGTGTCATTTTATCAATTTGAAAATGAAGATCTTTCTCAAATACAAAATGAATGCATTTATTAAAATAGACTGTTTTTTTCTTCAAAACTTTTTAGTATCATCAATTGAAGAAAATTGTGTTTTACCTTTCCTGTTAAGGGGAAGCTTCGTGCTCATTAATGGGAAACTTTTTCTCCTTTTTCTCCAGAGTTAACGTGGGCTGTGGCCCTGCAGAAGAGCGGGTGTTATTAACAGGATTGCATGCAGTTGCAGACATTTACTGTGAAAACTGCAAAACCACACTGGGTTGGAAATATGTGAGTATCACTTGGTTTTCCTATGGACGTCTGTGCTGTAGCTCTTTGTGAAGGGGCACGTATGGAAATGTGGACTTTGCTCTGTGTTGCATCCCCTTTTCCTTTCTGCATTTCCATTTTCCATCCTGTGTTTCGTTTGCTCTGTGCAGTCAGTGCAAGAGCTTGTTGTGGCAAACATCTTGTCTTGCCAACAGTACATGCAGCAGGCCTGGCTTTGACGGGCATCCCTTAATGATACTTAATACAAATAATTAGCATTTTTATTAACGATCGCTCAGTTCGTGACGTTCATACTGTCTTTTTTTCTCCAGATATCTCAGAATAATAGAATGATCTATGTGTTGTTAATCCTGTATCCTTCCCATTGGAAATGCTATTTAAACTTGAGTTTATCTGTTTGCTGTCTCTTGCTCTTCATAAATTCAATTACTTTCAAACAAAGGCTGCTGCTGTATTCTAATTTCTGCTTCAGGAGAGACGCTGTTTGTTCAAAACAGTCTGACCAGTGTTTAAGCAAAACATTTGTTGTATCAGTAACCTTTCAACTGCTTGATTATAAAGAATAAAAAAACAAAGGACCAAAAAACTGGTGCAGAAACACAACATGGATCTAACAAATTGAAAAGGAACCCAAATACATAAAATTGAGTTTATTATAAAACAAAAGCACACATTTTCATAAACATAAGAGTGAGCACAAATCTTTCCAGCAGTAGGATTACATTGTTTCACGTGCATTATGTGTGTCATTCTTATAAAAAATCCCTACAGGTTGACTATTAGGCAGAAAGTGACTGCAGCTTAAAAGACCCCAAACTGTTGTGGGCTGAGAGTTCAACTAGAATCCAGGTTTAAGGTTCTTCCAAAGCTAATTTTCCCCAAAACTAGCAGTAAATACTTGTTTGACTGCGTTTTTACTTCAGACAAATCTCCCACCCAAGCTAAACCTCGTATCTAGATACAATCTGTAGCTGTGACTTTATGTTACGTAAACCTTAAGGCATCATCACCCTCGTCCTTGTTTTTTAGGAACATGCTTTTGAAAGCAGCCAGAAGTATAAAGAAGGCAAATACATCATTGAACTAGCTCACATGATCAAGGATAACGGCTGGGATTGAACGGGAAGAGCCCAGCCCTTCCAGCGTGTACGAGAATGCCATCCAACCGAACATTATATCCAAGAGTGAGAGAGTGACTGAACGCTTGGTTCCATGCATTTAGAGGCTCTGCAGTTTGGGAGCATCTTCACACCCTTCTCCATCTTTATTGGTGACTGGCCTCTAAATTTCTGTCTCTCTGTCTCTTTGCTTTGTATCTGTTTGTGAGTTGACCCTGGCTGCTTCTCTCTCTGTTCTGGCGTTGGCTAAGAGAATGCACCGAACGCCCGACAGCCATTCCATGTTGACGAGCGCTTAAGTACAAACCCAAGCTGGCTCCGTGGTGGCGTTTGATCCGAAGGTCTCGGTGCGAGAGGAAGACCTGAGCTTTGGGCAGGAGAAGGTGAAAGGGGGTGGGGAGGGGGCCGCAAGGGAAGTCGTCAGGAGTGAAACTGTGCTTCTCCTTTAAGTCCTGGTAAACCGAGGCTTGAAACTATTTGCTTGTCTGAATGGACAGAAATATACCTCACGGCTGCGTTCTCTCCGAACCCGAAATCCGCGGCTCCAGCAGCGGGGCTTCCGTGTGAGCGGCTGAGCACGAGTGCAGGCAGTGCCCCGGTGGCTCGCCGCTAATCGGGGTTTTGTTTGCCGTGTGCGAACCTCGTCTGGGGGAGGAAGGGGAGACCTGATGGCTGGAGAGATCCCTGGCCCCTCGTTTTTCTCTCTGTTGCAGAGTAGGTTGGCCAACCCCCCAAGCAGAGCACAGCCGTGGGAGCAGCCACAGCTGGAGAAACCAAATCCTGACTCTTGAGCCCATGAGAGAGCGGGGGAAAAACCCTTCAGGCAGAAGGGGCTGGGACTGCAACTTAGAAGATAGGACAGAAAACAGTCATGTGTGAAGCAAGAAAGGGGAAATCGTTCAGGGGAGGTTGGAGACAAACCGAGTGGCATAAGATGCCCCTTGATCTCCCAGCCTTTACTGGGCATCCTTGGGAGTGTTTTACCAATTCTTTGCAAGTGCGAGTAGGTAAATGCTGTTAAAGTATCTTTTTTTTGTTTTCTTTAAATCTCAGGCGCCAGCCATCAGCTCCACTCTTGGGGCCTGTGAAAGAAATGATGTGACATTGGGGAGAGGAGGGAGCAGAGGACGCTGCCAGTTGTAGCAGAATTGCGTAGGTGGATATTTCAAGCCATGAGGTATCCCCCCAAAAAATAAACGCCTCCCCTCTTCCCACCCCGGAAGCCTGTTGCAGACATGGAGTGGGGTGGGAAACAAAACTGAACATCTTCCCCCTTTCCCCTAAATTTTTTATGCCTTGGAGTTAAAGGGGAGGGACAGGTTTGGGTTTGTAACCGTAAGGGACAAGTCCTTCCTGTTGGAAGTTTTTCCTGTTAATTAGTACGGACCTCGCCAAGGTGGTGTGTGGGGAAGGGGCGTTGCGTGCAAGAGGGGAGCTGTGTTCAGCGTAAATGACAATGTGAAGTTTGCTCTGCAACAGTCCAGCCAGTATCTGGTGCATAACTCGAGACTATTCAAGTGAATTAGTTTTATCTCTCTGAGTGAATTTTCTTTTTGTTTGTGGAATTCTTTCAAGTAGGTTAATCCACTGGGCAAAAATCTTTCTTAATCCAAAAGGAAAGAGCGTTGTGCAGGGGTTTGTAACTCTTATGAAACCAGAGCTTTGGAGTTGTAGCCTATTACTGCTGACCTCGCATCCAGGATATTCAGAGTTAGCTGCAGAGATTGGGGTGCAGAGTGAGTGACAGAATATTTTGATACCACACGGATGAGGTGTGAGCAGAGAGGCTACCTACACGTTGGGCCAACTTTGTGCATTGGGGCCTTGTGCTGAAACCCAAACTCCATGGCTTATCTGAGCAGTGGCTCTTCTTTTCCCTCAAATCACCGTTCTCCGGGTTGTTTTGGCCTTGTAGAGGATATTGAGCCGGAGGCTGCCTGGGGCTTCGGAAACGGGGAGGATTAACTCATTTTGTGGCAAGCCAGTTAGGAGGTAGCTTCTGCCTTTACCTTTCTGTCGTGGCTGTGTAACAGAGTTGCTTCAGCTTTTGCTTCCCATTGTTGACAATCTCCATCGTCCACGTTCCCTTCTCTGATAAAAACCTGGTAAAAATCCAGGCTCTGAAGTAGCCCGTAGCTTGTGGACTTCGGCACTGGCCTGGGCCTGTGTTCCTGTCCCCTGGTTCTTGAGCCATGACTGTGGCTATGGGAAGTCATCTGCACTCTGGAGAGCTCTTCAGTTTCCCCAAATATGTAGCCTGTAAAGGCATCAGATGGGACCTGGAAGAATAACCCCAAATACTTAATATGAGTTTGACAAACAGAGCACACCTGGGCTCATAGTTTCATGTTGGTAATGTCGGTCCTGAGAGCCTCTGAGGAGCAGGCCTGCCTGCAGGACTGCTCTGAGAAACAAGATAAGTTACCACCGAGTGCTGTCACATACAGGTGCCTTTATATTCGGGACCTAAAATGATGACGATCCATCGATTGGGCTGTTTCTAACTGTTCCCAAGGGTGACATTTTTAATGGCAACCCGTGCAAACTTGAATATGGCAGCATTTTAGTCTGGTACTGTTTGGCTTTGTCCCATCAATGTCTACAGATTTGCCCTTGCTGAGAATCTGTCCTCAAGTCCCAAAATTAAAAAAAATAAATAAAGGAAGTGAGTGCCTCTGAATGTCCATGCATGCAGAGAGTTACCTATAGAGAGACTTTAGAGTTACCTGTAGGCAGACTTCAATACGCTGTACAGGGAGATGAGGAAAAAAATGGCCTTTGAGGCTCCTTTGACGTTTGTTCTCTGCTGTGCGCCCACTGAACTCAAAGCACTTCTTAGCCCACCGCTAACTCACCCGTGACCTGCTCTGTCCAGACCCGTGGCGGTACCGGGAGCCGGGGACAGGCCGACGGGCTCAGGGTGTCGCAGTCCGAATCGGTGGCTTGTGGGACGATAGTGCAGAGCACGACCAAAGATCCGGCGGCGCCGGCGTTGGCTCCGTCCCGCCGTGGAGCGGCCGCGGGGGCAGAGCGAGCGCGGCCCGGAGTTCGCAGCGCCCCAAGGCTCAGGCCTGGGCGAGTCTAAACTTTTTGCTCCGGTGGATTATCTGATGTGAAATCCTGATCCCTGTAATAAATATTGAGATGATAATATATATAAAGCTGAAAAAAAAAAGCGTTATCTTGTGAAATATACTTTTGTAAATAATATTTAATTTTTTTAAAAAAATAATATATTTGGTGCTGTTTTCTCAGAGCCCCTCCCTGAGAGCACTTTTTGTTGTCTTTAAGTGATACTGTTTCCTTCTGTATTTGTTGGAAAAACATGTTTAAAGGGAAACAAAATTCCTAATATATGTTGTCCTCTAAAGTGAACCCATTTTTCCCCTGGGCGAGGCAGGAGACGGGAGTTGCTCCCGGTTGCCCTGTGGAGCAGGCGCCAGGTCGGAGCGGGAAGGTGCGAGGGAGCCCGTGTGACGGGGACGAGGCGCGCGGCTCCGGGCTGGGTCGCACATGGGCCCAGGGAGCTTCCCCAGTCAGTGCCGGAGGCCCCAGCCCGATCCCAGTGGGATCCCTGCTGGGAGATCCCGGCTGCAGGGCCTGGGCCGGAATTTTTCTCTTGCACCAGTATTGGCTGGAGTGAGGTAGATGGGGAGCCTTGGAATACGGCAGCGAACATCAGCTTGCAGCCTCTGAATCTCTATTTCCAGTTGCTTGGGGGCAGCAGGGAGGGAGGATGGAGATCTCTAACTAGTTGTCGTTTTTAAACTAAGAAAGTCTTTGGACGTGGATCTTGGGTTTCGTTTTGTTTTGAAACCAGGCTGCTATGTAACAAATTAGAGTAAAATTTTACCTCTCTGGCAGTAAAGCCTTTTGTTTTTTTTTTTTTTTTTTCTTTCCTTTCTGTCCTTAACCTCCCCCATTCTCCCCACTCGTCATTTTTAATTCAGTGGGTCTCTTGTTTATCCCAAAGTGGACCAACAGCACAAACCATTGGACTGTTTTGCTGAGCAAGGAGCTGTTTTCAGTGCTGAATAACTGTTGCACGCTCTTCAATTTTCTGTTCTGGTGCACACGATTTAAAAATATATATATATATATAAAAAAAATACCCTACAGATGAAATCTGTTGTTCTTGTGGTAAATAAGAATTTTCTCTGTATGCATTTTTTCTAACTGGTATGTGAAAGTGTTACTCATGCATTTCACTGCACTTCCTCCTTTTGGAAGGGGCATCATGTTTCAGTGTGAACCAGTTCTTGGAGGAACAGGCGAGATGCAAACACCCGGTTGGGGAAACAGATTTGCAAGAACCAGAGCTCAGCTCAGCGGGAAAGAGCTCTGCTCACCAAGTGAGAGGCCTCTGCAATTGTATGTTCAGAAATAATAATGTTAGACGTAGATTTGGAAGAATCCTGTTTAAAAAGAATAAACAGAAGAGGGGAAACAAAATCACATTGAATTTAAAAAAAAAATCAATGTATTTAAATGCAAGCAGAATGGCATTGTGTAAGGTACAATCACAAATAAGCTATTCTCATCGTTACAAACTGTATGTATCCTTTGTTTTGTTTTTCGTAAGGATATGGGAATGCTTTCCCCACTGACAAAACTAAAGGACGATATTTCCAATACCAGCCTGTCTGTTGATGCTCTCGTGTTTACAAATTGTGTATACTTTTATTTCTTTGATCTTATTTTAATTTTATTTTTGGCATATTCTTTCAGGTCATTTGCTTCAGTAATAAATGCAATTGTTTGTTTTCAGATAATTGGTTTTCACCTTTTCATGTATTTGTACATTGTATATAGTTCTTCAGTATTAGAGGGAGGCGTATTGTTTGTCATATTTACAATATGTGTTGGTGCTCATTTGAGAAAATAAAATTTTCAAGTACTAAAACCCGAGTCCACTTTCCTATTTCAATCTCCCAGCGTGTGTAAATTTTAAAATTACCTCCGGTGGCAGAATGTGGTGTCTCAGGGGGCGTGAGGCTGCTTGAACACAGTCCCTTTGCGTGTCCTCTTTTCCAGCGCGGAGCCGGGCACTGCTGTGGGACGCAGAGGCTGCGGTCACGGCCGAGGAGACGCTGCACGGAGCAAGGAGACAGCACCAAGGACCATCCTTAGCTCCCGGCCTTTGTGATTTAGCGTAAGATGAATTCTCCCAATGGATACGGAGACCAGGAGGAGATGTAAGGAACTGGGAACGCAGCGCTGTGGCCTGATGCCACGTTCATGTATACGAGGACTTTTCCCATCCTTAAACTGTGGAGTGAGACACGTTTGTGCAGATGCTTCCCAAGGTCTTCACGTTGACTGCACACACCTGTAGCAGATCCGTAAAAGAGTTCTGCTCCCTGGGAGCCGCATGTTTTCTGCCCCAGGGCATTGGTGTTCTGAACATGATGAGGAACACAGAAATCCTTGGGAAAAATCCAGCCAACGTGGAAGCCTGTGCTGTGAAATGCAGCCAGAGCCCCGCAATACCGGTGTGTGCAGCAGCATGAAGCTTCTGTCTGAACAAAGAAACCCAGTGGCATCAATGCCGGGTTTACTCGCTGGCACAGTTTAGCTCACAGCTCTGTGCCTGGTCGTGCAGTCACGTTGCAGTGACTGGAGGGGACATCTGTTACTGGCAACGCTAAATTAGCAGTTGAACCAAAGAAACCACTGGTGAAGCTGTCCAGCATATTTGAATATTTGAAAGTCAAATGCCTATTTCAGGCATTGAGCAGATGAGACTTTCGTGGTTCAGTTCACAATAGTGTAGAAGCAAAGACTGGTGCTTGGAAATGGAGCTGGTGCTTTAGAAGGGGAAGATAACGTGGAGAGTGTCCCTTAAATATTAAAATGTAGAGCAATTCCTTTGAACAGCAAGGGGAGTGAGGCCATTGCAGACACACACACTTGCATTTTTATGAATCATCTTTCTTGCTAGATGCAGCTGCAGCCTGTCAGCGCGCGGGACTGAGTCGGCGGCGTTAACTTCAGAGCCAGAACCGCCTCTGCGAAGCCAGGCGAGTGGTATAAAAAGCTGATTCTTGGGGGCTTCAGGTCTAAAATCCATTTGAAACTGATTAGATCCCCAGCAGCGCTTCCTCTGGGGCTGTTTGGAGGGAGCTGATGCCCTCCCTGCTCATCCCACGGCTGAAGACAACTGGGGACTGTCCCTTTGCCCTGTGCTAGTGGCCTCGCTGTGCTCCGAGGCTCCGTCCACATGCCTCTAATTCCCCCAGCAGCAGAAATAGCAGCTTGGCCCTCTTTGGAGAGGACCTAATCACGCCAGGTGCTAAATGCCCTGAGCTCAAAATGTAGTTCAGGCCATAACGAGAAAAGCTGCACCTGAGAGGTCAGACACATTAGCGAGGAGGGACGGGAGACTACGTGGGAGGAAGCATGGCCTGTGTTACGGGGTGGTTATCTAGGTCACAACTGGGGCCAAGGAAGGAGCCGGTGCGGGTGAACAGCCCCTGTGCACCCTTCAAGGTGGCCCAGCTAGTGGGTGAGTCGGTACAATGTGGTGCTTGCCCAGCAAGCTCAGTGTGATTTGGGTTCTTTAACAAAATATTAATTTGTCATCGCAGAGGCACAACCTGTGTACATATATCCAGTGCATGAGCTAAACTCTGCTGTTTAAATCCATAGGGAGTAAAGGAAGTTTTAGATGCTCTCTGCTTCTGCCACACACAGACCGCAGCAGGAAGGCTTTGAGCACGATGATACCTCCAAAACCAGTGAGTTCCCTCCCTCGGTGCACTGGGGCTGGGGCAGGATTGCTCCTGGACTCCGCTCTGTAATTAGACTCGTTACTACAACCCCCTGAAGCTGATACACACCAACAGCTGCTGCCGAGTTACTCAAAAAGCCAGAAAGCTCCTGTTTGCTTTAGCTCTGTTTCCAGCTTCTGTTGTCAAGACAAGCAATTACTGCGCCGAAAGGGCAGCTAAACAAGTACCTGTGTCCCATGGATATGCGTGTGCACAAGAAGAGGGATTTGGTTTCCACTGTAGTCAGCTGTTGCTCCTCGGTTTAGGTTTCGAGGCAATAAATCCCAGCAAACAAATGGGAGGCTGGGGGCACCCTCGTGAAGCCAGCCGAGCGGGAGAGGCCGCAGCTCGGCGCTGGCACCAGGGCACGTTCAGCACGTGCCTCCCGGCGGCACCACGGCCGGGGAAGGTCGCTTTGCCTCTCCTGCCGGCTCTGCCGGGGAGCAGGAGGGCTATTTTAGCAACCGCAGCCCAGCAGAGGGGATGGCTCTGTTGGGAGAGAGCGTCTGCAGCCTCCTGGCTGCCTTCGGCACCTCGCGAGCCCCCCTGCGAGTGCTCCCGGCGAGTGCACGTGGGCGAAGGGAGGTTGTGAGACCTGCGCGCTCAGCCAGGAGCCGTTTGTGCATCTCTGCTAAAGAAACAGGCCCAGCTGAGCACCTCCCGCAAAGCAGCTTAAAGCATCTCAATATAGGTGTCTTAAAATGGCTTTGGAGAGCCTTAACTCACCACACGCCGTCCAGGCCGGATCCCTGGGGTAGCCCGAGCGGCTGCGTGCGTCAGCTCCGTAGCCGGACACAGGCGGAGGAGGGTTGTTTGCTGGGGCAGAGCAGCAGCCAGTGGTCTAAAAGCACCACCAGGCCCCAGTGTAGCTGATGCACAGCCTGGCTCGCCCCAGCTCACGCAGGCTCACGGCTGCTGTTGCGTTTTATCCGGGCAAAGAAAGAGCCCGGAGCAGAACCAGGCACAAAGGGACAGGGGCTTCATCCCTGCTTTGAGTCTGGTTTGAGGTGACTGTACAAGGAGAGTCAAGTTCTCTGCTCCTCCTTCCCTGAAATCCTGGCTCTTCAATGGCTCTGCAAGGCCGAGCGCCTGCAACTGGGCCAAACAGGGCCCTGTCCCCTTCAGCTAAACCAGCCCCATGACCGGGCATGGGGGGACGCAGCACAGCTTGGCAAGAGGTCGTGGACACGGTCATCCTGAGTAGGGCTGGTGCGAAAAGAACCAGCGCTTAGGAGTGCAGTGAGGAGGTGCCAGAGCCTCCGTACAGCCTCGAGGTGTGTCACGCCGTCCATACGGAGCCTTTCCTGGCAGGGAATGGTTGGGAAGCATCCTGGTTGGGAAGCATCCTGACGGGATGCTTGAAGTCGGATCGCTCTCGCCTCCGCTCCCGGCCCGCTCTGTGTGCAGCGCAGCAGCGCGCTCCCGCTTTCTTGCATTAGATGTATTATTAAACGGCAATTAGGGTGCAGCAGGCCCAAGTGGTCTATTAATAGCAAAGCGCAGATAAGCTGACTCAGACGGCGGCAGCAGCCTCGGCCCTGCGCTCCGGAGCGGCGGCCGCCGGCCTGGCGGGAGCAGCTCGTGCGGGAAATCTCCTTCCCTTCGTCATGTTGCGTCGGTGGTGCCAGGCGGTGACGCCGGGATGGGAATAGCGGTGCCCAATGGAGAACACTTCAACCCTGGTGCTGGGTGACCTTCTGCAGGCCCAGCTGTACGAACCCCCACTCCATTTTCACAAATCTGTCACAGGGCTAAAAATACAGCCGGGTTCACGGCTCTAATCCTGGTTCAGGAGCAATTCAAAACCTCGCGGCCGCCGGGGAGGACGGCTCCTTTCCGGACGTGTCTCTGGTTGCACCGACGCGGTGGTTTAAAACAGAGCTGGGCTCAGGCGGCCTTGCCCCATTGCCACGAGGTGTCCTTGGGACGTGGGTGATGTTGGGAACTGGCTCTTGGGTCTTCCAACTACTTTATTCTGAGCCGAGGGCGTTGGAGGAGACGGCTTCGAGCTGCTTCTCAGGTACCTGTTGACTTGATCCTTCATTGATCCCAGTCCCTCCATGCCAAAGTGCTCTGCAACCCTCAGTGAACTAAACCCGGCGGTTTAGGACATTCGTCTTTCCTCCCATGGGGACGATCGGCCCAGGCGGGGACAGGGGATCCTTCTCCCCAACAGCAGGGTCTGACAGGAGGGATTTTTAAGCCCGACAAGCGCCAGGGCTATTTTTACCCGCCTTTGGGCTGGGGGTATAAATAGCCGGTGAGGCTGCTCTGCCTGGCGGAGTGAAACGCCGAGAGCGGCTGACGCGGAAATGTCACTTGGAGGAGGCTCCCACGGCCGCCCCACGTGGCCTCCTCGACGTGGCAGAGAGGCCATAGGGCATTTTGGGGGAAATGGTTGGGTTTTGGAGCTGCCCCTATGGCGGGGAGGCTCCAGAGGGTGTCTGGAGGGCAAGAAATGGAGGCAGGAAGGCAGCAAAGGGCAGAAATGAAAGTGTGAGGGCGGCGAAGGGCAGAAAATGGCAGTATGAAGGTGGTGAGAGGCAGAAAATGGTGCCATGAAGGTGGCAAAGGGCAGAAATTGGCAGCACTAGGGCAGCCCTTCCCCCTTCCCTTGCTCTCTGTGAAATTTTGGATTTGCTTGAAAGCCCCATTATCATCTGCGAGGAAAAAAAACCCAACCTAAGTGGAGATTTTTTTTCCATTCTGCCATATTATTTATGACTCACATCCTCAGAAATAAACCCAGGGCTTCAGATCGGAGCGGCCTCTTGCAGAGCCAGTACTTTTTTTTTTTCTTTTTTTAACAGACATTTTGTTCTCCATGTATGGAAAATCCTGATTATGTTAAATAAAATGCCTTGGGGGGAAAAAAATAAAACGCGTAGCTGTGGCCTGGCCTCTCCCAGTGGAAATGTGCGTTGTGAGGGATCACTGTGAGAGTTCTTGGACGCTTTACAGAAATAACACGAGCCTATAGGCTTATAGAGCTCCGTTTCCTTGCGAAACTCAGCCTGTTGTTTTCTTTTCCACTTCGAAAAGGGTTTTTCCCATAATTGCACTATTTTTAGGCCGTTTTTAGGACAGAAGTCGGGAGCCTCTGCAACGTGCCGGCTCTAAGGAGAGCTCAAGTTCTGGCTTATCCCAAGCTTGGCCTACTTGTTGCCTTGATTGTTGCCTTTCTCTGGTGAAACAGGGATAAACAGGGATATAGGTCCACGAAACAGGGATATGGGAGCCATGATAACCTCAAAGTGCTTTTTTTTTTGTCTTTTTTTTTTTTTGAGGGATGTCGGTGATCTTCCCTTGGAAGCCTATGGATGAAATGCCATATAACCAAGTCTGTTTCAGAGCAAAGAGTGATGGCAAAGCTTTCATGTAGGACACATGGAAGAAGAACAAATATTCACAGTAAGAAGAGATTTCGCCTCTATTTCCATGGCTGCAGCTGGTGAGAGGACGCGGCACTGAGATCCACGGCCTGCGTGACCAATTCATTTTAGACGGTGTCTGTGACTGATCCTCTGCTACAAATGACTTTAATATTGCATTGTTTAAAATGATTCTAACACATTGGGAATGTGGATAAGATCATATAAATGGGACTATTAAGCAAAGAATTTGCTATTAAGCCTTGCAGAAATGAACTTCCATCATTTAAAATGATGGTCTAGCTCTGTGCTCCATCTACTCCATCAATCCATTAAAAAAACAGCACAGATGACCTTTTTCAATATTTATTTGTATTACTGGTGACCGGCAGTATATCCATGAATTAAGTATCTTTCTATTTTAATCTGAAATGGTAGAAATGATAAGTGCTTTGGTCAGTAACTGCAGCTCCTGCGTAAGATTCGTTTTGTGAAGAGCATTGCCCAAGCACAGATCATTGGGTTTGCTTCCTTACTGGGGCTTGATCTTGTCTTTTTGGGATTTGGAGTATTTGGTTTTTCCCAATGAGTCTTGAATGCAAAAGTATGTAAAAGCTCCTCCAGTTCTGCCCTGTCTGGTGTTTTGTGGCACCCTATTTTGAATTTAGCAGACAAATCTGAGGTCTGCTGTATGAGTATAGCTGGGCATTCACCTCTTGAAAACATTAATTAATAGGACAGAAATCTCCTGATTAGCCTAAAGCTGTGCTTAAAACTGTCACACAGGAGACTGAAGTGTAGCTGCAGTTTTAGAAGGGGCTATGTTTGGCTGCTAGGTACTGCAGCACGGACAGTCTGTACCTTTTGCAGTAGGATTAGAATAATTCTATTTTGATGGGATTATTAAATTACATACTCAAAGAAGAGCGAATGTTCCTGCTTTTCTGCTGGTAATTTGTCTTGTTTTTTCAAGCAGCAAAGTGGTTCCATTTTAAATGTGAAAGCTATGCTGTTATTGTGATGAGCAGCATCCGCTACGTGGCTCATAAATGCTCAGGTTTATGAGGACGAATTTAACCTTTTAAATACATCTGACAGAGTTTGCATTAGGTGAGGAACGCTATGAGACACCCACTCATGCTGCCTGCATTAACACTCTTCTTTTCTGTGGTGCTGATTTCTTTCTGTATGAAGTGGTGGTTGCAGCGTGAATCCTTCAGCTTCGTTGTGCACAGTTCAGTTGTCCACAGTTCAGTTGTCTGCTGGGGTGCAGGAGATCTGCTTTAAAATGAGCCGCTTAAGGCTCCTATGTGTTTTTTTAAGTGCTGCCTTTGGGATAGGATCCCCAAAATTGGTGAATTTCTTCGGCCCCAGCTCTGCATCTCTGCAGCGGCTGCACAGCACTCGCCTTCAGCTGTATAAATTCCTGTGTTAAATCACTTCTGCAGGATGTGAACTTCCCCTCCAAGTGCAGGCAGCTCAGAAATTCACAATTAATTGGATTAGCTGTGTTCTCTGTATCCAAACTGCCCGGCCAGCCTTCAGTTTGGTCCAGCGCATGGCGGGTCACAGCCTGGCGCCTCCGTTAGCAGCCGAACACCTGCCCTGGCTGCTCCAGATCCTGGCTTCTTCAGTGAGAAAGTCTGGAAATGAGGAAAGGTTAAAGGCTTAATGGGAGGAAAATAAAAATACTAGGAGCTGTGGGCTGGGGGAGAATGAAAGTATTTATGCATTAGATTCTTGCCCACCATCGGGAAAAGCTATTTTGTATCGGAGGCTGGAAATGTATTTGAGCTAATCGCGGTGCAATCTGATTAAGGGCTTTGCCAGGCGGATCTGGAGCGCGTCCTGGTGACACCCGGGCTCCGGCCGCTCCGCGGGACTGGGAAACAGCCCCGGGCAGAAGCGACCTCTCCCGGTCGGAGCCGCGGGCCCGGAACACGTAGCACTGGTGTGAAGAGGCCATAATTTCCCTCTTGTTTCTGCATTCATGCTTAGCCAGCCCCTAATCCCCATTGGGGACCTGGCAGTCTCGCCGCGTAGCTCGTGGACCTGGCTCCCTCTCCATTTTCAGGGATTTTGCAGGAGACCTCATTGCACGAGCTCCCACTGAAGCTGGTAGGGCTGAAACATGAACTTGGGACTCATCAGTCCGGGGAAACTTTTGGTTTTCCACGCTGGCGAGTGCAGGAGCCAGAGGCAATTACAGGAGCACTTGGAGCACGGACTACCTGGGGCCGCTGCACAGCTGCGAGCCTGTTTGGCTCATCCGTATCAACAGTCCAAGAAAAAATCATTTAAAATACATGCATGCGTGTGTGTTTGGTTTTAAATTACATTTAATGGACTTATTTCTACTGGAGATGCGCAGTTTCTGTGTCCACAGAGTGGCCTGTAATTTGGGCACTCCTCATGTAAACCTTGGCTTCTTACTCTGCTGCCTTTTGCCACACCAGGGTGCTGGGGAAGCACTTTGCTGCAGCGGCCCCGTATTTGAGGAATCCCCCAAACCAAACACAGGGCCTGTGCTCAGCCCACCCACCCATGGGCTCCCTGCAAGCACAAATGCTCCTTTCTTGGGCTGCAGCACAGCCGGAGCCGCCGACCTTCTCCCCCAGCTGGGCAAATAGCAAGCAGGAGGGACGGGCATCCAGGCAGCTCCTCAGCAAACAGCGCTTGGTATAAACACAAAGTCGCTTCCTTTTCAGGAAAATATTTGCTTGCCTCTCTGCTCACCCTCGGATTGAGGGCACATTTGTAGCAGGTTTGTGAGAAATTGCTTAGGCTGGAGATTATTTCCTTGGCAGAATTCAGCAGCGGGGAGCATGTTGGATATGCAGAGAGCTCCTGCAGCTCCACAGTAGCAGCATTATGGAGAGGTCTGAGGCGTTTCTAAAGACGTATTTCAGGTGTTTATAGGCTGCTGCACCTCAGACTATGAGTCTTTGTGTTCGTTCGCAGGAGCTCAGGAGAGAAAACTAACCGGAGAGCTGGCTGGACTGCGAGGGACACCCCAGCCGGGCTTACACCGTTGGATCCTCAGCAATTCCCAAAGCCGCAGCCGTCCCAGCCACGCTCTCTGGGAGCACCGTGCAGGAGCCTGTCCAGGGCATCAAGGTCTCCTCCCTGCACTGAAGCAAAGTCCCCGGCCAGCTCTGCGTGCAGCTTGTTGCACGCATATATTGCATAGATCCGAATGCAGCAGGTAAAGCTGGGGCGATGCGTCTATTTAATGATGTTTAACGGTACCTGACACACGCACAGCAGGAATGCGGGGTGGCCCAGTGGCCACGGCTCCCTGCAAGCAATGCCAACAACTCCCTGGCCACACTGCAATGCACAGGTTGCGCCTTGCCTTGCCAGGGACCGCCCCGGAGCAATTTCTTTAAAAGCAGCTTTTGGCAAGAGTCCCCCTAATAATCGCTGCGGCATTCCCGGCCTTCTGGCCAGGCCTCTCTGCCGGCGCCCTGCGGGACAAGGCTGGCAGCAGGAAGCAAAAGGAGATCGCAGCGTGGGCAAAGGGGTGGTTGCCCCATGGCCAGGGTCTCGTCACCCTTTGATAGTCTAGAGCTGCTGGAGCAGAGACCAAGGACAGGCTGGGCAAGGAGAAGCTGGAGCTGAGCTCGGCCTGCAGCAGCGACGCGGCCGCTCCGGCCTGGATTAAGGAGAAATTGAAATTAATCCTCAGAGTTCAGGGAGGTCTCTGGGGATTAGTGTTTTCTGATCATTCATTATTTTTAGCATACATGTTTTATTTTTAGCTTCTGCGAGAGAGGAGCCTCTGCCCTGGCTGGTACTGGTGCCCTCGTCGCCTACATAGCCAGAATATAGGGGAAAGGCCCCTAAAGGTGTCGTGGGGAAGGCAGAGTGAGCAGTGTGTGCTTGCTGCGGCGCCCCGGCCCGCAGCACTGCGCACTGCGTGCACGGAAAGCCTCCACCAACACAGTGCTTTTTCTTACAGCATTTTGCTGCACCGCAGCTTTATCTCCAGTATTTGCATTTCATTAAGGAGGAAAAACCATTTCTGTAAACAGAAGGGACCCACTTCTCCTTTCCCATCACTGCAGCTGCTTTACCGGAATCAGGGAGTCGTGGGGACGCGCAGAGCTTGGGGCTCCGCTGATATCATCGACGGAGATAAACAAGTGGGGCCAGAGCACCGTTCTCCAGCTCCGGAGGCGCCCTCCCGCGACGCCCGTCGCCTTCCGGGCGGGTGTGTAAATGTTAATGGCACTAGCAGAGTGCTAACAGCACTGGAAACGCCACTGCTAAGTGCTGTAAGAGTTGAAAGGCCACGATCAGGGCAAGTAAAAGACAGTGAAGGTAATTGCCAGAGATCAGGAGATGATTCCAGCTCTGGGAGATCAAAATGTGGGGTAATAACAGGCACGTTTCACACTTCAGCATCAAAAAACGAACAGCATTTACTCTAGATAACACTTTTAGAGGCAATGTGTGCAGTTGCAGCACTAGCCTTGCCGCTGCCTGGCACCGCTGGAGGTGCCTTGCTTGGGGCAGGCCCAAATGTCTGATGTTCTCCCATGGATGCTTGATTTTGGTAGTGGCTGTTTCTTTAAGCAAAACGAGCCATGCCAGACTGTAAATACATTTTTGTACGTGGAAAAAAAAAAACATTTCTTTGACCTGTTTTTAAGCAGAGATTGTGTTTCTCTGGGGTAATGACGGCGTATCGCTGCCTTCTGGGCAGCCTCGGGAGAGAGGGCAGAATATAAGTGTGAATTAAAAATGGAATTATAGCCCTAGCTGGCATGAAGGAAACCTCCTGCATGTGGTATGAAGCTGCAGCTCTATCGATTCTAAGGGTAGCCTGAAATAATAATTCTTGGGGATACCTTCACCCACACTCGCAGAGCAGCATTTTCAAAACTCCTTCCAAAACTTCCAATATCCCTACGCATGGCCAGTGTCTTAGAGCTGCTCTTTTAGTAAGAAATTGGGGTCAAAATGGGAAGCAATGGAGATGGGAACCTGCTGCTTGACCTTGTGCTGCAACTCAGGATCGGCTGACAGGAGACAGCCGGGATGGAATGCCAGGGATCAGAGAGGCTCTGCTGGGAGAAGCCTGGTGAAAAAAACCTCAAACCAAACGCATGTGGGCAGCCACTGAAGAAAGAGGGGGAAATATGACAGTATTTTTTTTGTCATGTTTTTGAACAGAAGATGAAACGATGCCAGTGGTAAGGGGGACGATGCCGTCCTGAGGGGAATGGGACCAGCTGTAGGTATTTCCATTCTTAAGACATTATGGACCAGCTTGCTGGGACGTATCTACCGCCACATCTCAGTTAAACATCCAAAAGTGCAAGGGAAGGGAAAAGAATGGAAAAAAAAAGATTTCAAATTATCGTCAGCAAAGCAATTAGCCTGCAGTTTGCTCATGAGGAAGTTTTAGATCCTCCAGGGAGTGAAAAAGTCAGGTGGCAAAGGAGAAGATGACCCCAGGGGAAGAAGATGCCTGGGAAGATGCCAGGGAGTCCAGGTGAGCTAGAGGGGCAGGAATTTGTCTTCCTGTGCATTTGCACTTCATGAGGATGAGAAGCAGGCTGGAGCATCTCCTTGGCTTTCCGTGCTCTCACCTGATGGTGAAATATTGTTCAGGAACTGCCTTAGCTCCTGCACGTCCGCGTCAGATGCCGAGCGCGCCGGGTCGGGTGCCAGTGAGTGAATCCAGCTCGAATGCAGCCCGGCGAGCGGCGCTTATGCTGGAATCATTAAACCTTTGGCGAGGCTAGAAAGGCAGAGTGAATAATGACTTTAATACGCTCAGGAAATCCTCCACGTCGGAGAAGATCAGAAGAAGCCGTCAGTGGGAATGGAAGGGGATTCTTCTCCAAACAAAGGCAGCAGACTGAGGAATTGCAGTTCGATAAACAGGGCATCTCTTAAAAATTCCGTAATTTGCCCAGCATCTAGGGAAGCAGCAAAACCTTGTGCTTAATGTAAACCCAGACGAGTGGGAGAAAAATAGAACCTATACAGATCCACACTTAGTTTTCAAATCTACATTGTACTCAAGCCATTATATATTTAAGGGTTTATTCCATCCTAATGGGAACGGTGTTACCAGATTCACTCAGAGAAGAGATGTGTTGCCCTCACTGCTGTTGGTCAATTAGAAATATAGGTCTCCTTTGTTTAGTGTCATGCTATAAATCCCAGTGCTCCATTTGAGGAGCGGGGCTGTGCTGGTCGTCACCGCTAGTAATGGACTCAAGCTGCAGAATTTGGCTTCGGTGCTCAGAGCTGTTTGGATTTAGGGTTTTAGCCTGCCTGTTATAGCAATAGGGAACAGATGGGATTTGCAGGCCTGGCCGGGACTCCGCACTTCTCATAAGGTCAATGTTGTTTGAGTCAAATCAGATTTTAAGTTGGATTCGTTTCTGCCTGCGCCTGCCTGTCATGCTCGTGCAGCAACGCCAGGGCAAAGCAGCCCTGAAAAACATGTATTTTGTATATAAAGAAAAAGGAATATTATCCATGGCCTGCAAGCGATGTGAAGCTAGTGGCAGTTGGCAACACTTGTAGAGAGGCCCAAAAAGGACCTTACCACGTGTTTTGATACATTAAAGCTCCCATATTTTTAGAAATCAGAGTAGCTGAGTTGAAGACAATGTCTTGGGAGCTGGATCCAGGCACCCAGTGGCCAAGATGCTGCAGGGAACAGAAGGTAGAGAAGGGCAAATGCTCAAGGTCCCCACCTAATGCAGGATTGGCAGGAAAATGGACTACACATTAAAATTCATGAAGAACAATAAAAGAAACTTGAACAACAGGGCCACAATTATGCAGGGCCAGGGACTTGGGGTTGGGTTTTTTTTGTTTTTCCAGTGCTAGTGGAAGAAACAGAGTCATTCCCAGGATATACGTAGCCACCATGCGCTCTGCTGGGCTTGCTGGATACCCACAGAGCAGTTAAACAGAGACCCCATCTGCAGGCTCTAAAATGAGAGCTGGGAAGCTCTGGCTTTAATTCATGACTTCTCCCTCATGCTCGGGTTTCCTTCTTCACACTGTGTCCCGAGGACAGAGGCTGCGAAATCAGTCAGCTGCTCCTCGCTATATTCTTATTATAGAAGAAAAGTGCAGTGTTTTGTCCTAGATTTAACAGATGGGAAACAAAACTACTTTGGGTAGTAGGAGGTGCTGCCTCGTACGCTGGCAGGCAATTCCGTGATAGTTTGGGATATCAGGTTATTTCATGTAAATGGAAAAATAGCTAAATCATAGCCCTGGTGCACTCTAATGGCAAGGTAGAGCCTAAGCAAATTATTGATTATTTTGCACACTGGAATAGGAAGCCAGAAAAGAAATGATATCTAATATACAGAAATAGATGAGAAGCCTCTCATGGGTTATGAGAGAAGCACGAGCTTGAGGAGCTCTTAAAATAGCCACCAGCTTTCATCAGGGCAGGTACAAAAGGTCCCGAATTAGTGAGAGACTCAAGGTGAAGCTAGGCCAGTCTTCCAGGGCACTGGTCCTGGGGAGTTTTCTTTCATTTATTTGTATAAATAATTTTAGTGACGCATGAGCTGCTTGGGGGCTTGCCACAAACACATTATTTAGACCCTGGAGACGGCATGTATTTGGTGGTGGCTTGGGGAGAGTGTCCCCAAGTTGTTTCCAGCTCCTCTCTTTGTTGTGTGTGCGAACAGAGCGTGTGAACAGCTGAGTGGAAGCCTAATCCTCGCCCGAGCCCACGACCTTTTTATTCAAACGTGCACCTGGTAGGAGCCGCAAGCACCAATGCATGTGGCCTTGGCAGCTGCAGCGCTGACAGCAATGTTAAATTTAAATAGGGAGATGCAGGCAGGTGTCAGGGGGTATATTAAAAGGAAAAAAAAAAAAAAAAAAAATTACTGTCCTGGCATAGACCAGCTTTAAAGACAAAAGAAAATAGCTTTTGAGGAGCAACGGCTCCAGCTTGCAGCGAGCCCTCCGATGCCGAACACGATGAGGTTTGTGCAGAAGCATTTGCGGGCGCAGAGGATGGAGACCAGGTTGGCAGCGTCACCGCGGTCCCGTGTGAAGCTCCCTGGGGTGGCTCAGGAGCCCTCAGCGCTCAGGTGAGCGCGGCTCAGCTCCAAGCTGCATCGAGACTGCAAATGCAACAGGGGGATTTTATTTGGGCAGAGCAATTCCTAGCTTGGATTCAGCCATACCCTGACCCTCCCTACCCGCTGAACACACAAGCTAGACCAGCAGAAGTGCAGATTCGCTGCTCGGACCATGGTTTCTGCAGCCGTTTTAAGCAGCAGCCTGTGACTGCTGCTATGAGTG
This sequence comes from Crypturellus tataupa, assembly GCA_034781795.1. Classification (NCBI taxonomy): domain Eukaryota; kingdom Metazoa; phylum Chordata; class Aves; order Tinamiformes; family Tinamidae; genus Crypturellus; species Crypturellus tataupa. The sequence continues at coordinate 1,116,965 of JAWLRI010000674.1, forward strand.
ACTGGCAGTGCTGGAGATGGCAGCTTTCCATCATGCTAAACACAAAGGAAACCAATTCAGCAGGCACAAAGCTAAGATTCAGTGTTCAAAAAGAAGCAGAGCTGAATAAGCGGAGGAGAAAAATGAAATGCAGCTTGTCAGTTTGTAATGTCTTGGCTCAAGATACTACGGCAGGAGGTGTAATAGGGGCTTGGGGGCTGCTGTACATAGCACCTCTGTGCAGAGCTCCTTCCTGCTTTAAAAATAACTTACTCGGAGTAATGACTCACACCAGCCCTGCAAATACAGTAGCTGGAAGAAAAAGGCTGTCAAGGAGCGTTTTGGCCAGGCGATTCCTCCAGGAATTCTTCCTTCTCCTTTTGGAGCTTCTGCTTTCCTGCCTGCGAGACGGCGATAACCTCGCGAGGGGATGGCGGGTGTCACACGTTGCTGCTTGAGACTGAGGGAAATCCCTCAGCGAACGGCGCTGTTTTCCAGGGAAGGGCAAGGTTCAGGGCTGCAAAGAGTTTGATTAAAACGCAATCTGCTGTAGCCAGGCTAGGAGGGAAACAAAGAAACTAGAAAACCCCCAAAGCAGATTGTGATTGGAATGCAACCAAAATGTGCACGTGCGCATGCACTTGCTCATGTGTGTATGAAAAACCAGTAAAGAATTATCCATTAATGTATATATATATAGGCATATACATATATAAAGTAATGACAGTGTGTTTGAAGGATTCCAGTAGGAAATGCAGCAGATTATATGCTTTATATTATATATATATATGCTCACCATTCAGTGGATTACTGGGGGTAGCACTGCGTCAGGATGTGGGGAGATCACTTCGAGAAAGGGATGCACCAACATGCAGCGTCTCGGCAGGTGCCATCGCGTCCCTAGCAAAGAGAAACAGCGAATTTGAGGGTTACGGCTGCGTTTTGGTTAAGGGTTGGGGGCTTTTCCTGTGTCCCTAGGGAGCCATTTTAGGTAATTGCTCCAGGAGGGTCTCACACAGCAAGGCTGCAGAGCCGTGGAGGCAGCGAGCGGTGTGTGCAGATTGGGAGAAAACTGGCCGCTTTGTCTATTTATATATTCCATATATATATGTGTGCGTATATATAGATATATATATAGAGAGATAAATAATATATATTATTTTTTGACATTATGGCCAACATTCGCAGCATGAGGCCGCCTCCCGCCGCCCAGCCCGGCTCACCGCTTCCCCCTGGAGGCGCCGGGCGGCCTCGCGGTGCTGCGGGGCGCGGGCGGCTGCCCGGGCACGTCGCGCCGGCCAGACTGGGGCTGCTTCTCCTCACGGGCTCCCTCCCTTACCCAAAACGTCTCGTTAAGGTGACGGCGCGTGGGACGGCGTCATTTTTTGGGGGAAAAAAATATAACAACCGTCTTTTCGGCTGAGCCACCAGAGGGGGCCCCGCGGCGCCTCGCAGGGGGCGGGGCCTCGCCTCACGAGGGGGCGGGGCTTTGGCGAGGGGGTGTGGCCTGTGCCCCCGCCCCGCTGTCATTCCCGCCGACGTCATCGGCGGACGTCATTGGCCCGCGCCGCGTCACGTGGGCCGCGCGGGTCCCCCGCCGGGGCGGCCTGTGGACGCGGAGGGGTTTCCCGGGGGACGGGGAGGGGGCGCGGCCGCCATCATGGAGGGCCCCGCCGCGCTGCCCATCGCGCGGTACCGGCGGGCGCTGGTGCAGGCTGTGAGCGAGCGGCCCTTCCTCATCGTCACCGGCGAGACCGGCAGCGGCAAGAGCACGCAGCTGCCCAAGTACCTCTACGAGGCAGGTAACGGCAGGGGCAGGGCACCCTCCTCCCTTCTCCCCCCGCAGGGCGCCGCTATGTGGCAGGACAATCACAAATAAAGACAAATAAAGGCTCCCGTCTCCTCAGGGAGGGCTCGGCTGCAGCCTCTGTGGTGCAGCCACACTTCTCTGCGTGTTTCAGGAAGAACCGGGTCGATTAAAAGGTTCAAACTCAAAATTACACGTTTCTATGTATGCCTTCAGGCAAGCAGTGCCTCCGTTCTCCCCGTCTCTCCCCCTAGGCCTTGCCAAGCACGGGGCCATCGGCGTGACGCAGCCGCGGCGCGTGGCCACCCTGTCGGTGGCGCGGCGGGTGGCCGAGGAGATGGGCTGCGCCCTGGGGAGCCTCGTGGGCTACCAGGTCCGCTTCGACGACTGCAGCTCCGAGGTAGGGATCCGCGGGCCGTGTTTCCAGTGGGAGCCTTGGCGGCGGCCGGTGGGCTCAACAGGCTGCACGTCCCGTTCGAAAGCCGTCCCGTTTGCCCGTCTGGTTGGGATTTTGCCCAACTCCGTTTTCCAGGGTTTGACGCAGGGCAGCATGGAAGATGGGCTGGGCCTTGGGAGGCTGCTGGTGCCAGACACACAGGATGAAATATATGCAGCTCCAGATCTTACATCCCACTCTTAAAAGCTTCCAAGCATTAAGATTTTGGTCTTTCCCAGACACTGAGCATTACTTACATTATTTGCTGTATAAAGAGATACATCAAAGTTTGGAATATCCCTGGGCTCTTTGGGAATATCCTCTGATCTACCTGGAATCTTAATTAAATTCTTATTTGCTCTGCGCTAAGAAACACAAGGGGTTTGTAAAGTGCTTTTTGTACCTTTGGCTTTAGCTGATTTTTTACTCTTGTTGCTGTGAACAGCTGGGCTAGAGCTGTAGCTGTGTGTGTCAGGTCATTCACCTGACTGGGTTTTTTTGTTTGTTTTCTGAACATGTTACAGTGGAAGCACTGTCAAGTGCCTGTAAATTCCTGTGATATAATCTAAAAGGGTGTGCTAGGTGAATATCTGATGTCTGCAGAAATATGTACTTGAATAAAGTATCCAGGACGTCAGCTGAATGTCTGATTAAACCTTTCAGGATACCGCAATCAAGTACATGACTGATGGTTGCTTGTTGAGACATATATTGGCAGATCCTCTCCTCAACAAATACAGCATCATCATTTTGGATGAAGCCCACGAGCGGAGCCTCAGCACAGT
>JAWLRI010000674.1:1120277-1134192 GCA_034781795.1 Crypturellus tataupa
GTTTCATAGGGTGTGTATACCCTGTGCAGGCAGATTATGCCCTTTAGGGTCACGGCAGTATCTAGAATGACCTGCTATATGTCAACATCTACTGAATGTCACTGTGACCCTCCTGGAGCAATCAGGGTGAGACTCAAGTTGACTTTGTCCTGAAGAGACTTCATTCATCTGTGTCACAGCTGTTGGGTGGGGGAGACTGAATTTTACACTGTGAAACAGTATAAAAGAAAAATTAAGTCATAACAATTAACAGTGCAACTAAGAAGTATGGACACTCAGTCCAGTACTGTACACTGGACAAAGGCAGTGACTTTTTTAATAGCTTTAAGGTAACTTCCTACAGTTGACTGGACCTGGAGAATATAAGAATTAAAAGTGAGAAACATAAATTATGTAGATTCAGTTAATAGGCTGCAAGAAGAGCTGATGAAACATTCTGGAAACCAGTTAGCATGTTTACATGTTTATGAGAAGACCAACATAAAGCGTGTCTGAGCACTTAAGTCCTGAAGTTGTAATTTTTTGTCATTGCTGAGTCCATGGGATATAATCAGTCTCATATATCATCAGGCACTTCTAGGGGAACTGAGATACATATGTGAGTTGCTTCTGTTTTCTTTCAGGATATTTTATTTGGTTTGTTGAAGAAACTATTTCTAGAGGAGAAACCACTGGGCAGGAAGCAAGACATGAAACTGGTGGTGATGTCAGCTACCCTGGAGGTAGACAAGCTCTCAGAGTTCTTTGGACACTGTTCAGTGCTGCATATTCCAGGAAGAAATTATCCAGTCCAGGAGATATTTTGTAACCTGATTGGCCCAAGAAATACAGGAACCTCTGCCTATGTTACAGAGGTAGAGTTAATTTTCCTATTTTTCTGTGTTGTGTTCTTGGCTTGATTATCATCTGTCCAAGAACACAAGGTCTAGCTGTTGCCTTGCTCTGTTGTTAGCATGTTTGCAGGATACGGCAAAGAATTTATTTTTTATGTTTTAGGAAGAGGAATTGAGTTTCGAAATCCAGCTGCTATTTGCTTGTTTGTTGCTTGTTTCAGGCTATAAAAGTGACATTGGATATACACTTAAATGAACCAAAAGGGGACATCTTGGTTTTTCTGACAGGTGAGAATTTCTTTTGTTCAACAATCAATGATGATTCCAGGTGAAGGATGGTATTACCAGCAAAACATCTTTCCAATGACTGCTTGATTTGTCCAGCACCAGTAAGCAGTGAAGGAGAATCTGGAGACAGACAGAAACAGTCCTGTTATGAAGTGCTGCCTTCCAGAGCATGGCTAAATGCATCAGTGTCTATGATAGCAGAAGTGAAAAGTATAAACTCAAAAGTTTTAGGGTGTATGTCCTTTTCCTGTTGTGCCAAGTTACAACTGTATTTGTTTTGTCTGTGTTTTTCTTTATACAGGAAGGCAAAATTTCTTTAACTGCAAAAATTAAGTAAACTGTATCAGTGCATGGGTCATTCACCCAAAGCAATATATGATATTTCTGTGCAATGATTGTTTACTGAGAAACCTCAGTGAGAGGCACTTAGGAAAGATGGAATGTCAACACCTAAGTGTAACTCTCATAAATACCATTTTATTCTTGCACTGGTGCCAGGGGCTTGGTAATATTGGCAAAGCAATCTTATTTAGAGATGTTGCAAACTAGAAAGGCAGAGTTATAGCTAAATAGATCAATTAAATGCTTTTTAATTTTTTTTTAAGGTCAAATTGAGATAGAGAAAGCTTGTGACTTACTATTCCAGAAAGCAGAATCTATAGATTACCGGTATGAAGTACAAGATTCTTCTATTGAAGGCCTGCTCATCTTGCCACTGTATGGGTCTATGTCAACAGGTAAGATGCATATAATTAATATAAGGGAACTTAATTCACATAAATGTTAGGAAAGACTTTGTGACCTTTACTGAACAGGCACTGTTTTCAGATGATCTTGAATCTGAGGTTTAAATGCCTGGTTGCGGCTTGTGAAATGCCAAGAGACTGAATTAGCATTTGTAAGAGCAGAGCAGCTGTTTCAGTCTGAAAATGCTTGTGAGAGGGGAGGTTGGTAATGATCTGCAGGGAGAATGCAAGTCTTTTACCTTCTCAGAAGAAGAATTTCATTTCATAAAGGTGTAGCTTCTTTCTTAACACTGTCATAAGCGTTAGACTGCTGGCTCAGTGTTTTTTTCTTTCTTTTTGTGGTAGTTTCTCAGAAGCTATTTGATTTGACTCTATACACAAGAGCTTTTTCTTATATTTTTAAGTATAATATTTTAAGGGAGAAAATTTCAAAGGATGGTTGAATATCCACCTTTCGTGTTCATTTTTGGAAGGTCAAATGAATTAATGGAAATTGATTGCTAAAAGCCATTGAATCCTTTATGAAGATTCCGTTAAGACCAGGCATCTTGTTTGTTTTCCTAGCTCTGTATTTAGGAAACATCCAGGAGGATTGACCTTTCTTCATCTCAGATTTTCCTTGAAAGGGGGAACAATAAAGAGGACATTCTGTGATTCCTGACATATGCTGAAGTAATAGCTAACCTCTATTTTGAAATATTTTGTGATTCATTTTCTAATATAATTCAAACCAATTTTACTATGCATTTAAATAAGCTTGTTAAGTGTTAGAGTTGTGGTTTGATATCAGGCATTGTAACATAATTGATTGTTGATGGAGAGCCCCTCTGTCATTTTAGATCAACAGAAGAGAATATTTCTGCCAGCTCCTACAGGCATTAGAAAGTGTGTGGTATCGACAAACATTGCTGCAACATCTCTGACAATTGAAGGAGTCAGGTATCATTTCCTATCCGTCATAAAAAATTGTAACAGAATAATTCAGAAAGTTCTACTAAATTTGGAAAAACTCTTCTGATTGCTAATATATCTGCCCAATAAACTATATCTGCTGCCTGCTTTTATATGTGTAGGGGATGAAAGGCCTAGACGCTGCTATATAGTCTTAACAGATGGCTATTGTTGATGAAGTATATTTTCAAATTAAAGCCTTGTATCCCAGCTTGGTTAAATCACTGTAATTTCTTTGGACGTGGGGGGTGTTATCCACAACATTCCATAGACTGGGCAGTTGCAAGCCTGCAGCAGGCCAGCAAAGCACAACTGCCTGCTCAAAGTGATGCCAGGGAAAGTGTGTTCTCCTTGCTCTGATCATAAACTTGTAGTAGTTGCCCCTCTGCCTATTCAGACCTTGGGCGTTTTCCCCTCTGACGGAGTTTGCATCTTTTTCAGATATGTGGTAGATAGTGGATTTGTGAAGCAGCTGAATCATAACCCCCGAGTTGGCTTGGACATACTGGAAGTGGTTCCCATTTCAAAGTAAGTTTGAAAAGAGTCTTTTGCTTGTTGTTTCTGGGAGTTGATCTGGCAAGATTGTGTATCACTTGTCCTTTAAAAGAAAAAAAAAAAAGGAGATTGGGGAGATAATGGGCCTTTTAGGATCTTTAATTTTAAAGCCATTTTGTTTTCTGCTGCACAGGAAGTATTTGAGGAGGCAGAACTTCTTACAAGTTATGAACATTAAAAGGAAATTAAAACGTATTATCAGTGGTCTGGGCAGTGGCTCACAAGTCATCTTCTATTTGCTGACTGTAATAGCCTTATTCAGAGAAGTTTTTAAAAAATGTTCCCTTGCGGAAAAATACTCCTTCATTCTGTTGGTTCTTGTATAACTGGATTTCTTAACTGCTAATGCTAGGTCTTAACTGATATGTTAAGTCTCTCATCCACAAACACAAAAATTACCGTTATTTATCCTAATTGCAGCGTGCTTGTTTGAATGACATAATGGATGAAGGAGTTTATGTTTTTTCCCTCTATTTTGCCTTTGGCAGGAGCGAAGCAATGCAGCGAGCTGGCAGAGCTGGCAGGACATCATCTGGAAAAAGCTATCGGCTCTACAGCCAGGAGTTCTGGGAGCAGTGTATGCCCGACCACACGGTGCCCGAGATCAAGAGAACCAGCCTGACCGCCGTGATCCTGACCTTGAAGTGCCTGGCTGTGCACGATGTCATCAGGTAGCCTCTGCGGAGCGGGGAGCAGCGCTCTCCTCTCGAGCATCCACAGCGTGGCCACCTGGGCCCAGCTTCCTGCTGGCAGGAGGCAGGATTAGGTCCCTGACCAGCTGTGACAGTTCCGCAAAACCTGCTCGTCAGCTTTTCTGCTCTTCTCCCTGGAGTCTCTAGTGCCAGATTGGCTCTTGAGCTCAAGTTCATTTGGTGATTCTGCCTAAACTAGCTCCTTATCTTCAAAATTAATCGTGACCTTTGTTAATAATGTTCCTTTAAAATACCAATGTTTGTATCCCAAATGCTTCCTCTGTCTGATGTTTAATATTTGGTTCATATAAGGACAGAAAATGCAGCTCACCTTTGTGTGTGCCGTGCTAAGATTTGTCATTTTAATTCTATACCATAAGGCTGGGTGTGTAGTAATACCCCTATATACTCGAGACAGGTATTTCCCTCTTGATCTGTAACCACTACTGAAAGGTTACAAGAATATTTTAATAAACAGAGAAACTAACAAAACAAACCTGAATCTGCATAGTGAGGTTTTTACCTTTTTTTGGAAATCATTATTTTTTTCCCCTTATAGATTTCCCTATTTGGACTGCCCTGAGGAAAGACTTATTTTAGAAGCTCTCAAGCAACTTTACCAGTGTGATGCTATTGACAGGTAAAATACAAAGAAATGTAGTCAGTACAGGAATTTAAATCTAATCGTTCAAGTGAATGAGTGTTCAGGAGTTGTTCATGTGGACTTAAGGACATCCCCTGCAGTAAAATATGTTTGACCAGGAAGTTAATTACTGGCTTTTAAATATACTCTGGAGTAAAATTAGGATTAGAGCATGGCCTAGGACTCAATAGATAGAGCTTAATTTCCCCACATTGCCCTGAGTGACCTTGGACAAATTGCCTCAGCTCTCCGCACTGTCGTTCCCGATCGCAGATCCCGTGGCCATTGTGACCATTAGACACTGGCTGTGAGGCCCATCCAAGGACTCGGGACAGGAAGAGAGATCTTATCCTAAACTTCCAGGAATTCTTCTTGCCAAAAAAAAAAAAAAAAAAAAAAAAAAAAAAACTTAAGCATTCAGTGTATTTTAAAAACTACCTTGCATAAGCCAGCATAAGCAAATTGGAGGAAGGGCCCTTTATCTAGTGGTGCTTGCTTCATATTTGGTGCCTTTCTGAGCCCACACGCAAACTAAATGTTGACAGAGCACAGAGAGGGTTGCTTCTTTTTTTTCTCCATATGCTGACTTGGTGTGTGCAATTTATGATTTATATATTAATGTGGTTCTGTTGAGTCATATTTGGATCTTTTTCCTGGGATAAGGAGAGGCCACGTGACAAGACTGGGCGAATTCCTGGTGCAGTTTCCTCTCCCTCCCAACCTGACCTGTGCCGTCATAAAAGCTGCTTCTCTTGACTGTGAAGACCTCCTGCTTCCCATAGCAGCCATGCTTTCTGTGGAAAATGTCTTCATCCGGCCAGGTAGGAAGTCCCTAACTCAAAGCAGTCTTGGGTAGGTTGGGAATTCTCCTTGGACTGGGGCATCCCAGGCAGTGATAACTGACTGTGCATTTGTTTCACAGGCAGAAGCTGTATTACAAACCTTTACTTGAGAGAAAAATAACTCCTTTTGGGAGCACACTGGTGTCCACCTTTTGGCCCAGTGCTGATGGGAGACCCGAGTGTTTGACTCAAATTAATACCTTACACAATATATTGCAGTGTGAGGAAGGCTCTTCAAGTGCAGTACCTTGTCTTTCAGAATACCTTGTAGTGGATGTATAGGGGAGAATATAAGATTAGGACAAATGTATGGAGGGACTTTGCCCATGCACTTGTACAGATTTGCCTGGTCTTGAAGTCAGGGCCACATTGAAGACTGGTAATTGGACAGCAGCTATCCCAAAGACTTCGAAATGATACTGAATTAGGCTGTATTTGGCCCAAGACTGTGAGCTGTAAAGCTACGTAGGGGTGGACTAGTGGATTGCTGAGAGGTTGTAAGGGGAAAACTGTTAAGGCGAGAAAAATACGAAACCCAGAACAAGCCACAGCAGCTCTCTTGCTGTTGGCATTTGCTTTGGTCCAAGTACTGATAACGAGGGCCTGGTTAAATTTGATTTTAAGGAAGTTGGTTGCATCTGGAAGGGTTCCTATGTCCAGTGACTCTGTATAAATAAATAGAAAAGGCTATTGAGTTACTGTGAGAAGCTCCACCTGCCATTGCCTCTCCTTGCAGTGTTTTTATAACTGAATAGAGAATGTAGTTCTGCTGTGGGTTCAGGGAGGCACCTTTCGCTAGAGGGAAACTCAGTCTTCTGAGTCCTCCTTCCTACCTTCTTTCCCTTGCAGCCACCACCAACCTCTCAAACTGAGAATAAAACTGTGCAGCAAAATCTTGTGGGGGGACTTTGTCCTTTCTAGTCACTCATTGGCTCTTGCCCAGTTAACTCTGTAGTCTATTAACTCTATCTGTTAGTTTAGCAGCTAAGGACACTGCTGATAGTCTGTGCTGAGAGCCTGGATTCTGCTCTGGGGTCGTCTTGTTCCCACAAACATGTGTTTGCTTTCGCATCCTCCGCCTGGCAATGTGCCCACGCCGTCTGCTGGTGCACCTCTGCGTGTGGCTCTCCAGCAGCACCAATGTGTTAGGATAGTCCCATACATTAGGATACAAAGGCAGAGATTCTTATCCTGAACATACAATATTACATTAGTAATACCTGCAAACCTGTGACTTCATCTCCAGTGCTGCAGTGTAGTAGTTTGGCCTTTGCAGACACATCCCCTCTACCAAGGGGAATAAATTATTCTAGGGAAGACACTCTTTGTTCAGAAGTGGTTCTTCGGGACTTGAAATAACACGCGGGGAATGTTGCTTTTGGGTAGTAAATGCCTAGCATTTAAGGAAGGGGAATTCCCACTAAATTCACAGTTCACATTTCCCCCCCGCCCCGAGAAGTGTTTTATTTATTTAAGATCTCTGTTACAATGACACTTGAGTGGTAGGGCAAAGGCTGAGTTCAACAGATTAAATGGTGCCATGGTGGGATGATTTCAACAATCCTGTTTTTTTTCCTGGGGTAAAACTTTCACTTGATCCCTGAAACTGTTGGTTTAGAGCTGCTGTTCCTTTATCTTTTTCATCATTTTTTTATGGCTACTCTGAACTGATTGTGAGAAAGAAATTCATAGTAACCTTCTCCATCTCTAGTGCTGACTGAGATTAATCATGGATTTAATAGCATCTACATATTCTTGTCTGGCAGCAATAGAAGGGGAGGGAAATGTGTAACTGCAGCTGTGGAGAAGAAATAAATCTAAAAATAACATGAATAAAGAACCAAGAGTGTCAATCATACTACAGAGAGATGCTAGTAGAAAATGAAGCAGAAGCGATGAGGAAAAGAGGCTTAAAAGTGATCTCTAACTTATTTCCTCAGGTGAGCCTCAGAAACAGAGGGAGGCAGAACTTCGACACCAGGAACTTTCCTCACAAATGGGAGGTTGCAATGACTTTGCAACTCTCTTAAATATTTTCGAACAGTGCAAATCAAGGTATAAAGTGATTCCATAAAGTATATGGGTTTGCATGGTTCATGACTTGCAGTTGCTGGTGCTTTTTTAACTATGTTCCATATGTACATGTGTGTACCTCTACTTAGCTGCAGATATCTTCCTTGGTGTGACAGAATTTCTATCAAGGCACCTATTATGTAAACTAACAAAGTAGCTGCCTGTGTAGGTTGCCTTCTTTGTACGACCACAACAAATAATAGAGGCAACTTTCTGCCTTCAGCTTACAAAGAGCTTCTTTATAATACCCGTATTTCTGTCCTCAGCAAGTCTCCTTCAGCTTGGTGCCTGAAACACTGGATCCATTGGAGAGCTTTAAAGACTGCTTTTAGTGTGGAAACACAACTTCGGGAAATAATCAGTAAACTGAAACAGGTGAAAAATCTACTTTTAAAATGCGATTGACTTATATAAGCTTGTATGTAAGACGTGCTAGAATACTGGGCCTTTTCCAGATAGAAACTAATCCAGCTAAATTTCTATTACAGCATCCTTGCTGTAGCTTATGTAACTAACAGAGGTCTGGTGGGGGTAATGAGCAGGAATAAAAGTTTTCTTCCTTTCCTTATGGCTTCTGTGAGGTGTGGAGCACAAAGCTTAAAATCCCTGGGGTGCAGGGAGAGTTTTTTTAACAAAGATCCTAATTCATGTTGTTCTTTTCTTTACGTAGCTGCCAGACTTCCCTAAAGAAAAATTTGAAGGCTCCAGAACTGAAATACTAAGAAGATGTCTGTGTGCAGGGTACTTTATCAATGTAGCTAGGAGGTAAGTAATGGAATTTGCACAACAGGATAGAAAAGACAGGATTTTGCTGTTGTTGTAGTACCTGCATATTAAAGCAGAATAGCTAGACTGCAATATCTTAGTTTTTCTCTCTATGAAATGAATTTTCAAGGTGATAAGCAGTTGAAGTCATTGCACTAAAGTGTATTGAAGGTGTCAAATGATCACGAGTACCAAAAAGATTAAAATCTCAAACCCTGTTTATCATCGCATAGCTAGACCTACATGGTTACTCTGGTAAATCAGAAGGTAAATCAGAAATTTATTCCTCATGTTTTTTACATTTATTTCTGGAAGGGTTTTGCCTTACTTATATGTTTGAGCATTGTCTACCATGTTGCTGCTGATTAGCTTAGTTTATGTTGCTGTCTAATCACAGCAAAGTTTGTTTCAGTGTATATAAAAAAATTCCCTTTTTTTTTTTAGGTCTGTAGGTAGGACCTTCTGCACAATGGACGGACATGGCAGCGTGGTCCATATCCATCCTTCATCTACAGTAAGTTACTGAGTTGCATTAGCAAAATAGCAAAGGATCTGCAAAAGGAATAAGAGGAAGTTCCCTAAACTTCATCTTCTATTTGATTTAATTTATGGCTAAGAAAAACACTGGTGCAGGGTCACTAGAGTACAGTATTTTTTGAGGATAGGGAAGAGCCTTACCTCTTCCCTATCAGATACAGCATAGACTGAGCTTTCTCTCTGACTTCCTTTTGATTTTCTGTGCAACTTTAAGCAAGTCATTATGCCTCATTTTCCCAGTCTGAAAATTTAGGGTAATGTCAGCTTTACCTCACTTTTACATCTGAAGCATTGGGATACTGCAGTGGATGGTGCTCTAGGAATACTGAAACACTGAAATACTCTTCCTATTTTTCAGTTATACAACCAGGAAACTCAGCTCGAGTGGATCATCTTCCACGATGTCACAGTGACATCCAAAATCTACGTCCGGACAGTGTGTCCAATTCGCTACGAGTGGGTCAAAGACTTGTTGCCCAAACTGCACAAAATTGATGCGTATGAACTGAGCAGTGTGGCACGGGAAGAAGTAACTGAAGAGGAAATAGCCAGGTGGCAATTCAGAGAGGACCTTAAAAGGCAATATGGTAGGAATATTAGGCACCTGTAGATGTGGATTGGTAATTGTGGAAATGTGTGTGTATCTCTTGGCACTGAATGGCATGGTTGTGTGGTAGGAGGTGTTAATCTGGGCGTGCTTGCCTTGTGCTGTGTGTAACCTGGGTTGTTTTTACATCTTACTACAGCTCTGCAGTTCTCTCATGCTGCCGTGGCACCTTGGGGAGTGCTGGTTGTGTACGAGCTCTTGTTATGTTCCCTCTTTTTCCAGCTTTACTCTAGCTTGCAGCAGAGCTTAAATCAGTCCTGAAGACACGTTTTGAGTCTAATCATTATTTAGGTTTGGGAAGGGTATTTCTCCTCTAGCTATAGAAATTATTAGTTGCTAAGGTAATGCCATCCTGAGAAAGAAGTGCTGAGGACAATGAAAAAGAAAAAAAAAAAAGAAAAACAAAGAAGTATCACATATTTTGGTGAATGTCTTTTTTTCTGACAGTGAGTTTACCATATATTTAAATTGTCTGTTTTAATTAAAAGAGCTGGTGCATGCTAACTGATCAAGCCACTTGGCATTCTTTGAATTCCTCTGTCAGCAGGTTTAGGAAGGCAGCCAAGTATTCAAGGGGCCTCTTTACTCTTGAGCTGACCCTTCCAAAGTATTAATTTAATGTCAGTGCAAGCGGTGGCAGTGCAGATTCTCTTCAATTTCACCGCCACGGGATAGACTCTTATGCTCAAGCGAGGTTCTCTTATCTGTGTTATTGCATAGAAAACTAATTGAAATGGTAAAAATATGAATTGGATTTGGTTATAAATTTGCTGGAAAAGATATTTCCATTATTGGATAAAGTAGGGAAGCTTCATCTGTTAGTTTATATAAAATCTGAGGAGCTGAGGTTTGTTCTCTATCCCCCTGCCCAGGAGGGCTCCTGCTTTCTTTTTTTTTGACTCCACTAAGCACTGTAAATCAATGTCTGTAATAGTGACCTTACAAATGTTATGTGTCTGTGAGCTTCATAAAAATAGGTGGCTGAATAGCTGACAAAGGTTAATTATTGCCAGTGGAAGGAAAGGCTGCAGGATGAGCTGAACTCTTATTTGTCTCCAGGAGAGAATACTTACAAATCTTTCAGGTGGCAGTGCTGATTAAAGCTTCTTCGTCCTATCAAAGAAGCCAGCACCAGAGCCCTAGGAACAGGCTGCACTAGCTGCATCACTTACCCAATACTTTATTTTTTCATAGTTTCTGTTTTATGAAAAATCATTCAAAGATTATCTCCTGCTTCTCTTTCCTTCTGGGAGAAGCAGTCTCAAGGTCTCGGCTCAGTTAGGGGCAAGAAGGAATGTGTATTTCTAATGGTGTCTGATCTGGAGTATTGACTTTCCAGGTTCCTTTATCTGTGTGCTGTCCTCCCTCCTCCTTGTTTATTCTGCGCTTGCTTTCTGTTCCCAGTGCTCTCCTCCCGCCTAAACTGCAATTTGTGATGTGTGATTTAGTGAAGAAACTGGTACACAGAACACAAGATGCAGTCTCTGTTGTAAAGCAGACTTAGCGAGATATACATTTAGGGGCAGGGTGACCCCAACTGTAAATATTGACATAGGAGTTAAGGCATGGTTATTTTTTCCTCCGTGTTGTGTTGCAGTCCATGTTCTCTGAAAGTCATTAAAATGCCTGATGGGTGCTTGAAAAACTCTTAAGATTCTGTTGGGGGGCATTTAACAAATAGGAGGAACTGCAACACTGTTGTTGTTTTGATTTGAATAATAATAAAAAAATGTATATTTTTCTCTCTCTACCTTCCACCTTTCAGAAAGAGTCACAGACGACCCGGCGAAGAAGATGGAGAGAAGGAATGATGAAAAATCAATCCTGGACGCCCGAGCTCGCTACATCGAGAGAAAGCAGCAAAGAACACAGGGTTTAAGTGGCCCACTGAAAGAAACGGGTTAATACTGAGGGCTGCTCTGCTCCCAGCATGAGGAAGGGCCATTTGGTGCTGCTCTTGGGGATCTGTTTGCATAATGCAAAATGATGTACAGCAGCGAAGGAAAACTTCTGGTCGGTGGTAAGTTTGGGCACACAAACACAATCCCTGCTGTATTCAGCAAGGAGAAGTTACCAAGCCGAGTTGTGTTGCCATGTGTCATGGGCAACAACTTACTGACCTCGAACGTGGGCGAAGACGTGGTGCTTGCACTTGCAGTGGTGTCAGTTCTGTGGCACTTAATTGACTTAGAAAGGTCTCAGTGGTTCCAGGGGCCGTTATCAATAAAATTTTATTAAAAAAAACAACAAAACAACCAACCAAAAAAAAAATTTTAAGGGAGCAGGACTGTAATTTTTAAATCCATTTTATGGTTGTGGATATACAGTCCTGGTGTACTGACTCGGGAAAATATTTGGGAATCCCCTTTTAATGATGGAACTACCAGGATCTAAAATCCAAGGGACTTTCGCCACAAGGGTTTTTGGTGGCAGACAGATTGTGCCGTACCATGTAAGGTGCTGGTTCTGGGTGAACCTCTCTTTGTATGCAAAGCATTTTGTAGATGTATCTTCACGTTCCTGCCAAAAATACGCCTTTTTTTAATCAGTAATGACTTAGCACTGCCTGTTGTTCTCTGCTTGGCAAAAAAACAGCTGTCAATCCAATTCTTAGCCAGGTTGCATCCTGCAGTCCATCAGCAGGCTGCTGCCTACTGTCTTTTTTTTTTTTCCCCCCCGAGTTTAGTAGCTGCTATTTTTTAAAATACATGGATTTTGGTCTGAAGAATGTCCATTCCTAATTTGTATAAAGAATGCATAAAGGAATAAAGAAATATTAGCATTATTCTGACTCAGATTTAGCAAAGAGTTCTGACTCTTTGTCTTCTTACAATTTGTTTCCTTTTCGATAACAAGATAGTAAATCTACTACCACCTTAATCATCCTCAATGCTGCAGCTTGGACCTTGTCTTTCTTGCTCTGATTCATTTTTACATTTTGTACAGGGCAATTTCTGAAACCCCACAAGAAGCTGGTAGTGCTTTTCATGCCTGAGCTGTGCGCAGCAGGTAGCTCCTTCACACTCTTTCTGCTTACCCAGCTGAAGCATCTTGGATTTTTTTTCCACCTGATCCTCACTGTGCTCCTGTGCTGTTGGCCTGGCCTGGAAAGAACGGGCAGAAATATCCTGCTGCTTTCAACAGCTGCCCTCTCCCGAGGGTATTTCCTTCTGTTTAATACCAGTGCGGTGCTATCGCTGCCTCTGCTCAAGCTCCCCGGGCTTGGATTCTCCTCCAGCTTATGCTAGGAATATTGTGGCCCCTTTCTGCTATTGCACGTGCTAAAATATAAAGGTGGAAGCGACTCGCAGGTGCCGTCGGGGTTTCCATCACAGTTCCCAGCTGCAGCCTTGCTGCTGCCTCCCTCCTTTCTGCGCACACCCTGCTCAAGGGCAGCAGGATGGAGGCCTCTTTCCCAGGGAACGGGTGACTCAGGCAGTTTCGGGTTGCGCTCCATCCTTGCAGGAGGTGGCAGAGCCCACGCGGCTTCTGTTGGGCCCTTTGTCATCTGTCCGCGTTTGTCGCTCAGCGGCCGCTTTGGAGCACCCAGCGCTTGTTTTGCCATTAAACCTAGAGCCTGATTTCTGCAAGGCTGCCACGTTATCACTGCTTATTTGATGATTTCTTATTTTTTTTCTTATTGCATTTGCACCGTCATAGCCACCTGCAAGAGGGACGCCCTGGATGCGCTGCCCGCGGCCACGTATCTCAGCTCATCGCGCCGATATTGCCCTTGTTTTCCTTGGTAATGGGTGTTATCCGCTACTTTCCCCCCCTGTGTGTTCTGTGCGGGTAAGAGGGCTCCAAGCTGGCGCTTTGGAGCCAAAACGATAGGACGAAATAAGGGAGAGATTGCAAAATAAGGGAAGATAGAGGAAAACCAGCGGGGAGGTCTGTGGGGGTCCCGGCCCTCAGCCGCTGCGCTCACCATCTGGTTGGAGGATGCAGGTGCCGCAGGAATGAAGTAGAATAAATCTTGTTTCAGTAAATGGGGCTGGAAAGGCCAGGTTTGGTTGTTACTCTCCCTATTAACAATGTTGCTCCCAGAGGGGCCTTTGGCCAAGGCTGGGGGTTGCATGGGGCCCGGATGGAGGGCAAAGAGGAGAGTGGGGTTTTCTTAAGGCCCTTTTGGTGTGTAAAAATGGGGCGAAACGGGGAGAAAAAGGGGAGAAAATGTTTTTTTTTTGTCCCCCTCGTCGCCATGGCAACCGCGACCCTGGGGACAAGGTCACGGCGGGGGGGGGGAGCGGACGCCCCCTCCCTCCCCCCCCGGGAACGAGTCACCTTGCGGCCCCCCCCCCCGCCCCGAGTCATGTGACCCTCCGGGGCGCCGAGCGGAAGTGACGCCGCCTTTTCGCCTCGGTCGCATGATGTGGCAAAAAA
>JAWLRI010000674.1:1134824-1168722 GCA_034781795.1 Crypturellus tataupa
GCACCTGCTGGGCGGCGCGTTGCGCTGCGCGGGGCGGGGAGGCCCGCGCGGGCGGCCGCGGCTCAGCGGCGCGGGGGGTTGTCTTCCTGCCGCTCTCGTCTTCCCCCTTTTTTGGGGGGGAAAATGCCCCTTGGGGTTGAGGGGGTTTGTGGTGATAGGAGCCCGCGGAGCTTTTCGTTGTGGTTTGGGCTGCTCGTGTCGTCCTCTGTGAGGGGAAATGTGTGTGGCAGCGAAAGGAGAAGGCCGCTGCGGGCGGCTCTGCGCCTGCTGCCTCCTGGCCAGCGACCTCTGACAGCTCCTGCTTCCGGAGGGCATCGCAAAACCCCCATGCGATACTAACAGATCAGTTCTAATCGGTGGCTTTTTGCTTCTATTTACGGTTTTCCCCGAAGTGGGCCCTTCACCAACGGAGCAGCGGCAGAATTTGTTACTAGCGTTGTTTAGAAGGTGAACTTGGCCTCTCAAATGAGCTTGCACCTCTAATGCTGCTTGGTGGAGCCGTGTTGGAGCCTTGAGCTCCCGAACGAGGTGCCCTCCCTGCGGTGGTGGTGAGCGTGGCCTGGCTGCTGAGGAGCATCTCGTTCAGGAGAACTTGCAGAGTATAATTTTCCCTGGATTTATATGGCTGCTTCCTGTCATCTGTAGCCCTGTTTCTTCGTGGTGTCAGCCTGCTTGGGTGCCTTGTCTTGGGCTAACTGGCAGGCATCAGCATGGAGAAATCCAGCAGATGTGTCACTAAGTTGCCACTTTTCTCTATCCTGAGTGGAATGAACTTTCTTCCTAGATGATTTGTTAAGGAACCATTTACAAGGAGCTTATTTTGCTCCGTACACAGTCATTGTTAGATAATGGCAGTGCTGCCAATTTTTTTTCCCTCCCATTTATCTGGTTAGTTGTGTTGGAGCTGTTGAACACTGGACGATTTCCCCTAGATACCAATTTAAAGCTAGAGCAGAATTCATGATCCCAGTGTAGCTCTGGGCTCCTGTTTAGAAGTGGCAGGAAAATACCATTAGCTGAACAAATCTTCAATGCAGAATAAATATTCTCATTTGAGTAGTGGGATTACATAGAACTTGGTATTGAGAGGGCTGAAACTCTCTTTTGTACTGTGTAGAGCAGCTCTTAATAAAGTATTGTGGAAACATGTCTATGATGCATTATTTAAGATACAAACCATTCATGTGACCAACTAGCAGGTCTCTGATGACATGAGTACTCTTACATAATGAAACTCATCTGCTTCACTCCAGGGGCACTGATAGGTTTTGTGCCAATGCAACTGTGGAAATTAAGTCTGCCGCCTCTGCAGAGTCTTCCCTTCCCGTTTAATGCAGAGGGGGTGACTTGACAACGTGCCCTTCACAGCTACACGTACAAGCTGGGCATCAGACTTGGTGTCCAGCCCTCTGCACAAATGTGCCTCTTACCCACAGCCTTCAGTTTGCTTGTAACTGCTGAACTTCCTCATTTTCTTTCATTGAAAAAGCTTAGAGGAACTTGAATTCCGGGAGGTGCCATTTTCATGCTGAGCCTTCCACTTCGCTGTTAAAGTGAAGTTTGAGAACAGAAACAGCGATATTGCAGTGTTATTGCAGTGTTATTGCAGTCCTGGGCTGTTTCAGCCTCCTCCAGGCTGCTCGTAGGCTGCCTTGATGAATCAAATAGCACTACTTCCTCAACTGTTTCTGACCCACATCACTAGGAAACTTGTTGTGCAGGTGTTACGCAACATGGGCAAGCGTATAGCTAACGTTTAACTGAACAACATGGTACCCAACTGGAGCCTCTGTCGTGAAGAGTCTGGTAGGGGATAGTAATAGCCACAAAATGGTCAGATCTGTGCAAAACTTGTCCTCATCCACAGCTTTCAAGTCAGCTGCAGTCCATGTCGCCTCACTTCAAGCCCTGCTGTTATTAACTGTTGCAGTTAGTATCTTAGTGAGCCAAAATGGGTAGCAGTGAAGAGTTGGTGGGTCCAAGAGCCCTGTGCTGTGGTGCTTCTGAATGTCCTTGGGATGCATTAGAGCATATTCTGTACCCATAATTTAAACTGAAGATCCCCTCAGACCAGGACAATTACTATATACTAAACCATTAGCTTACCAGGTCTAAAGGAATTTTTGATTTTTATGCTTCTTGTAACTAATAACTATAAATTATGTTGTTGGGTTGCAGGCTTTATATTAGACAAGAGTATGTAGCTCCCAAATCAGAGTAGCTTCAGGAATGCAGGCTCTTATCTGTGTATTGTCTACTGTAGAAGTCTGCTTTGCCACAAAACAGCAACATTGTGCAGCAGGAGAACTGTCTCCTTAGGGAGTTCCAAGGAAAACTTTGTTTCCTCTGCCATCAAATCTGCTGGACTTTTGTCACAAGACTTTACAGTGAAATTTCTTATTTGAAGTATCTGTGGGGAAATAATCCAGTGGGCCCATAGCGTGAGTCAGAGTATACTGAATGATTGCAAATCAGGCACCTAATAGCAACCAGTGGAATTGGTATTGGAGGATAAAAGTAAAATTTAGCAGCTAACTATAATGGACGCATGGAGCTTTTGTAATATTATGTGTTCCTTTTCATTCACCAGGAACAACACAAAACTAGTAGGAGATGAGCTGACTGCAGTTTAATTTAGCCACTGTCCTAAAGTACACAGAAGTGACTGGTCTAGGTGTACTGCTGCACTTGGTATGACCTAAAGCATTAACAAATTCTTTCATAAACTTTATATTAAAAATCTTCTGTGTTGGATGGTGTAGGCAGTATGGAGAACAGCAACTTCTGCAGCAAGTGGAGTCATAATCTTTGATACTGAGACATAATACCCTTTTAACCAGGAAAAATGTTCCTGTATCTAGTCAGTAATAAAGTAAACCTGGGGGCGTGCTGTGCTGTTCTAGTGCTTGATGTGCTCTCGCAGGCACGTCTAGCTGTCCCAGAGAGATAACTGAAGGCAGCTGAACGGCTGAGGTGCTGCATAATAAACTTACGATTGAACAGCTTCCCTGTAACAATGACTGTCCTGAACAACCAAGACTTTCATAGCTTAATATGTCCTAAAACATTAAATCTTGTCTATTACAGTACTAGTTCGAAGTCTTGGGTCTTTAGTGGCAGTTTAAGAACTTGGGACTTAAAGGCTGTGCTTAATGCTGGTTTTCCTTCCCCAGTCCCTGCTTCTCAGTACACTCAAGTTTCTAAAACCAGTGACCCTGGAGTGTTCTTACAGGCTGTATAGAGGAAAATTCATAACAGAAAAAGGCCATGAGGGATCTAGGTTCCCTGAAACGTGTGTGTGTGTGTCACCTAATTGGACTTAGTTCAGCAGTGCAGGGGCCCTTGTCCTCTTGGCATGTCCCTAGCAGATACTGCAGTGAGCAGGCCTGGCTTGTCTTGGTGGCAGCTTCGTCCTGGGCTCTGTGGTGACTTAACCAAAGATAAGTGATTGTGGCCAGCAGTTCTGTGTTTAAGTTTCAGCAGGTACAAGCTCTAACTTTCAGCTGAAGCAGTGGCACAGCACATGGGGAGCTGCAGACGGGATAATAACTTCAGCCTTTGAGGCTGGGGCAGGGCACAGGAAGGATAGGGAAGTAACAAAAGTTCTTCAGTATTATAGAGGTCTCTTATCTGTTGAAAATGTGACTTCCTAACCAGTCAAACTGTAGTGCTTACCTTGCATTGGTAAATAGGAAGTACTTCAGTGTGGCTAATAGGCTGTGGGACTCCTGTGTTACAGAACTGTAGTCAGTCACACTGAGATCAACATGGTTCTATGTCTTTTGCAAATTTTAAATTTGTTTTGTTTGAGTATCACATAAGGAACAAATAAGCAGCTTGAATATAGCCTGGTGCTTCATTTGTTCAAACAAAGTCAAGTAAAAACCTTACTGTTGTGACAGAGCTGTGACTTGCTGTTCTGTGCTTCCTGAAAGACTAGTAGTATTCCTGTTATTGCACAACTGAGTGACTTGTAGCTGTGTAGTAGATAAGCAGCTCTGTGCAGAGACTGAGCTTGTGGCTGCAAGAGCAGTGGTTACATCCTGTTGAGTGTCGGAGCGGAGGTGAAACGCACGCTCAGCACTTCTGTGTCCTTCCTTGTAAGCGAGGAGAAATTATCTGACAGCTAAGCAAACGGACACAAAAAAGCAAATGTTCCAGGAAGAGGCCAACCAAGTTCTTGTCAGCAGTTTTACGTGTGTGTTTGACATCAAACTGAATGGGAACTTCTCCGGGTAAATTACCAAGAACGTGCTTGGATCATCTTCTAGTGAAAACGTGATCTTGCTAATCAGACTTTCATTTGCCATATTAAAGATTTACCTCTCTTAACACTCTTCAAGTAAATGTTACCATGTAACTTGATGGCTCAGTACAGTGTGCCCTTGACTGAACCATCCAATGCCAGATTCCTTCAAGGCTGCATCTCTAGCAGAGCAATTGCTGCTCTCTCTGGCAACCTATTTCCTAGCGTTGCTGTCATCCACCACTAACTTCACAGAAGAATTTGAAAACTTTGCTACTATTCCTAGTAGTATTTCAATACTACATCCTCAGAATACCTCTAGTCATGTTGTGTAATAGTAATCTGATCGTATCTGTTTGCTTTGCTTAGCTTTATAAACATCACCACCTCATTCATGTGAACTTTAGCCTTTTTGGGGAAGGGAATAATCAGAACCCCAAGCATTAATCTTCTGAGAGTTGTGTGCTTCATAGCTAGGTATCAAGAATACTTGCTATTACTACTTACTGTAGCTTAAAGAGAAATCAAGGGAAACATGGCATTCTCTTGGCCGGTCGAGCTTGTCTTGGTACTTAAAATAGAGTTAATTCATAAACTTGGATCTCTTGAAATTGTGATGGATTGTTAATAGAAAATACTGTGTACTTAGAGACCTCACTAATGATCATACCTCTGTCTGAAAGTTTCTCCAGGCTTTCTTCAGAATTTCAGTGCTAACTGACTAAATCTATTAAAAAAACAACAACAACAAAAAAAAAACATTGAAAATGGTCTCAAGTTTTAAAAAGGATCCCATCAACCATTCCTAACTGGGGATGGGCACCTCAGATGTGACTCCTAGCAGATGGCAGAGATTGGTCATAATTAAGATAAATCTGTTTTGCAGCATCTAAGCAACTTTGATTCGTTGGCTAAGTCTAGACCTCCCTAAGAGGTCCACCATCTGCCAGAACTTGCTCCTTGAATTATTTTATTTTTCTATTGAGCAGTGTCAGTGTGAGTATAGCATTGTGAGTTTACTACCAGGCTGAGTACGTGGCACCCTGTAACTGCAAATTAGCAAGGAAACTGAACGTTTGATAAACGACATTGCAGTAGTTGAGCCTGCAGCCCTAGTAAAAGGAAACGCCTCACCCTAGTAAATCTGTCCAGCTCTACCAGACGAAACTGTTACCATCTTCAAACCTGCTCTGCTCACCAGGGATGGTGGCTGGGTTGCTTACGGCCCTGCTTAGCGGGCACACAAATAGCAGAATCTCTTGAAGACATCCATCTCTTATGAGAGTTGGCTAAAACACCTAGTAAATAAAAAGAAAAAAAAAAAGCTCTTCACTTGAAGGAGTTTTCTAGCGATGGATGGATCTGTGGGGGAGCTGTGTTTGAATGAAGGTGTTCATTTTGTTAAGCTGCAGGAAATGTAGGTGTTCCACTGTGAAGAATGGCTTCAGCTGGTCAACATCAGAATAACTAGCTTGACACCTGCCTTCAAGAATTAAAATTAAATCTGTTCTGTTTCTAGCCCAGCCCTACCATCTCTTAACTCTTCAGAAGTAGAAAAGCTGCATGGTCCTAAATGTTGCCAAAAGATATTATTAATTCATTGTGTAAAATGATCATGAAAGGAGCCCCTAAGCATTAGAGAGCCTGAATATGTCTTTTTGGTATAGGATTGAAAACTTGACATGCTTGAACCCCACTGGAGAGCTTCAAAGAGTAAATATAAAATACAAAATGCATAGTGTGCCATAATTCAAATGTTACTTCCTTGCATGTGCTGTCTGAGAGGCAGAACAAAAGGGAAGTGTAGTAAAACACCCTGTTTATCAGAAGCTGCAACAGAATAGCTAAGGCGCGGTCATCTCCAAGCCCTGCAGAGCCCAGCTGATAAGAGCTTAGCATTCTGCTTCAAACTAGTCCTCTAAACTTAAAATAGCTTTGAAGATCCAGCCCTTTTACAAGATATGAAAGGGTTGCAGTACAAGTAATCTCCTAGGGAAAAAAAAAAATGTCTGGAGTGTTAGGAAAAAAAATCGTCTGGTGGTGAGAAACCTGAGCCGTGTTCCTAAGATATGTCCTGTCCACCCAGAAGTTGGACATCTATATGTAGCATGAAGCAATTCTTCTTCTTTTTCTCCCATTTGTACTGTTAAAAAAATGGAATAAACTTCCAGTACTGATGCTTTAACACATTGATTTTTTGCAAGTGCAGTGAAGTGACTTTGGCAAAACTTGTTGTTGCAAGTTATACTGGAATTATAATTGAAAGGTAAGCATTTAAGGGTCCATAGAAGCAGACTGCAGCTTAACAGAAATTGAGATGATTTGTTGTTATCTGCTGTATGAAATATGGTTACCGAGGAAGCATTTCTGAGCTCAGTATACAACATCTTATATGTGCTAGCTGTGCCTTCCGGATGGTATACAGCCTTGCTGCTAGGCAAGCCACACTAATTGCTAGACAGGTAGCTCTTTTTTTAACTCTACAGGGATAAAGATAAAGCTCAGATGCCTCACATGTGACATTAAGCTTGAAAGAGTGATAGCTGCCTGCCATGCTCACATGGAATAAATTAGGGCTTGAAGTTTGGAGGCAAAGTTGGTGAGAGAAAATACTGAATTTGTGATTTTTGGCACTGCTCTCAGGAGTAGGCTCAGGGTACATTAAGCAATGTGAGGGGCTCAACACTTGAGTTCTTAAAGCAGCAAATAGTGGATGGGTCTTGAAGGCAAGGTACCAAGTACTTGGACTCTGCCAGGCTTCTTCCAGAAGCCTGCAGGGCTTAACTGAGGATGGGCAAGAACTTGTCACACCATTTATGGACAGCAGGCTTCTAGCTGTCTTGTCATACAGGGACATGAGGCCTAGTATCTCTCACAACTTCCATAAGACCTGTTTGTAGCAATATTGCAGTAGTAACTTATGACTAAACCTTTTGTCTTTCAGCTCCAAAATCTGGGCATCAACCCAGCAAACATCGGCTTCAGCACCCTGACCATGGAATCTGACAAATTCATCTGCATCAGGGAGAAAGTAGGAGAACAGGCTCAAGTGGTGATCATTGACATGAATGACCCCAGCAACCCTATTCGAAGACCAATTTCGGCTGACAGCGCCATCATGAATCCTGCCAGTAAAGTCATTGCATTAAAAGGTATGGAAGTCTTGATAAAGAAATGTTTGAAGTTGCTGAAGAGCTTTCTCTAAGACTAGTTTATGAATGATCCAGGTCTCAGGCTATTCATGTGGGATAATCCCTTGCCAATTTCACAAAGCTTTTGGCGAGCTTAAATTTAAATCTTCAGAAGGTAGCTGGGTAGTAGTTCTCTGATTAGGGTGAATTTTTGCTCCACAGTCAAAGAATTTATGTCTTCTGAGCAGGGAGAGAAGGAAGAAGAGCTTGGGCTTTAAGAACACTTTTGGAATCTCTATTCTGGATCTTTTTAGGGGCAAGTGAGATCTGATCTTTTAAGTACAGAAGAAAATCAAGCGTATAGAGAGGGAGAAAATGTTCCTGAAGGGTCTAAAGTTTGACCATGCCGGAAGAAGGCTGGTGCACCAGTGTTTGCATATTCATAATATCAGTCAGTGATAAGGAAAGTAAAACTACTTGTGGAAGACTCGTGTAGTTAATAGAGCACAAGGTCAGCTAACTCCGTATCTTTGGCGCTGTGGATAACAAGCATTCTTCCAGGCTCTTCTGAGAAGCAGCTTCAAATGCTCTGTCGTTTTAGAAATTAATATATTGGCAATATATAAGATCTAAATGTATTCTTGTGTTCTTGAAGTTTGTCTTTAATACTGTGCTCCTGTTTTGTCACAACTTTAATGCTTTCTTGTGTGTGCAGATGGTGAGTTATCTCAATTGATTGTACTAGTGCTTGTCCTGTCTTACGGAAAGAGAAAGAATCAAATGGCTCAGATGTAAAGTGCACACTGAACACTGAAGTTAGAAACAGTGAAAAGCCTTAAATCCAGAGTTTTTTTGGTCCCCTTCCAAGCAAGGGGATCCTTTAAGATTCAGAAACTTAATTCACTCAAGAGCTCAGAGTGCACTTAACTTAGCACAATAATCTCGATACTAAGCTTTTTATAAATAAGTCTGACCCTTTCAACTTGAGTCTAGTTCTTGCTTTTTAATGTGCCTTGCCCAGTGTGTAGGATAGATGCTACCTGAGTCTCTTCTCCCTTGACTGTAATGCTCCAGCTGCACTAGCAAAGGAGAAAAATTGCTAGCCCATAGCTCGAGTTAGACTGTATTAGGCAAACTTCTCCCACCTAGCCATTCCCGACTCATTATTTTGATGGTTGGACCAGCGGTGACTTCTAACTAAACTAATCCTTAATGAGAGAAGACAGTTGCACACATGTCATTTATCGAGTTCAGATAATTAATAATTGTAGTAGATGTTCTGACTTGTATCTAGTTTCAGCTAATCTCTAGTATTCCTCCAGGGCTATACTATCACATGCTTAGATAGCTATCTCTTAAAACTAGCAGGAGTTAGTCAGAAGTCTATTTATCTATTGAACAGGAAGGAATATTTTCATACAGGCACTGCATCGTGGAATCTCTCTGGTAGAATTCACTAAAAGTGGCTGTCCAGGATGCATAGAGTCACCATTCTGCAGAACTCAAAGCACTCCTACCTTTTAGAGCTTGTTTTAGTCATTCGATTCCTTTCCTTGCACAGTTTGTGTTAGTCTACAGTTTGCATCTGGTAGTTCTGTGTAACCCATTAGTGTAAGTGAAGGGTTCTGATTAATGAGTCTGAATTGCAAAAACCCTTATCAACTCGACCTTTCCATTCCGTTTTTGTTATGCCTAAAATGAATGTGGAAGTAGTTTTTAGTGACCCTGGCATAGCACGCTGTACTTCCAAGAGAGTCAGCAGTGTTATAACTCAGATATGATGAACATGATGCTGGAGCTCTTGTTTTGTAAAAAGCTGTTTTCCACATCTGCTTAAGGTGGCTAAATAATGACCAATTCAGCGCAAAATTCATACAATTTTGTGATAGCAGAACTAGCTCCAGAAATATGGTCTGGTTAAAAGTAACAGTTGATCGGTGAACGATACAAACAATATGCAGTGGCATTCTCTAAAAGCAGGTCATGAGTTTGATGTTATAATGTAGCTCCTCTGCTTTTAACCAGTGCTTGAAATGGCAGGGGGAAACTGCAGCCCGACTAACAAGATTGTGTCTTCTAGCTGGAAAAACGCTTCAAATATTCAACATTGAAATGAAGAGCAAAATGAAGGCTCATACCATGACAGATGATGTCACCTTCTGGAAGTGGATTTCTCTGAATACTGTTGCTCTTGTGACGGATAACGCGGTCTATCACTGGAGCATGGAGGGGGAGTCCCAGCCTGTGAAAATGTTTGATCGCCATTCGAGTCTTGCTGGCTGCCAGATCATCAACTACCGCACTGATGCGAAGCAGAAGTGGCTGCTGCTGACGGGCATATCCGCCCAGGTACGTTACCGCAAACGAGACCCACGTAGAAGCCTTGGAGCTTGGCTCGTCTTCTCCTTCTCCAGGAGCAAGACTGAAGTGGTCTGCCTAAAACATTGTTAGGAGTGTAAATGCTTGTAAATATTTCAATAATGAAATTAGTGCAACTAGGCCTTAGAGTAGTGGCATAAACACTAGTAAAGCGTCAAGAGTCTAAAGGGGCCCTTCTGTTGTCGAAATCATGACATTTTAGCATGATATGACAGTGTATTTATGAAAGCCAACGTGCGTGAAACTACTGGTCAGGCATCTTCTCCTGATTCTTTTTCTGTCTTATCCAGCAAAATCGTGTCGTGGGAGCAATGCAGCTCTATTCTGTAGATAGAAAAGTGTCACAGCCAATTGAAGGGCACGCGGCCAGCTTTGCGCAGTTCAAGATGGAAGGGAATGCCGAGGAATCCACGCTCTTCTGTTTTGCAGTAAGAGGGCAAGCTGGGGGTAAGGTAAGACCTGCTTTTAAACAAGTTGTAAACTTGTTTCATAAGATGTGCTTAAATAAACTGTTGTATTTTTTTTCTTTGATGATTTAAGATTTAAGTTATGTTCGAATTATAAGATGGAAAAAAACGTGTAAACACTAATGGTCCAAGGCTAACAAGCAACGTAATACCAGTGCTAGAATTCCATAGACCAGTTCTTAGTTCTGCTTTGTTTTCCTGCTTAACTAGATTCAGAGAAACCGTTTCTGATGCATGTTACCCCATTGAAGTATGTAAAAGATCAGGCTCTCTGGTCTGCACCCCCAGTTTTATGGAGCAGAATACTGTCTGTCATCCTTTTAGCCCCTGAAAATGTTCAGAAGAGTGGTTGCTAACCATATGTTGCTTGCTTAAACTTGGAATTAAGTCCCAACATTAAACATCTTACTCTAGCTTCTTTTTTTTTCCTTTCTTTCTTTTATGTTGGATATATAGTACATAGATTGTATACAAGAATTAATAAATTTATCTATTGCGCAGTTGCATATCATTGAAGTTGGCACACCACCAACAGGGAATCAGCCGTTTCCAAAGAAAGCAGTGGATGTCTTCTTTCCTCCTGAGGCGCAAAATGACTTTCCTGTCGCGATGCAGGTATGATATTCACAAAAGGAGTGCAAGAACAGTCTGTAGCTTTGCTTGACCGGTATAACTGTGTAGCAGGGTGCTGGAAGCAGGTGATCAGTATAGAACTGAGACTTGACACTAACATAAGTGGTTTAACTTAGTCGTGGGAGGGTATTTGCACCTGCTTTAGTAGTAAGTCCAGTTGTGGACCCAGGCAGTATTCAAGGAGGATTTTCTATAACAAATATCTATGTGTCTTTAATGATCTTCCAAGCTCATAAAACATGATTCTGCTATGATGGTACTCTTTTGAAATATTCAATTATACAGTAACAGTATTCTAGTATTCCTCAAGTGGCACAACTATCTGCTAATTCTCAAAGGCACTTTACTTGATTTATGCAGTACCAAATGTAATGAATCTGTTCTTGTCTTGCAGATCAGTGACAAGCATGATGTGGTGTTCCTGATAACAAAATATGGCTATATCCACTTGTATGACCTTGAAACCGGCACCTGTATCTACATGAACAGAATCAGTGGAGAGACCATATTTGTTACCGCGCAGCATGAAGCGACAGCTGGGATTATAGGAGTCAACAGAAAGGGACAAGTAAGGAAGTGTGGACAGGAATCCCCTCGCTTAGCTGAACCCACCGATATTTACTGATACACTACAGTATTCATGTCAATGTCTAAAGCCTCTAGAAATGAACAAAATGGAATAATAGAATTAGAATATGTAATATTATCTGGTACCTGAAATAAGAGTACAGCTTGTCTGGCTTCTAGTTTTCTTACACAAATACTGTTGCTTGTTAAACTTAAGTAATATGATTCAGAAGCCCTGTGCCCTGTTCATCCTCTAGAATCAGTTAAAATCCTGAGTAGTGAGTCAGAAATTGGTTTCTAGATAAAAACGTAAGACCTTGCACTTGTCAGGGAATACAGTAACTTTCTGTATGTGCCGTAGTTTCCCTTTTAGAAATCAGCTTGTCATTTGGTTCACTCTTATATTTAGAGTAACTAGAAATTCTTCTTGTTAACTTATTTAGGTGCTGTCAGTGTGCGTGGAAGAGGAGAATATTATTCCCTACATCACGAATGTGCTGCAGAATCCTGACCTGGCTCTGCGAATGGCTGTCCGCAACAACCTGGCAGGAGCGGAGGAGCTTTTTGCCCGGAAATTCAATGCACTGTTTGCGCAAGGGAACTACTCGGAGGCAGCTAAAGTGGCAGCTAATGCTCCCAAGGTAATAGAACCAAATAGAACAGATTTGAAAATAGTATTGAACTCCAACCTAAATGTCATGATTCAGAAGAGCTCACTGGGTTTCATGAGTGGTGAGACCAGCGTTTCTGAACAGCTTCTGTTGCGCTAGTTTAGTACTTGTACAAGTAGCAAGTACAGTGTACAAGTTCTCCACAGTTACATTATGGTGAGACGACTACTTGTATGGTGGAAGACCTCAGAGCTTGTGTGAACTCTGCCAAGGGGGAAAGGAATAAATAATGAAATAAAGACTGCGTGATATGTTTTTAGTATTCATCTCAACCCTTGCAATGATACGTAAAGTTACTATGAAAAGACAGCCTCCAGCTGAGGCAGCATCTGGAAATAGAATAAAAAGGAAACATTAAGAGCAAAGAGCTTGCTTACAGGGTGGGGTATCTTAATTCTGTAAGACAGTTCTCTGAAGTGAAATCTGTGTCTCTGTTGGAACTACTTTAATAAGCTACTGTTGTACGTTTTGAAAGCAGTGCCTGAGCTGATGCTCAGTCATACTGTTTCTGGCTGTTATTCTGGCCTGGCAGAGTATAACGTTGCTGCAGAAAACATTTCTAACTTCAGCTTTCTAGATAAACTCTTGCCAAGTCATCGTAGTGGAACAGAACACTAAAGTGCGTCTCTTTCTGGCAGGGAATCCTGCGTACTCCAGACACCATACGCCGGTTCCAGAGTGTTCCAGCTCAGCCAGGACAGACTTCCCCCTTACTGCAGTATTTTGGCATTCTGCTTGATCAAGGGCAGCTGAATAAGTATGAATCTTTGGAGCTCTGCAGACCAGTGCTTCAGCAGGGACGCAAACAACTCTTGGAAAAATGGTTAAAAGAAGATAAGGTAAATCTGGGAGAGTTGTTTTTAATGCCCTGGAGGGATATACCTGGCAGATACTGCTTTTACAAAAGGGCAATTCATTGGGCTATTCTTTAGTTCACCCGGGTGATCTAACAAATGAGATGTTCATCCACCTGTAATTGACTCATATTAGTGTAAGAGAATTGCCTGGATGCTTATATAGAATTAATAAAAATCTTCAAGGCTACAACAGGGTGAATTTTGCACGAAAAATGCAAAACCTCTGAGACGCTGCTGTTCCTTCTGAAAGCATTTCAGGCTTTTGGGGATACTAACTTTCAAATACTTTGAGCTGAGATTAAACTTTTGTAATTAGGTGAAGAAATGTCCTGATGTGTTGGATCACCTAGTTCTTGCTAGCCCTAAAAATGTACTTATGACTTTCAAAGCAACATAAGGAAAGGAATCCACTAGATGACAGCACTATCCAACTCTTTTGGCAGTGAAGTTGGGTCTTGAACTTCTCAAGGGAAGACCAAAAGGCAGATAAATGGAGGAGAGAGTCCTAATGCATTTCAGCATTGCACTGTTGGTGTGGACTGACTGCATGTTTGTCTCCAAACAGTTGGAATGTTCGGAGGAGCTGGGAGACCTTGTGAAGTCTGTTGATCCCACACTAGCGCTTAGTGTCTATCTAAGAGCCAACGTTCCGAACAAAGTTATCCAGTGTTTTGCTGAAACAGGACAAGTCCAGAAGATTGTTTTATACGCAAAGAAGGTGAGAGGAAACTAATGTACCGTTCCTGTCCTGTATTCAAGAATAACTAGTCTGTGTTCCAAAGACGACTAAATGTAACTGTTTGGGTGTCTGAGGGTCTGTATAGAACTCTATAGTTTGTTCTAAGGTCATTATTCACGATCCCTGCCAAATTTGGTACCTGTATCCTTTCACACTTCCCTATGTAGCCTCTTCTAAATGAAGAAAAATTCCATCTGGCTTCTGTAAGATATTGACAGTAGCTTTTACCAAGTTCTGTATTTCAATAATGCTTGTGCTCTTGCTGAGTAACTACTTTTCACTGTCCGCAGGTTGGATATACTCCAGACTGGATTTTCTTGCTGAGGAATGTAATGAGAATCAGCCCTGATCAAGGACAGCAGTTTGCACAAATGCTTGTCCAGGATGAAGAGCCCCTTGCAGACATAACACAAGTAAATATTTTTTTTGCTATTAAATGTTAGCTTCAAGGCCATAGACTCATAAGAGGGACCATGCTCTAACTGCTGTTTGAGTTTGCTTCACGGAGACAGTGTTGTTTTCTGCCTAGCTTTAAGAACACTAAGTTGCATCTTAAGTGATGTCAGTATAAGCTGGGCTTAGCTTTAATGGAAGTTGCACCTTGTGTTACTTTGTTTACTTAGGCACCCAGTTCCTGAACAAAAATTTCCCTGATGATAAGCATTTTTTTTTAATTGGTAGCTAAACAATGTCTTAATGCAATCTTCTTGCAGATTGTGGATGTCTTCATGGAATATAATCTGATTCAGCAATGTACAGCTTTCTTGCTGGATGCACTGAAGAATAATCGTCCCTCAGAAGGTCCCCTGCAGACACGTTTACTTGAGATGAACCTCATGCATGCACCTCAGGTATGCTTTCAAAATTAAATTGATATGGGATCAGGCTTGTCCCTAGGCTGGCCAAAAGACTAGACTGTGGTCCACATCAGACGGCAGTGGTAAACAATTAAATCCCTAAGACACTTCGACTTGAACTGTGAAACTGGTATTTTTAATTTGCAAGTGCAACTTTAATATTTTTAAATGTTTCACTTGAAAGCATTTAAAGAAGTGTTTCTTCATTTCTGGAGACTTCCCAGAAGTGATATGGAAGTTGCTGCTAATTTTTGGCCTCTGTGTTATAATTGAAGTAGTTTATCTCAAGCTGCAGAGCCCTGTTTTGGGGGAGCTAATCATTGAGCTTGATAATGCTGTAGAAACAGATTTAGTGTTTGGGAACTAAATGAAACTTTCTCAATTATTTCTTCTAGGTCGCAGATGCTATCTTGGGAAACCAAATGTTTACTCACTATGACCGGGCTCACATAGCTCAGCTGTGTGAGAAAGCTGGTTTGCTGCAGAGAGCACTAGAACACTTCACAGACTTGTATGACATTAAACGTGCGGTAGTTCACACTCATCTTCTCAATCCTGAGGTATAGAATTAATATATGAGTTTAGCAAAATTCTAGTAACTTATTCTGTTTTCAACAGTGATTTCAGAGTATGGGTGTCTAGTTGAGGCTAAAATGGCTTATATGTCTCTGCAGTGGTTGGTGAATTATTTTGGCTCCTTATCAGTAGAAGACTCTCTGGAGTGTCTGCGTGCTATGTTGTCTGCTAACATTCGTCAGAACCTGCAGATCTGCGTCCAGGTAGCTTCCAAATACCACGAACAGTTATCAACGCAGTCACTTATAGAGCTGTTTGAATCTTTCAAGAGTTTTGAAGGTAAGTTCATGTTCTGGTCTCTAGCAAACTGGGTTACTGCTTACCCTTACCAGAATGCTTGCTCATCTGCTGAACCTGGCTATATTGAGCTATGTTGCCTACATCTCAGAGCTGTCTCGAAACCTGAACTAAACCTTAATTCCTCTAACTTGGGTGTCAGGGTACTACATATTTCAGGCTTCTGAAATAGGGAAAAAAAACACTTTGAAGGAGGTACTGGCCTTCTGTTTGTCCAATATGATCACTGAAGTTTGTGTAGCCTTTGGGTTTAGGATTTTTTTTAATCTCTAAGAGATATAACGTAGTCAGTATTGGTATCCAGTGTTCACATCTCTGCACATGTATGGCTGAACACTTGCTATACTTGAAAGAAAACCTTATAGAGTAAGAACATGCCATAATCATGAACTTTTGAAATACAGAGAATGATTAATAGATTAAGATGGTGTCTGGTAACCTGTCGAGCTTGGGAACCTGCTTGCTTTTTTTGTTGTTGTTGTTGTTGTTTTTTTTTAAAAAGAACCCATTAATCTTTTTTGATTAAGTGACTTAGTCGTGTGCCTAAAGTAATAAGGGTGAAGCAGTAGGAGTACTTGAAGCAAGCTTTAT
The DNA here is from genome assembly GCA_034781795.1 of Crypturellus tataupa. Lineage (NCBI taxonomy): Eukaryota > Metazoa > Chordata > Aves > Tinamiformes > Tinamidae > Crypturellus > Crypturellus tataupa. The sequence goes on from JAWLRI010000674.1 coordinate 1,150,836, forward strand.
AGCTTGTGGAAAACAACTGTTGCATCTTCCTCAGGAATAAATATGCTGTGTAAGAGTAGCTGTTTTGTCACTCTAATCATGGTTTTCTAAACTCTCCCTTGCCCCTGTGTAGGGGCAGATGGAAGGCACATCCACTTAACAAAACTCATCTGCATCAATTGGTGATGCATTGGACTTTACTCAAGTCTGATAAAACATACTGCTCTACCCTAGCTGAATTGAGACTGGTCTTTGTACAAAAGAAAATTGCAATACTTGCATGAATAGAAGGAAGTAGATGCAGATTTCTGCAACGGGCTAGACTCAGATTTTCAAATATTCTGCAGTTGGGCAGGCATTCTCAGAAACGAGTGTGTTGATCCGTGCCAAGGACTAGCAAAGTAACATATCAACTGTTTCCTCTCAAGGTTTGTTTTATTTCCTGGGCTCTATTGTAAACTTCAGCCAGGATCCAGATGTGCACTTCAAATATATTCAAGCTGCATGCAAGACTGGACAAATCAAAGAAGTAGAAAGAATCTGCAGGGAGAGCAACTGCTATGATCCAGAACGTGTTAAAAACTTCCTCAAGGTAAGGTTTAGATAGCAGTGGATTGTGTTGGCCCGTTTTGAGTTCTGGTAAATGTGGTCTGTCAGCAGTGAAATGAGACAGCTCTGAGGCACAGATGAGCCTTAACGTGTCTAACTTAAGGATCCATCTGTATTCTTAAAGAGGCATTAGTTTGTTGGCTGTACCTCCCAACAGAGTCTGAGCCTGGAACAATATCTAAAAATTAAGAATTGCGCTTGAAAATTCCTTACTGCTCTTAAAGGTTAACCTCTGAAAATAAACTGAAACTGAACACGTCTTACCTGAAACTTCTGTTACACTTGTCAACTAAAAAAAAAAAAAAAGAAAAAAAAATAATTTGGTGGTTGAGAAATAACCATGACAGCAAATGAATTCATAGCTTAAATAAAACTATTTACACTATAATCATCCTCAAATGAGAAACTGCAGTAGCTGTATATGAACAGCAACAATACCATGAATGCTTTATGAATTTGGGACTGACATTTCTCACTCATTTAAATCACTTATATTTCCTGTATTTCCTAAACTTAAGTCAGGTGAATTGGAGTTCAGCTCTGCTAGGCTGCCAGCCAATCTAGACAGGACTTGGAGCCTCTCTGAAACTTGGTTCCAAAGAGTGGAAAAAGATATTGTAATCAAGTTCAGATTCTGTAGTCTATTATTAATGCTAATCTTACTGGATAAATCTAATATTGCTAGTGTTCCTAGAAATATTTTAGAAAGTGTGGGTGGGGGGAACTTTATCTGGGAACATTTCCTGCCTTCATGCCTGTCAGTTGCATAGCATAGGCTTAGATTTTGCTGATCATATCTGAAGATGGCAATACGTCTCAAATGAGAAAATCTTAGGAAATAACCTGGTGTCACTGAGGTATAAGGTATGTAAAATAATCGAGCCGCCTAAGATAAGTTATGCAGTTGTCAAATTCCTGATGAAAACTATTGTTTTTTGTGCTGTTCCTTGTCTGGAATGTGCAGGACATGTACCAGGTAAATCTCCCAGTATAGGCCTTCCTATGTAAACTCCTTAAGTGTAATTTATATATGTAGGATTATATTCTGGGATGTGCACTCTCAACTGATCTGAAATACACACCTAGGATACTGTCCATCACAGTCAAGCTTCTGTTCTGTAACTAGTGTAATCTTGTGCTCCAAGTTGGAACAGTTTTAGATAGCTAATCTGATTAGCAATTTAAGTACTGCTTCTACCAGCTTGATTCTTGCGCTGTTCTCTAAATCTAGCTAGAAGTTACTGTCCAAAGACATATGACATGTGAAGTCAGTTCTGTATAGCAGCTTTCCATTATGATCCACAGCATAATCTAGTCTTGGTTGAATTCCTTTTGAAATCCCAGAGTGCTAATCCTGCACATCAAACACCAGTGGCAACTAAAAATGCCAGCTATATCTTAGACTTAATAGTTGTACTGTGTTCGTAAAATTTTGTAGACTCTGTCATGAAAAGGACCAGGGTTAAACTTCAGAAAGCTTCTATAGGCACTGAAGTAGGTGCAAACCCTCCTACTTTGCATATTGGAAGAAAAAAAAAAAAAAAAGAAAAGAGTTGAATCATAAACTGTCAATATTTTGGAGGTCCTAATGTTGGCTTGCCAAATTCTTCTACTTAAAGTGAATTTAAGTCTTAATTTAAACATAAACACAAAACCCAATTACTGAAGCTTTTCTCTTTATAGGAAGCAAAGCTTACTGACCAGTTGCCACTCATCATTGTGTGTGATCGCTTTGACTTTGTGCATGACTTGGTGCTGTACTTGTACAGAAATAATCTCCAAAAATACATTGAGATTTATGTACAGAAGGTAAGTCACAATCAGTCCTTTATCTTTAACGAGTCAAACCAATCGACCTTTTTTGTGTTGTATGTAAATACAGCCATAATGTTTGTGAACAAGTGCTCTGTAAGCAACCTCACACCTGAGCTACTTAGTGGCCTTAGGTAAATTAGCCCTTGCATGATAGTTGAATCTCTTGTTTATTCTTCAGTCAGATTAGAGCAGTTTTTCACTAATATTCATGTCTTAAAGGAAGAAGATTTGGTGCAATAACTGTGCGATTCTTAAGGTAACTTCCAGCCTTTTGGAAAGAAAGGACCTTTTTCCTTTATCATTTTTTAAAGGGTGTAACTAATTTCATTAGGAGGTCTTCCTTGGGGTCTGAGCATTAGTGAGCCACTGAAACTGAGTCATGAACCACAGCTGACTGAGCAATTGACTTTCAAGCTTGTTCAGACCTTGGGAGTCTGTGAGTCAGAGTAGGAAAATAAGGTTACTTTGGACTAGAAAGGCAGCCTTCATGTGAACTTCAGGAAATAAGTGCTGACTGCATATGTTCCAGGACAACAGACTGACTCCTTTAAATGAACTCCATTTAGGTGAATCCAAGCCGTCTGCCTGTTGTTATTGGTGGATTGCTTGATGTGGATTGCTCTGAAGATGTGATAAAGAACCTTATCCTTGTAGTGAGAGGTCAGTTTTCGACTGATGAACTTGTTGCAGAGGTGGAGAAGAGAAACAGGTATTAAACTTCTACAAATCTGTTAACGCTGCCAGATTAGTAACTTAGTTTTTGAAATTTTTCTTAGTCTTACACTGCTCACCCACTCAGTGGATATGCTCTTTAACCTTATACTGGCTGGTAAAACCAGAAATGGCCTTTGGGTGGTCAGCAAAAGTCTGTTTTAATTCTTGGCTGATATTGCACCTCCACTGAGCAGCCTGCAGATAATCGTGTCTTTAGAGAATGGCACACGATGCTCTTTGAGGAATACTGTTAAAAAGTTACACCATTGTATTTTTCCATTTTGATCTGCATTCTGGGTCACTACAACTCTTTGGTTTATTTACGGCCTCTTTCCTATACCAAAGCTGACTCCTGTAGGAGGGAACTGTGCAGTGGATTCACTCAACCTCTCTAATGCAAAAACCTCTTCCCTCTAGGCTGAAACTGCTTCTGCCCTGGCTGGAGGCAAGAATTCATGAGGGTTGTGAGGAGCCTGCAACTCACAATGCGCTGGCCAAAATATACATCGACAGCAACAACAACCCAGAAAGATTCCTGCGTGAGAATCCTTACTATGACAGTCGAGTTGTTGGCAAGTACTGTGAGAAGAGAGACCCTCACCTTGCCTGTGTGGCTTACGAGCGTGGACAGTGTGACTTGGAACTTATTAATGTAAGTGTGTGGAGGCAGCTGACTGGCAAGTTAAATCTTAACCCAGAGTATGTTGAGCTAGTTACCTCACACTTATGATTTACAACAGCATTTAATTCCCAGTAAATACTAAGAGCTCACCTGCAAAAGATTCAAATAGCTAATTTCTGCTGTAAGTCAATTGGAAATGGTATTTGCCCTGAACATCCTAGAATGGGAGATTAATGGAAGTCTTAAAGCTTGAGATTTCTAGTCTGCGTTTCCAGCAGGCTTATTTGTTGTTACAGTACAATACTGTAAATGCTCATCTGCTTGTGGGCTCAGGTGGCTGTGACTTCACTCTGAATAAACTTTGCTTTTTGCTAGGTATGCAACGAGAACTCTCTCTTCAAAAGCCTCTCCCGCTACTTGGTTCGCCGTAAAGACCCTGAGCTGTGGGCAAGTGTCCTGCTGGAAAGCAACCCTTACAGAAGACCACTAATCGATCAGGTATGATTGAGAAAGCAATAAAAATTGGTGCTGTCCTAACTTGATTTGCTCACAGTTAACTTACCTGACTTGTCAATGGCTGTCTCTGCCTACAGGTTGTACAGACTGCCCTGTCAGAGACACAGGACCCCGAGGAAGTCTCTGTTACTGTGAAAGCCTTCATGACTGCCGATCTTCCCAATGAGCTCATTGAGTTGCTGGAGAAAATTGTTCTTGACAACTCGGTGTTCAGTGAACACAGGTGTGTAATGTCAAAACCAAGTCATAGAAAATCTGAATTTATATGTGGTATGCATGTTAAATTGCTGTAACGTAATGGCAATTGAACTAACACTCTCTCCAGAAGAGAGGAGAAACTTCTCGAGACCATTACTTGATACTTACTCGTGTTTTGTCTGTTTAGAAATCTGCAGAACCTGCTCATTCTTACAGCTATTAAGGCTGATCGTACCCGTGTCATGGAGTATATCAATCGCCTGGATAACTATGATGCTCCAGACATAGCAAATATCGCTATCAGTAATGAGCTCTTTGAGGAGGCATTTGCCATCTTCAGAAAGTTTGATGTCAACACATCAGCTGTGCAGGTATCTTAAAACCTCAGTTTGTAATAACTTCTTCTTGTATGTGCATCCTTACACATGTGGACATGCTCTGGACTTGTGACTTCAGGACTTAAAACTATTTTGCAAGGCAACATAGCATTTTCTAGACTTGTAACTTAGTTAAAAAAAACCTCAGTGTCTTGTTGTGTAAAGCAGACAACATTACTTGTGTGTTGAACCCTCTAGTATGTGAGACTTCATAAGCATAAAATCACTTGTTCTGCATGAGTTGCTTGGAATAACCTTTGCCTTAAAGGCAAATGTGGATCTTCTAAAGAGGGAGGACTAACATAAAACATTATCTCATGTAAAACTGACTTTTATGGTAGTGACTGATCATGGTAAACCTTTTCTTAGGTATTAATAGAGCACATCGGAAATTTGGATCGTGCATATGAATTTGCTGAACGCTGCAATGAGCCTGCTGTGTGGAGTCAGCTTGCTAAAGCACAGCTTCAGAAAGGGATGGTAAAGGAAGCGATTGACTCCTATATTAAAGCAGATGATCCTTCCTCATACATGGAAGTTGTTCAAGCTGCCAATGCCAGTGGTATGACTTATCTGAAGTTTTATTTGAATCCTTGCTTTTGATGCTCAGTGTGGTGTGTTGTTCAGGTTACAGTTCTGCCAAATGTGTTGCAAACAGCAGTGAAATAGACCTTCAAAAACTGTCCTAGGGAAGAAGTACTACATTCTCCTTGCAGATAATCCATGGGCTTTTGACTGACTAATTTTAAGGGGCTGGAAACTTGTGCCAGGGCAGTTGCTACTCAGGAGGGTTTGCATGAAGTAAAATACCATCATTGACTTCATTAGGCCCATCATAAGGGGTCCCTTATTCGTCTAGTTCAACACTCGCATAAGCAAGAAGGCTCCCCTTAATTCTTGGGAATATCAAATAAAACAAGGCTGGTGGTAGTATAACTTAAGTATAAGTGAGCTCAGTTGTGGAAAAACAAGCACTCCGAATTTTCTTTTGCAGGGAACTGGGAAGAACTGGTGAAGTATCTGCAGATGGCACGCAAGAAGGCTCGGGAGTCGTATGTGGAAACAGAATTAATCTTTGCTCTTGCTAAAACAAACCGTTTAGCAGAGCTAGAGGAGTTCATCAATGGACCCAACAATGCACATATCCAGCAAGTGAGTGGGGCTGTTTTTCTGGGTCGCTACAAGCAGAATCCTTAGACTTTGCGAAGCAGAGGATGCCGAGATCTCCAGCTCTTTGAAATGTGCATGTTTTGGGCCTTAAAGACATTATCAAAATGGAAATGATTGAGCTGTATGCAATTTAGGTAAGTCTGAAAAACTGCAACAATGACTTTGTTGTTCTCCTGCAGGTTGGCGATCGCTGTTATGATGAAAAGATGTATGAAGCAGCTAAGCTCTTGTATAACAATGTGTCCAACTTTGGCCGTTTAGCCTCAACTTTAGTTCACCTAGGTGAATACCAGGCAGCTGTGGATGGTGCTCGGAAAGCAAACAGTACTCGCACATGGAAAGAGGTAGATTTACTGCTTGAAAAAATTAAGATACTTCAAAACACTACCCTTCCCAGGAAATGTTTTGCAAGCTGTAATGTAATTGTCACATTTTAGGTCTGCTTTGCTTGTGTGGATGGAAAAGAGTTCCGTCTGGCCCAGATGTGTGGACTTCATATTGTGGTGCACGCAGATGAATTGGAAGAGCTAATCAATTACTACCAGGTAATTAAGCTGAGTCTTATTGCACAGTTAAAGCTAAGTTTTGTAGTGGCAACTCTGCCCAAAGAGGGAAATATGCTTGGGATCTAATATGAAACTTCTCTAACCCTATGTATCTCTTAGGACCGTGGATACTTTGAGGAGCTCATAACCATGTTGGAAGCGGCACTTGGGCTTGAGCGAGCACATATGGGAATGTTTACAGAACTAGCAATTCTCTACTCCAAATTCAAGCCACAGAAGATGAGGGAGCACTTGGAACTGTTCTGGTCCAGAGTCAACATACCAAAGGTGAAAAGCCTCAGACCTGTTAAAACTTAAAGTGCATGTCTGGATTGTGCACACAGTAGCTTTTGCAATAGTAACTTGTGAGGTTTTTAGCAGTACTAAAGTTTGGGCAATGATGGATGCTGATGTTAACTGGAGTTTCTAATTTGTGTTTTACTTAGGTTCTGAGAGCTGCAGAGCAAGCTCATCTCTGGGCTGAACTGGTGTTCTTGTATGATAAGTATGAAGAATATGATAATGCTATAATCACAATGATGAATCACCCGACAGATGCCTGGAAAGAAGGACAGTTCAAAGATATCATCACAAAGGTATTTCTTTGGGGATGAGAGGAGATAAATTTCTTGAGATGAGCACTTCAGCTATTTACCTTCACTAGTAACTGGTTTAGAATTCTTCCAAATTCTTTATATGCTATATAATTCTCAAACAGGTCAAGTAATCAATTTCTAAAGACAATTGTGAGTCTCAGTTTTGTGAATTATTAGTACAGGAATATCTAAGGTCAGATCCATGTTTCATCTCTCTTCATTTACAATCAAATTTCTGCTCTAAATGTACGTCTCTTTCCTCCAGGTGGCGAATGTGGAGCTGTATTACAAGGCGATTCAGTTCTATTTGGAATTTAAACCTCTGTTGCTCAATGATCTGCTGATGGTGTTGTCCCCTCGGCTTGACCACACTCGTGCTGTCACCTTCTTCACAAAGGTAACCGTTCCTATATCCAGGTTAAAGGAAAGAGTTACAAATGGAAAAGCAGTGAGCTGTAGTATGCTGTAAATTGCTCAGCATCCTCCCAGTGAGGATGAAGATACAAGACTTCTGTAATAAGTTATCCTGACTGAATCTATCAACCTGTTTTCCTGAAGGTTAAGCAGCTACCACTGGTTAAACCTTACCTGCGCTCAGTTCAGAATCACAACAATAAATCAGTGAATGAGTCCCTGAACAACCTCTTCATTATTGAAGAAGACTACCAGGTAGGTCTTGTCTTGAAACAGTAAAATACTCTTTACAGATGTCAGCTAGCACGTTGTATATACTTGCTTCCTAATAAAAGCAGCTATTCCTAGGCTTGAGGCAGTTCTGTTGAAGCTCACTTCTGAGTTAGTATTAACCTAGGGTTCTAAGTCTACCTTTAAGGTCTAGAAACTTTGTTCCCGTTTAGTTTCCAGTAGGTTTTTTCCTGATGGTTGTTCGCTTACATTCCCTAAGTCTTTATTCTTGCCACTTCAGTCTGAACTGGGAGCAGCCAGCAAGTGATGATGAGGAGAACTGACAGTGTTTTTCCAGGACCTTTTCAGGCCATTCATACTGGGGTTACACTGTCTACTTTTGATATGAGTGCAAGATTCAGCTGTTGTTGAAAGCAGTCAGCGGGTACTAAGGAAAGAACTTAATAGGTCAAACAGTTATAACTAACTATTATAATATTTGTGTTGCTAGCATAAGGGGCAGTCAGTCTCTGATCCTCTGCAATTGCTATTGAAAAATGCTGACTGGGAGGCACTAAGCTTCATGTATGTTGAACACTGCCTTCTCTAAAGAATTAGGTCTCTTGGGAGGGCTGTCTAGGATGCTTTATCCTGCTAGGAGTGGAAACACAGAACTAAAACATACTAAAATGTTAATATACCCGAGAACACTACTATGTGTATGAAGTGTGAATGACTTTTTTCTACTTAACTCAGGCCCTTAGGACTTCTATAGATGCTTACGACAACTTTGACAACATTTCCCTTGCCCAACGTTTGGAGAAACATGAACTGATAGAATTCCGAAGAATTGCTGCCTATCTCTTCAAAGGAAACAACCGCTGGAAACAGAGCGTAGAACTCTGCAAGAAGGACAGACTCTATAAGGTGAGACCCCTGCACAGGCCTGATTCAGCATGTTAGCCTGCTGGGAGCCTTCCAGCTGATTACGGAGTCTCAAACGTGGAATTCCTTGGATTCCTAGTCGAGCTGCATCTCTTTGGGTACCACTAGATGGTGCCTGATGCTAATCCGGAGAACTAGCTGTGGAGTGGTATTTCCAAGAAATCTTTCCATACAACAGGTTACAAAATGTCTCTGCTCTACTAATGTCAGTAATTGACTGCAGCTTAGTTAAAGGCTTGATCCACGCCAGTGAATGTAGTGGTGGCACCTGAGGCTAATAATTCTATTCTGTTGCAGGATGCGATGCAGTATGCTTCAGAGTCCAAAGATACTGAGTTGGCGGAGGAATTGCTGCAGTGGTTCTTGCAGGAGAACAAGAAAGAATGCTTTGGTGCTTGTCTCTTCACCTGCTATGACCTCCTAAGGCCAGATGTTGTTTTGGAAACGGCGTGGAGGCACAACATCATGGACTTTGCCATGCCCTACTTTATTCAGGTCATGAAGGAATACTTGACCAAGGTAAGAGCAGGTGCTTCTGCAACACAGCAAGCTCGTAAGTCACTGTGGTGTATGCCTTGAGACTGTCTGCTTGCTACTAACATTGATATGGGCTTTGTCAAATGTCTGTCTGTCCATGTCCACACTTATTTTCAGTCCATCTGGGGAGAGACTTCGCCCTCTAAGAGACTGAAACATTTGCAGACGCCACCCTATCTACCAGTTGCAGAATCTACATCAGTAGTATTTGCCTGACCATGGGCAGTGTCTTAAGTAGTTGTAGAACTCAGGCTGCCACGTCAGTTAGGAGTCCCAGATGGCAACAAGCTCTAACTAAATTCTAGATTGTGCACTAAATAGCTTTATGGCTAGATCTTGAGTTAACTTGGTCTGCTGTGCACTTAACTCTAAATGTGGACCTGATAATTAGTGCCATTAAGTATCTCTGACTTGGTTTTCATTTCAAGTATTTTCAGGATTGGGAAGTATTTGGTAACTCTGACAGACTTGAACTGGATTTGCAGAAGTGCAATATCAACTGTTGTTCTTAAGATTTGCCCAATTGAAGCTTTTAGTCTATTCTTCCAGTAAAATAGTATGAATTCCTTAATGGTCAACACTCTTTCCACTTAAAAGTTAAGCTTGATGCTTGAGTTGATGAAAGCTGTAGTGCTTGTTTTCTAGGAGACTTGTTTGGATGTGGCTCTTAAAGATGGGACTGCTCTGTAGTCCCGCAGCGATCTGCTGTTCTTAAACGCTGTGTTTTGGGGGAGGCTGGGAACTGTCTAAGCAATAGCATTGCTTGTCAGATATATCTGATGTATCAAGCTAATGCTAAGTTTTTCTTGAACTAACAGTCCTGTAGTAGGATTCCTAAAGATTAAAACTTCAGGATCCACCAAAAGCCGAGGAGGTAACTCCAGTTTAGTTACTGAAATCAATGCAATAAGATGTGGTATAATAATAAGCAGAGCTGCCTTTCTAAAGCAGATACTTCTGGTGTATCTTTGTTTTTACTCTCCTGTGCCTTAATTATTTCTTCCCTGACGCTTTTGTTTCTACCTTTTATATGCTAAATATGGATTTTGATTTTTCTAAGCTGCACCTTCTGAATTCCTTTGCAGGTTGATGCAATAAAGGAAAAGGTGAAAGTTGATTCTTGTTTTCCATCTTTAAGTCTGGAGGACTAAGTCTAAGGATTCTGCATGAGTTTTTTTTTCCTTCCTATGTTTACTACACTGCTGCTACTGCTTTTCCCCCAAAGAAAATACCACTAAAGCATATGCAAATTGTTTAACTCTACAAGTAGCTAGAGCTGTAGGACAAAAGTAGATTCAGTTGCTACTAATAAGCTAATAGATCCTTCAGGAAGGGTGTACAGGTGATCAGTTGGATCACAGTCAACATAGTGCTGATAGGATACACAAGTGCTACTATTTGGCAGCCAATCTGACTGAAGAATCTCCTGTAATAAGGAATAACCAAGTCTTAGACCACTTTCTGAACCGTAAATCAATGTGGCGTTTGCCAGGGTAAGGACTGTGATCCAGTTTCTGATCCCTTGACCGTTACTAATGTGTGCTGACTGTAGGCAGTGTAGCTACTAGCTGCTTCAGAAGAGACTCTTCCTCATTCAGGTGTCCAGTTCTCATGGTGCTAGTCCAATAATCCACGTGGTGCTCTAGTTCACATAGTAGCTTAAAACTTCAGCTATTAGACCAAGTCTGTGGTACTCTTCCCTGCAGTAAATTCCTTGTAGTTGTGCAAAAAAAGACAGACTGCCTTCCAAGCTCTGCAGCTTCATTAAACTTCTCTTGCTACTTCTTTAAAAAACAAAGTGGTGTTGCTATAGCTTTTCTGAGGCTACTCTGACACTTGCCTTTTGCTAAGCAATTTTGACCTCCCTGAGGACAATCTCTAAGGCTTCTGTCCATCTATTTCTGTGCAAATGCCATCCCAATTGTTAGGACAGAGCTCAGCCCTAGTTTAAGTTTTCTATTAATATGGTTGAGGGCAAACAAATTGACACATAGCTTCAAGATGGACTAAATGCAAACTGCCTCTTGGTGACGAGATGTCTGTAAATACACCACTGGAACTCAAGGCTAACCTGAGTAAAATGCGTAGCGTAAGGTCCTTCAGCAGCTAGTAAGTGAGGCAGTAAGAAAGCGTGTGTGTGAAAAAAGGTAATCGAACTGCAGTGTTTGCATAAACTACGCATGTGTAGCAGTCATTGCAATTACATCCCACTATTCCTTAAGCTATGAGGCATTGCTGTGGGCTGCGTGTGGTTTTTTGGGGGGAGCCTGTATGGCAGTCATCTTCAGACCTCACTCTTGCTTCAGTACTTTTGCCTCTTTTTCATGCACACATAACACAGTAACATTGAATGCATGTTACTTTTTCCTCTGCAGCTTCTTGCAGTCCCCGTGGAAAAGCCTTTAAAATAATTTTGCTACAAGCGCGTAGGGTCCTGAACCTGGTGTAAGAACTATCCTGCAGAGTGGTTACAGTAACAAGCTCAAGTTTGTAAATATTCATGTAGCTCTGAGGGGAGGCATCAAAACTGGGTCAGAAATGCATTCTGTGTCCTGGGCTGGAGGCTTTCCAGGTGTGTGTAAACAAAATGCCTTTGCTTAGTAGCAAACTCTGCACGTTCTCCTTGGATCTGCATCTCTAAACTTGTGCCTCAGCGTGTTATTTGAGCTAAAGTGCAGTTCTCGGCACAGCGCCTGGGAATGAGTGTTTAAAGCACTGGCATCCACGGAGTCCTGTGGATAATAACAGCAGCAGCAGCCAGATACTGGCGTGAGGCAGCTCAAAGGCTTGCCCTGGAAGCCCAGAGAATGATTGAACTCCAAAAGCTCAGGACTTGGGCCACCTCCTGGATTTATGCCTCTCTGAGGTTACAAATTAACAGATGTACAGAATATAATCATTTAATTCACAACTAAATGAAGGAGAGCTGCTAGCAAACAGCTGCAGGCAGTGCTACCGTAGCACAGGGAGACTGAAAACTGTTCAACTTGTGGAGGTTTGTATAGGTGAATAAGTAAATGCTGACCCTGTGTAAGTACAGGAAATTTGTCTTCAAACTTACTTTATAAAGGGCACGAATGACATCAAAGACTATTCAGGTTTGTGAGTTGTCTTACTGTCTTACAAAGTAATTGGCGTGATTGTCTCTGACTTTATACTAAATCTTATCTGTCAGGTAGAATATCAAGACCTAATTTTTGTGATTTAGTTTCAGGGCTGGACTCAGGCTGTAAGGACAATGAGTTTCTCTGGATTTGTTTTAGTGATGATACTACACTACAGAACGAGTCTCTTCTCTTGCCTTTCTGTAGGGGTGGGCTGATAAAGCAAAATTGCATTTGCTGTGCAACAAAGGGAAGATAATTAGTCTTGTCCTGTTACTGTGTGTTAGACTTGAAGACAAGTTGAGTTTTTGTGGGTTTAGGCTGACTGCCACACAGTTATAGAGTGGGGGGAGAAAAAAAAGCAAGTCTTATACACATGCATTCTCTGCATTTGAACTTAAATTGCATGAGTGAATGGGTTTGGAAAGTGCAATCTTGAGGCTCAAGTGACATGTCAGATGCTATTGCAGTCTGCTGCGTACAAATGCAAACTTCAGATTACTCTGCCTCAATGTTCTATTCAAGGAAACTTCTCCAGGTCTGGATTTTATTTTGGAAATTGCTTCAAAACCAAAGCTCTCCAACTGATATCTGGCTTCAGTCTGAGTTCACATCCTAAAACTGTTGGTTTGGAGCAGTTGGAGCAACAGTGACTTAAACCGATGAGCTACTGGTCTGAAAGTAGCTCTAGTCCAGTGTGAGATCCTCAAAACACTTCAGCCTGGAGCGAGCTTTCAAAGATGTTCCACAAATCCCTCCATTAGGGATTTCTTTTCAGGAAATGGACAACCTTGACTGCACCAGTATCACCATTGCTACTTGAATTGATCTTAACTTGTAAATGGTCTCCTTTTTCTTTATGGGTGTTAACCTACCACTAAGGCTTTTCCACTTCTCTGCCATGAGCAAGTTTCTTATTTTGGAAGAGTTGTCCTAACTGTTGGTCTTGCTTCCAGGTGGATAAACTGGATGCATCAGAGTCCTTGAGAAAGGAAGAGGAGCAAGCTACAGAAACACAACCTATTGTTTATGGTAATATCTTAGTTCACGTGGCATCAGAAACACGCTTAGCTTTTGTGGACAAGTGTTAGTTTATATGGGTTTTACCCAAGAAAACTCCCTGGGTGTGGGATCTATCTTCATATGAAAATAAGCCTTAAGGGCATATTGTAAAACATGAAATAAAGCAAAGCTCTGATCCTCGTGCTAAGGCTGGGTATGGACTACAAGTGTTAAGACCGTCCTAACTCACCAAGGAAAACCCTTTGGAAAGAAAGGAGTACAGGGGCTGTGCCCTTCCAGGCTTGCTGGAAGTGTGCGTATTTGGATCTTTTTCCATACACATCATTTCCCTCCTGGGTGTTTCCTTCATATCCAGCTTATTTTTTTTCTTCTAGTAAGAATTACAAATATGACTTGCAGCCTGTGGTAAAGAAGCTTACAGTGTACAGCTGGCATCTCTGTAGTCACCACACCCCAAAACTGTGCAATAGTTGTGGAATTCTTCCATAAAGCTGCTGCCTGTGATGACTTTGAGGTCTTACTGAATATTCTGATAAGTAATCACATCTTCAGTGTTTCCAAAGCAAAAGTCTCATAGCTGGCAGCTGTCTCTCTGTATTTAATATAGTTACTATGGTTGAATTGCAAGTTTAAGGCTGAAAGACCTAGTCTAGAGACCTCCTAACGTGCTGTGCGGACTATTTTGACTGTTGTATTGAAGTATCTTAAATAGTTGAAAATCAGGTATTTGCTCAAGACCTATTGTAGCTTCAGAAAGTGTTTCTGTGCTTTAGGACTGCAGTTACAGTCTGCATAAGGCGCACTGTAACACAGGACCCTGGCCTTAAACCATGCTGAGTCACTAACGTAATTGGAATAGGAAATGCTAATCAAAAACCAGACTGATGCTGGGACTGAGCAGGCCCAATGTCTGAGGAAAAGGAAGCTTTCTCCTTCTTTCTGTTCCCCAATATTCCAAACCTACTTGTCCGTAGTATCTGTGTACTTGATAGTGTACTCTGCAGCCACACATTCTGCTTTTGAGGTCTTTTCTTCTGGGAAATGCATGTTTTGTCTGCTAAGGATCCTAAGGCAGGTCACAAGGGAGTAGTTGTTGAAGTACAAATGTCTATGGGGAAGCTGTAGGAATTCTGCTGACTGAATTCTTGGTACCTAAGAATAAAGCTGGAATTTTGTCTTCCAGGTCAGCCACAGCTAATGTTGACAGCAGGACCCAGTGTTGCAGTTCCTCCCCAAGCACCTTTCAGCTATGGCTACACTGCACCTCCGTACGGGCAGCCTCAGCCTGGCTTTGGGTACAGCATGTAAGGTGCAAGGCAGTCTGGAGCTAGCATATTTTCTTACTGAAACTCCACCGTCCCTCCCCGCTTTAACTCATAACAGGGAAAAGCAAGAGTTCTGCCTCGTGTTCTTGTAACCTTTATTTCATGAAGGACTGTTTTTTCTAGCGCAAACTATTTGAATCACTTATGTTAAATCTTTTTTTTTTTCACATTCCATGTCATTTAGACTTTACTTTAAAAGGGGAATAGTTTAAACAACTTCGTTCAAGTGGGCTTTTGCAGGACTGCTTATTACCATTAAGTCTATTGTGAAGATTCTGATTTGCACTCTATAGTGTTAAACTCTAATATTGAATCTTAAGTTCCTTGTATGTGAGCAGCTTACAGTACGTACTGTCTATTCTAAATGCATTTAAGTCTCACTGTATATTCGGAGAAAGCTAAAGCGAAGATACTTGTATTTGACCTCGCAAGACTGCTGACAAGAGACAACACTAATCAGCGTATCCTTCCCTGGTTGGATTGCATAGCTCTCAAAACCTAAAACGCGTACAGACAACCTTGCCTGACTTCAAATGAGTAAAGTTTTTCCTTAACCTATGCAGGTTTCTCCACTTATGCATATAGAAAATGCTAGTGTCTTTTTGCTCACTCCATATGTAACAGATGACCTTATGTTGTGCTGTATCCTGTGCTTTTGTGGGACATTCCATTCAGGAACAGAGCACCATGATTCCAATCTGTGTATTTACTAACCCCGCCCCGAGGTTTGTGTATGTTGGATATTGTGGTGTTTTAGATCACTGTTTTGAGTGTACAGAAGAGAGAATTCAAGCATATTGCTGTTCAGTTTTGTTTGTGCAATTTGAAATTACGCAATTTAAAAATAAATTACTGGACTGTGGACATGCTGCATAGTGGTAGCTTCACTTTACTGTCTTCAAAAAGGACCTTCCACCTCAAGCCAAGTATTATAGTGCTAGCAGTGTGAGGCATCCAAGTGCATATATTCAAGGGGATGAGGGGCCATGAGAGCAGCAGAAATGGAGAAACCAGTAGTGGTGTCTTGCACTGAGGGGATAATTCAAGGAAAATATGTATTGCTTTTTCTAGAGAAAGATTATGCCAGAGAAGAAAAAAAAAAAATAGCACTTTTCAATAGTTGGCTGCGTTGTGGTCAACTCCAGCATCTACGACCAGGTGATAAATTAGGATTGTAGTAGGGTGTGTCAGTTAAATTCAGATCATGTTCTAGGTGTGTAAGTTGCCTTAAATATATTTAGCTTCAAATAAAATTGACTTAAATGTTTGTCTATGAATACTGTCATATTTGAGTATAACATATTACACTAGTGGTAGTGGTTACAGAAGTTTTTTCAATTAGAAGCCTCCTTAAGTCTTAGGTTCCAGCTTTGCAGACAACTTCCCTTTCTGCTTGTTCAGAGGTCTCCACGCTTACAGTTTGTGATCCTGGCAGCTGAGCAGTGCAGCAGTTCCTGCAAGTTGCTTCCTCCATGACAAGCTCTCCATATGTATAGATAACTCCCCATACCATTTTCCATTGGAAATACTGACCTGCTTGCACTTCTGCCACTTACAACAGCTCTATAAACATGGCCAAAGCGGGTAGGGCTTATGCCTTCCCTTCAGAATTGTTTACTGCTTCTTAAACACGGACAACAACTCGTCTGACGTGCTGGGTCTCATACTGGTTACGCACTATTGCATCACTTACCCTGTTAGTATCTGTCTGTGGAGGCAGCAAGCTCCAGCTCTCCATCTGCTCGGCACAATTCTTACCTGCTCTAGCAGTTAACCTTTTCTCAGTTGAAGAATGCATCCCTTCAAAAACATCATCATGCAGGGCAGGGAGGAAGAGCCTTATTAGCTCTTAAGAAAGTCACTTATGCTCCTGTAATGTTTCTGATCAGCTAGGAAACCAGGCAGTTTAAGATCCTTAATTGATTACACAATACAAAAATATAAGGTTCTTATCACAAGTAGTAACATCCTGACACTTCTACTTTTCTCAACTTCAGGCCTAGCATTTTCTTTCCACTTCAGAAAGCAATCCAGACCTGAGAGAAACTTATAGCATTAATATTAACCTTAGAAAACATATTTCACACCAGGGGGCTTTACTTAAAAGAGATACTTTATTTATACTGAGCGTGTGGAAAAAAAAAAATGCAAACTTGAGTTTCACTGGGTTGATATTCAAGTATACTGTTTAAAAAATCACATTTCCTTGGTCTCTAAGCTAGAAGAGTTTTAGATGCCCAGACACTTTATCTATTAGATCGGCTGGTCCCGGCCCGATCCCCAGCACCGTCCGGGAGCCGGGCGCTATCTGCGTGCGCCCCGCGTCCTGTATGAGACTCACGGTCAGTCCTCGCTGTTTAGCGTCGGCGAGGAGCTGCGCGAGGGCCTCCTCGTCGGGAGCCTTGAGCACCACCTTGGGCTGCCCGCAGTACTCCCACTGCTTGAGCAGCTCGGGGTTCCTCCTCTGCAGCTGCTTGTAGGCCGACACGGCGGCGTGCGAGCACTGCGCGGCCGCTTTGCCCTTGCCCATCTTCAGGTCGCTGCGGACGATCAGGACCATCTTGAACTCGCCGGACTCCCCCATGACGGCGGCTTCGCTGCCCGCGTCGGCGGCGCCCGCGGCCGGCCGGCCCTTGGGCTGCCTGAGGAGCCGCCCGCGGAGGCCCCAGCCCAGGCAAACGCCGCACGCGATGCCGGCGATGACGCTGAGGAGCCCGGGCTTGGACAGGTAAGAATCCATAGCGAGGGCCGACGGAGCCTGGAAGGGGGGAGAGCACCAAGCTTAGAGCTTTTTAGCTGCTGAACATGACCCGGTTATTTATAAATTAAATGAACAAAAATTGCCCTGAGAAAGGGCGCTCTGACTCGTCGGTGCCCAAGAGCTTTTCCAGCTTTCCCACTGGCAGATGCGATTCCTACCCCGCAAAACGCCCGTGGTGGAGGTGCATCACGCTGCCAGCGATGCTCCCGCCCGCCCCTTTCACGGGGAGTTAAGATAATTAAAAATCTTTACACGGAAGCAAGGCCCATGAGGCCGCCCGATCTCGCTTAGCGCTCCCGGCCCTTGGGAGCCGCCGGGAGCCCCCGCTGCCTCCCGGCCCATGGGGGCCCCTGGAAGCCACCCCGGGGCCCGTCCCGCCCCGCGCCGCCCTCACCTGCGCCCGCGCCGCTCGGGCCGTTGCAGCGTC
>JAWLRI010000674.1:1169173-1221416 GCA_034781795.1 Crypturellus tataupa
CGGGCTCCCCCCGGCCCCTCAGGGCCGCCCGAGACGGGGGTCGCGCAGCGCCCCCTCCGCCGTCTCCATGGTGACGGGCCGGGTGGCGGTACCGGCCGCCCCGGTTGTGCCGTGTCGCGTTCGAGGCCGCGCTCCGGCTGCGGTTCCGAGCGGTGTCGATGCGGCGCTGCGGGACGGGGTGGCGCGCGGAGCCGCCGGTAAAGGCCCTCGGGGTGGCCGAGGGGGACAAGGATGGCGCTGGCGGCGCCCTGTGGGGACGGGGACCGCGCGTGTGTGCCCTGGGCTGCCCTCCCGGCCTGGCGACCCTGCTCTGCCCCAGCAAGGGGCTGTCCGGCCTGAGCTGTCCCTAACAACGGGGCTTGTGTGCACTGAGTGGAGCTGGGTGCGAAATTGCGATTTATTACCTCGAAGCAGGGGCTTCTGGGCTTCTGGGCCTCGTTCTGTGGTAGGACTTGTGCACCCATGCGGTTGCTGGGGACAATAATGTGTCTCCACGTGGACCCACTCGGGATAACCCCCCTGGGCCATCCTATCTCCTGATAGCATAGGATGTAAAACCCCTTTTTAATGCAAAAACTTTCTGTTTCAAGAAGGCTCCGTGATGTCACGCGTCCTCCTTTCACTCCCCTCTTCTGCACTGGGGGTTGGACTCTGCTGCTCCGCACTAGTCGCAGGCGGCGGTTGCAACGATTGCTTCATCTCGGGTGTTGAGATGAGCCTGAGAAAAACACGTTGCTCATTGTGCAACGGGAGACGAGCAGCGCTTATTAATTCGAGCTAAGCTCCGTGTCCCAGTTAGCAGCCGAAGTCACTGCTTCTGGTAAATTTTTTTATGGGAAGGATAGGAGGGGACTTTCTAGCTCTTACAGGTGAGAGCAATGAGAAAGGTGAGTACCCTGGAAGCAGGGGTTGGCTTTTAACCTGTGTTATTTCCTCGTTAAGGCTTCCCCTTTTTTCTTCCCTGTGGTTGTATCTTCTGAATCTGTCGTAACTATTTGTAATTACTCTTGTGATTGCTTCTCGCCAGAACCTTCTCTGTAATTAATGCATATTTAGAGGTCTGCTCTCACTTCTTAACGAATATTGGAGGAGAAAAAAACATACTGTGTCGGCTGCTTTTTTAACAAGTACATTGGTGTGTGGTGGAACCTTAGTGTTCTGTTCCTAATGAGCAGGTCTGTGTTGGGTGGTTTTCGGCCTCAGAACAGGCAGCGTTAGTGGAGAGCACTGACACGGTTTTGCTTAAACCCTCAGTAACTTGGCTGTTCTAATCTCTCATTTATGGCTCAGAAGTTTCTTTTCCTCCTGTGATTTGAGGTCAAGGATTTCGAACTGGCCTCTTGTTCCCATCTTGGGAGAGTCTTGGGGTATCGTGGCACTAGCTCAGCCTCCTCCTGGTGTAATTATGACAAGCAGCAATTTATTATCTGGAAGTTGGAATTCTTAACTTCTGTTACCCGCGGAGAAATGCGTCTGGCTGGACTTTGCTATTCTGCATGAACGAAGGGCACGGCCTTGACGCTCTTGCAACACTTTCCGTATTGCTCTGGCAGGAACCACGGTCACGGAGCACCAACCTTGCTCGTTTCGTGTCACACTGACCTGCAAAGCTGGGGCACAATGAGCTGCTCTTTGTGACTGGCAGTTGTTCAGCATATTTCATGCTGTTGGAAGAGTATTCTCTCTTCTCCGAGACTCTAACTTGGCCTCTGTGATTCACCTTGTAGGGACAGGGAGTTCTCACCGAAGGGGCTGCAGGCTGTCACAGTGTGACCTGAATTGGGTGAACACAGAGACTGGTAACGTCTTTGAAGAGGAGAGAAAGAGCCTCAGGTGGCAGTGGGATTTCAGCCCCTGTTCTCTGTGGGGTCTCCTGGGCACTTCTCTCCGTTCTCTCTGTTTTTTCACGCTGTACCTCAGGAGTGGCTCCTCTTACAGAAGCTGCCTCTGGCTCTAATGGCTGGGCAGCCTCAAGTATCTTCTTCCAGAGGAAACTGAGAAGGACCAGGTAGAGCCAATGTTCGCACCAGATCTGCGCTCTGCCCCGGCCTGGAGCAGTGGGAGGCAGCGGTCCTGGAGGCTGTCGTTGTGCTCTTCTGCTCACTCCACGGTTATTTCTAGTTACGTTTCGCCTTTCCTGGGCAGCAGATACTGTCATCCTGCAGGGCTTCCTGTGCCGTGTCTTCCCTCTGTGTCTCTTGGGAGCGCGGGGAAGGTGCTGAGCTTGCCTGTTGTGCTCTGTGTGTACGGTGCAGTCAGCAGCCTAGGACTGACAGTGACCTTGGTGAGACACATGCGCCTGAGCCATGGTCTGAGACACACGGTGCCTCTCTAGCCTCCTGGCTCTGAGGTTATGTTCCCCCTGTTGTGTTGTGCCTCTCCTAAGCCCTTCCTGCTGCTCGTCTTGGTGAGAGGATTTCTTGGATGTAGGTGCATCCTTGCTGCAAGGCACCTTATTGTGGTAGCCATCGACACGGTGCATAAGTGTTTGTCATTGGACCCCTGCTTGAGTTGCTTCACCCAAGCAACTTGTTGCGATTCTGCCTAATTTAAAGTCTCTTTGGCTGGAGCTGCGTTGAAGTTAGTGCGGCAGCCCAGAAGCCTCCCTGAGGACATCTGCTCCGGTACCCTCTCGGAAACAGGTCACCTCCGTGGTGATCTCGAGGTGCTTTCGAGAGCAGACGGCTGAGTGTTGTCACAGCCGACCCAGGAGCAGTCTTGGTCTGTGCACCCAGGTTTGATCTGTGACTTATGCTGAGGCTTGAAATGCCACCGTATTCACGGTGCTCGTTATTTTAATTTCCTGCCTTCTATTTAAACCTTTTTCTTTTGGAAACCTCAGCAAGAGCTGACCACAAAGGCCTGCGCGCTCTCATTTTTCTCTTCCCTATCATCATCTCTGCGTTTTCATCCATCCATTGTGCACCGACTCTGCTGTGCTGTCACAGCACCTGGCTGTAGTGCTAGAGGGACAACGATCAACACTTGTCACCTGAGATAACCCACCGGAGAGATCAGTTTGATATATACAGCTTTAATGGCAGGATTAGAACTTTTAATAACCTCAAAAGAGTAATGCACAGCTTCCCCAAAACTAATGTGACAACAGTATTAAATCATCCTTTCCTAAAGGAGTCCCAAAGTAGTTTTGGAAAAACAGAATTTTTAACCCTTAAATTGTAGGATGACTGTTTTGAAACTGTATCTGGTGAGGAGATGGAAAATAGGTCTGGTGTACTGAGGCATAACCCACAAAATGCAAGCCTGTGGTCTTTAACTAAATTATTTGTCCTTTCCTTTGAGGGATTAAGCTATTTTAGTTAGAAAAATGTTTTTTAGTATGGGAAGAGCTTTGCTCATGTCAAAGTTACCCATTATAGATAAATCTGTGGAGATTTTGAACGTCTTTCAGATATGTCCTAATTTATTTTAATTGAATACCTCCCATGAGTGTTAAAGAACTAGGGAAAAAATCAAGCAATTACTTTTTATCTTTTCTGAGGCTTTTAGGAAAGTTATTAACCTTCAAGTTAGGATCTGTGTCAGTTTTGTGTCATGTGCTGAACGGTGTTATCTTACTCCGTAGGGACAGGAGATTTGGAAGAGCAATCGCTTTAGGCTTGAATGTCTACGGAGCTGAGGATATAGTTGTCTGTTCCATTGACTTCAAATACAGAAGAAGGAGCAAAGAGTGAAGTAGCAGCACGGAGCGAGAGGGTATGTAATGCTTCCTTGCAAGACTGATCTTGTCCTTTATGTAAACCTGTTCACGTGCAGAAAATCTTCTTTGACTTTGAAGGAAGGTGCTCTCAAAGCTCTTACTTTGCCAAGAAACTTAATTCATTCCCTGTGTAAATAGTAGGATATTTGATATCCATGACAAAACTGTTTTGCAGGTGTGTAAAGCTCTCTGGTTTAGTGCTGTCCCTTGTGGAACTCTGGCATTTGTGGAAGTCTGGCTTTTACTCTTTTGCTGCCCTTATTGTAAATGAAAAAACGGGATGTGCAGGGAAAAGAAGGAATGGTGCTGTCAGGAGAGTTGAGGAGAAGGAGGTAGCAGGATCTGGGCATGGTTGGAGCATGTGGGTTAAAATGTGAGAAGTGACAGAAGACCAAAAGTGCTGTGTTGCGCTGTTTTAAAGCTGATGTGTTTTAGGTGTCAACGCAAGGTGCTTCAGCAGCCTCCCCAGGAATGAAAGACTTTACCTTCTCCTCCCATTGCAGACTACAGAAATGGCACTGCTGAATTTTGTTATGTTCTGATGCTCTGATAGCTCCTTGTAGTTCATTCTGCTTACGCTATGAAGTGCCAGCTGCAGTTATGATAGACCTCTTTGTTGGCCCGTTTACATTTTGACTAGCAATAATTGTGTCTTTATACTTAATGCTATGGATTTCACTAATCTGAATAGTGTTTTGTGGGCTATTTGTTCAGCCTTACAAAGAGGTTCTTGTGGGAGCACAGCTCCAACAAGTGATCTAAGTGACTCTGATATAAAAAATAACAAAGTTGTTTTCCTCGTTATTTTATTGTAAATATTTTATGTTTGCTGGTACACAGTGTGTTAGGAAATTTCTCTTTACGTGCGGACTGTGTGCCTTTTTCTGTGCTCCTAAGGAGCATGGGTCTATTTGGCAACTGCAGTTTGGTTTCCTCTGGCGACCTCTCGGAGCTGGAGTAGAGCTGAGGATGTGGACTTGGCTACCCGAGGAAAACTGTCCATTTTGGGTCCTTCTCCTGATGCAGTAACAGATTAATCTCTATGTGGAAACATTGGTTTAAAAAAAAGTAAAAATTGAAAAAAAGGTAATTCTGATGGCCTTCAAACAGGTCAACAAGGCAGAAAGCTAAGCCTCTTGGATGTCTATATCCTCCTGTTTCCTATGCTAAGATGCTTAAAGTCTACTCAGACTTTGGTAAACCATGAAGCTTTTTTTTTTTTCTTTTTTTTCTGAAATGAGCAAGAAATCAGGTGCTGAATTGCAGCCCCTTCAGACCACCCTGCGCTAAGGACCAAATCGTCTTGTCAAAAATACCCTTAAATATGAGTTTTTGCAGCTTTCCTGCAGAGTGGATGAACTTTGGAATCTTAAAAAGTATTCACACTAATGTGCAAAATTATTGATCTAATTTGCTGCAAATATTGGCTTGTGTGCTTGAGGTGGCGTTACGCAAAGCTAATCCCAGATTAGTGCCTTTCCAAGAGGCAGAGTAAAGCTGGAGGTGTTAGCAGGGCTCACAAAAGCTGAAGTAGGTATTTAACAGTGCACTTAAGATTTTCAGAGACTGATGATTTTTACATGCTAGTAAGATATTTAATGAGTTGAAGTAGAATTTAATTCATGGAGAAGGGAGTGCTGCTCACAGCCTGGATTATAACATCAGACCTGGAGAGCAGTTTGTATTGCAGTGCAGTCGCTTTCTTTAAATGTCCTTAAGTTGAAGCAAAGAGCAAACCAAGTGACACTTCTCTCTTGAGAGCTAAATTAGTGTGTGTGTGGGGGGGGGGGGGGGAATGGAGGAATTTAAAAATGCAGGACATATAACTTCCACTGAAGTTTTTTTTTTTTTTTTTTTTTTTTTTTTTTTTTTTTTTTTTTATTTTTTTTTTTTTTTTTTTTTTTTTTTTTTTTTTTTTTTTTTATGGATATTTGTTATACTTGAGGCTATAAAATGTGATGTTCCCTTGAACTTTTCTCTGGTGTGACTGTGTGCAGAATAACCCTGATGGCTTTTGCTTCATGAAAAGAGAATCTTTCTGGAAGTATCAGGTTTTCTAACTGTAGATATCCAAATTATATATTACTCTTTGCAATTTGATCATTGTGCATGCAATTTTATATGTTTGTGTGTTATGTGTGTGTAACACACGTATACACGAGTTATACGTAACCACTAAGTGCAGTCAGCAGAAACAAAATACTCCACCATCTCCAGTGCCTTAGTGCCCAGATGAAATTAAGAGATGGCCAAACATCTGATCCTTGTATCACTGTAGCAACGGGCCTGGCCTCCTCAGTGAGTGTTCGTGCAGCTGCGGTGGCCAAGTGACACAAAATTGACTTGCAGAAGGGGCTCAGTCACGGTGCTGGCTCACCCTTGTGAGCCAGTTGCTGCAGAGGGATGCTCTGGAGCTGCGTTGTAGCAGGTCGCTCCCCTGGTATCCTCTGCTTGTGCAGCTTTTCAGCATTTTCCAGAACCGAACTGCAACTTCTGTCTTCGTGTTTCCCATTAGGATAGGTCTTCTGGGACCCCAAGTTTAGTTTCACTGAGCAAAAACTGTAACATGCAGGAGATAAGTTTCTGTTAGTTTAACTAGCTATGGTTAAATTTGTGTTCGTTTAATTTCAGGAAAAATTGTTGGAGGAGGGACTCTTTCCTGAGACCTTGATGCCTTTTGACTATTGGGTTTTAGGTAAAACCCTTTTAATCACATTTTATCTGTATCACAGTAATGCACAAGGATTGTGCCTACACTGCAGTGTTGCTTCTTGCAGCATTTTTCTCTCGCTTCCTCTGCTTAGAGATCATCTCTTCCGCCTGCATACATTTTTTTAATGCTATCTGAAATAATTATGCTTATGTAATACAGTTATAAAATTATTACAATGAATATCTGAAGTCTTTAATGTTAAAGAAAAAGTAACATTGCCACCTGAATCACAGGGGAGATTTCACTCCTGTTTACCAAGCCTGGGTTACTACGCATCTCTTAAGGCATATTTATTACATAAAGCAAAGAAAAAGTGTTTTTGCCTTAACTTTAATTTCCTTCACTGGGTGGGATAGGTTACATAAGGCTATCATTTTAATATTGCACTACTTTCCAACATGGAAAGCCCAAGAAAAACCGTAAATCAGTTTGCTTGCATGGAAAAATGTAAGACAAATAACATATTCTAGTTTTGTGGGATTCTTCTTCCAAGATAAAATTCCAAGAACTATTTTGTTTCAAGGGAGGATTTTTAAAGCAAGGAGTCTCACTGGGTAGTGCCTTTTGCTTGTGTAAGAATTGCAAGCTGTTTGGGGTGGGTTTTTGAAGAAGGGAGAAGCTCTTGCAACACTCCATGTTAAGCTGCCCTCGCACTTATTGTCTTTCTTCTCCTGAAAAAAAGGAGAACTACAGCTGCTCTTCCGGGCTTTTAAGGCTGAGCAGCTGTCAATAAGCAGAGAGAATGTACATGTTTCAGGTAGCTTTGTATCGGATAGTCGGGGAGTTTTCTTTTTCTGGCTTAGAGATGCCAAACTGAACAAAAGGAGATGCTCTCCTCTCTCAGTTTCTATACTGAGATGGTTAAGCTGTGATACATTTGAGGTCTTGCATATGACTATCTGGAGGTTAGGTGCAAGAAATGATGCTTTCGGGTACAAGAATAGCTTCAGCTAGAATTTCGGAGTTAACTTAGATGTTTTGTGTTTGATTTTTGTCATGGCTTTGCCTCTTCCCCTGCAGAGCCAGTTGAGAATGAACTGCAGCAGATAGCTGCAAGGGGATGTGCAGTTGCTGCCTTCGCTATGCTCCAGTTTTGGACTGCTATAATAATTCTGGCAGAAGTAGTACATCTTAGGATTCTCATTTAGGATTGAGCTGAGGCCTCTGCGAAGCTCTGCTGCTTCTGCAGCCCAAACGGTGGGCTGATTAACAGGAGGGATTGTTTAACAAGCTTTCCTTCTGTTGTTAAAAGTGAGGGAGACTTTTCATTTAAGTGACAAACCCAGACTGCTGTAGGTGGAAATGTTTTAAACTCTGTCATTGTGGGAATTAAATCACTTTCTGCTTTTTAATGGTGTAATGAAGGATAAGTGTCATTTGGATTTGGATTTTGTTGGATGTTTGTCTGTATCCTTTGGAGTATGGAGTAAATGGAGTCTCGATAACCAGAAATGGAGATGTTATGCTTTTTATTTCCATTCTCACATTAGATTCTTTTACGTGATTGATCTATGAAATGGCAGAAAATGGAACAGACTGTGACCAGAGACGCATAGGAATGATCAAAGAGCAGCACAATGGAAGCTTCACAGGTAGGTAGAAAGTCACAGCCTACTTGGTGAGTGCAGTGGCCAGCATAAAACCCAAAAAGGATTTTCTCTCAGTACAGCTTACACCTGAGTAACGCAAAGGGAGAAACTCTGTAAGTCTTGAAGATTATAGTCACCTATAAATCTGAAGTCTAGAGGGGTTTTGTATTCTAAAATAGTTTCAAATTGTGCATTTACATTTAGTTTCCCTCTTATACTCTCTTCTTTCTTCCATGTTCTTATTCGGTATTTCTATTGCATATGACCCTTGTAAAGCTGCCTGGTGGTCCCAACAGGGGATGCACCAGGACTGTGAGCTAAAACTTGATAGCTGAATATGTGGCTCTGGAAGTCAGGCTGCCTGAAGTCAGTCCCACCCTTTGGCCCTGGAGAGCTAGGACTTGGTAATAAAAGTACTTCATAATAAATTTACTCTGGGAGAAATCCAATTTTAGTTTCCCAATTTCTAGCATTTATGTTGAAATTTAGCTTCACTGCAGTTTATCGTTTTCAAATATGAATTACTAACTGAACAGTTAACTACTGCTTCCTCACATCTGCTTTTCTTACTGCTGTGTCTAAAGTAGGCCAAGATTAATTTTTAAGGTTCATGAGAAGTAACCTGAAAACATTTTATTAAGAGCCCTCATGTTACTGAATATCTATATTGTGTGGTATGGTGTAAAAAATGATAATCAGCTTTGCTTTCTGTCAGCTTTGAATGTACCAGTTCTACATTTAATTAAGTTCTGTAACCACACGTTCTCTCAATATGTTTGCTGCCTTCCACTATTGTCTTTTATGATCTTTGTGTTGAAGACTTCTTATTAGATATATTAAGAGAAAAGGTAGAGAATAAGAATTTTGGCAGCCAGGAGTATGGCAAGAATCTAAGAGGATCTGGATATGTATATTTATGGAACCAATCAAAACGTTACTTAGCCTTAAATCAGTTTGTAGCTCTGAGGAATTGTAGATATTATTCAGTATTGCTACTGGAGGATTTTGGTGAGTTATCTAAAATAGCTGATGCCTGCAGCTAAAGAATATGAAATCAAATGGGCCACAGTGACTAATGAGGGCTGCAATTTCTATGTAAATATTAGCATTTGATAAGGCAACATATTTCAGTGTACTGCAATAAAACTGGAGGTGCTTGGGTTACAATACTCTAGGGGTTTGAATTAGATTCATACTTTCATTAATCTTCACTGTGTTGTGAATGCAAAATAACAAATATTTATTAGAAATCCCTTTTTTTCTGGACTTGTACTCTAGCATACAATCATTTTGGACACTGAAATTTTGCTCAAATAACGATGTTATTGCAGTTAAAAGTAACCAAATGCGTAGTGTCAGTCCAGTGAAGGATTGGTTTAAAAACAGGTTTCTCTAGTGAGAGCTCGTCCTGTGTGCTGAGCTCCTTTTGGAGGAACTGAACAGGCTTTTACCAAGCCTGAGGATCCTGACAGGAGCAGAGATGCTGTTATCCAGTTACACGGTGGCTGGAGTGTGTAAAGAGCACATGTAACTCAATCTAGTTTGATTGGAGATGTCTAAGAATAGTTTTGGAAAGAGGATCAAATTCAGAAGTTCAAAATAAATGTGGTCTCTGCAGGGGGTAATGGAGATGTGTTTGAGTGAGCGTGTTAACTGATACCTAACTAATAGGATAGTTCATTGCATGAAGACTTAAGACGTTGCCAGACTACTAGCACCTTGGGCCAGTTAGGTTCTGGAGTGGTTGTAAACTCCGTGGAAGTGAAAAAGGCTCCATACCCCATTTATTGGGGGTCACATCTGATTTCTGGTGCTCCTAGAGGAGAGGCTTTGTTAGGGGTAGAAAAGATAAGTGGGAGCTCGCATAAATTCTCTAACAAAACAATCAAATGTTGCTGTGTTTTTGGGGTAGGTTGGAATCTGTGCGATCAGCCTGTGCTTTTACATTTCTGTTGCTTTTCATTTGCAGATTCTTTGTTGAATGAACGGAAACGAAGGGACCGAGAGGAGAGGTTGAATATTGTCCTCTGGAGACAACCACTTGTTACCTTGCAGTATTTTTTCCTGGAAACTCTAATAAGCTTGAAGGAATGGACCATAAAGTAAAGATAATTTCTTTAATTACTCTGAACATTCTGGGGAAACTTATACAGTGATTCAGTAGATCATTCCGATATCTCACTTTCCCTGATGATTCACAACTTCAAAATTCTTCTGCCAGAAAACATTCTTTCTGTACCTTAAAGGTGGCTACTGGAACATAAAACACTTCCAACTGTGTCCCCAGACCTTCTGCCTAACTTACATAAGTGTCAAATACAGAATGGTCTTGAAGGAAAAAATTGCAAACTTCCTTTTTGAAGAGTTGAATATTTGAAAGAATGGGACAGTGTTTAGGGATCCTGAAGGCAAGAGATGCTGTTCTTATTACTGCAGTGTTAAGTGCTGATCTCTTAATGTATGCATTAGTGTCACTAAATGATTTTTCAAATAACTCAGCTAGGGCAGAGTCCAGCATTACGTGGAACTTGCAGTCTTGTTTATGAAACTGCGGAGAGGACTTTGCTTCTAACCTGCATGGTCCCTTTCACAGTAGGAAATGATTTATTAAAATGTTTTCCCTAAGCATTATATACAAACTAGATAGAATTGGCTTTTATTTCAACTAGAACTGCTTACAAATTTTCTAATATTCTCTGCTAATGCTGAAGTGCAGAACTATTTCTTAATGCACTAGACTGTGGTGTGCCAAGAGACAAACATAAGTAAAATCAAACTGACAAGTGAAAAAGCCAAGAGTAGCAGTCAGCCTAGTGGCTGTGTCAGTAACAGAAAATGTTCACAATTGGGATTGAGTTTACAGTCATTTTTACAATTGGGATGTAGGATCTAATATCATCAATTTTAGGAGCTTACTAAAGCACACAGTAGAAATAACATTTGAGGTGTTACTTTAAGCTGACTGTTGCCTGGCTTCCTAGACGTTGTTTTTTGTTACAGGATGCAAGCACGAGCTGTGTTGTGCAATATATTTACAGAAAGTAACACTGGCCATATATTAACAGCTTTTGAGACCTCAAATTCACTCTTCCGTGTTCTGCTTCATTGCATTGTGCTTTAAATGGTGATAATCACTTGAAAATCCATTTTTTTTTAATCATGCTGTTATAAACAGCACAGATGCTTTTATACTTAGAGTGACCTTCTTCAGCTTGCTTAATTGATAAAGTTCTGAATGTTTTCCTGGGTGTTATAATTCCCATAATTATTTATTTTTCTATTTTTAAATAGATTAAAATGTTTATGATTTGTTATTTCATGTTAGGCTTTTCAAAATGCTTTTAGCATTAGATGTATATAGAGATGTATAATAGCTTTTCCAGAAAGTGACAAAGTAAATGCATTTTCTCAACAACTGTGTACAGCAGCACACACATTATGCAGTACTGTTGCAACCTGGTAAAACTAGACAGGTGCAGAAGTAATTGGATCTCAAATTACACGGGAAAACACTTTCCTCTCCTTACTGTAGTAGTTTCTGAATATTTCATAATTAGCTAAAATGTACTTCTCACTTTGACAAATACATCTGAGCTGTTAAAGGAAACATTTTCAGCAAAATGAGAGAATCAAAATAGTGTCAGGATCTCTTCCACCTCTGCCTCCAGCTCGTGCTGTGCCCAGGGGCTGCTTTCACCCTGCAGTAACCATGAGCAGCTTCGCTGGCTCAGTGTCTGGAGCTCTCTGGGCTGCAGGGGCTGTAGGAATGCTTTTGGATGGCACTTGTTTTCCAACAGTTGTTTGTTTGCTTTTTAAAAAGGGTGGGGGGAATGTGTAGCTGAACTTTGATTTTACCTGACAGTAAATTATAGATTTTTCCGTAATAAAGAAAGGTTCCCTAGATTTTTTAATTGGGGCAATAGCAAAATGTACAGGGCAGCAAATGGCCCTTATTGCCGCTGAGTATATCCGCCCAGATGCAATCTATGGGGATACCTAAGTGGATCTGAAATGCATGCTAAAATATAAAAGACTCTAATTACCATTTTTTTTTTAAGATTGTGGCATCGACGAAGTATCTTGGTGTTCCTTCTACTGATACTTGCAGTACTAACAGCTACGTATTACGTTGAAGGAACACATCAACAGGTACAAAGCTTTCCAGTTACTTCACGACTAGTCCCTGTGTTCAAGTACACGTGCTGGGGATTAAATGGAGTCCCACTGGAACTGTAGCGTGTCCGTGAGCTCCTGCTCGCTGCGGGTGTTTGCTTCTCCTGTTACCACTTCCCTCTTGCCTGTGGATGAGTTGCATTTTAGAGATGGATGAAACTGGGTGTAAGATTTGATCTGTTGCATCTGTGTGTGTGTTGGTAACACCTCACTTAGGTGTGCCAAGCCTCTGGCCACACACAACCAGCACTTTTGGCTTTTCCTAGAAGTACCTACGATGGTCACTCACTGATCCAAGATAAAAAACTCAGCTGCATAACTGCGAGTGCAGCTAGTTGTGTTCCTCTTGTCTGCTCACCCAGCACCCTGAGCTTGCTCTGCTTGTGTTGGGCTCCAGGGGACACTGCAGGGACTGCTGCTCACTGCCCAGCCCTGGGATGGTTCCTGGGGATTTTCAACTGTCCAGTATCGATCCTGGAATTTTTGCTCTGCTTCCTTGGAAACTTGCAGATTCGTGGGCTTTTGTTTTGAAAGCGCTCTCACTACTCCCTGTATGTGTCTGGGCTGCAATTGTAATAAATAGCACATAGAAGCATCTAGGATTCTTTTTTGGTTCTTGTGATCCAGGCAACTGTGGATTAGTTTGTACCTTTAATCATTCTTGATTTTGCCTTTATTCTTTTGTGACTTTCCTTTTCAGTATGTGCGATATATGGAGAAAAAGTTCTTCTGGTGTGCCTACTGGGTAGGATTGGGCATTCTGTCCTCTGTTGGACTCGGAACAGGTCTTCACACCTTTCTGCTCTATTTGGTAAGAAAACTTTCACCTCGTGTTTTTTCTGAAATGGGTATGACAGTTCTTGCATTTAATTTTCTGTAAGACCGAAGTTTTAAGTACTTCCAAATTAAGAAAATAAATACTTGGTTTTAACGCCTCTATGCTCTATTGAATATGGTTTTCCTTCTATGCTGTGCAAACTGGTTTTGTAGTTTGTGTCCTGTGTTTATGCTGAGCAGTGGATAGAAGCCTGCTGTTAATCCTCACTTTAAAAGAGTCAAAACCTGCATTCAAATAAAACATTTTCTAATGTAGGCAGCTGAAATGTTTCCATTCTTTTATTTTATTTTATTCTTTCTTTTGGTAGCCTAAAATGATCTTTTTTTTTTTTTTTCTATCTGAAACTTCTAACTGGCAATTATTTTAAAATTCAGTCTGCGTTCATTTTGCTTTAAAAATAATAGCAAGGAAAAAAGTTTGGCTACAAAGGTAAAATAATCTCTTCTGTTGTTCTGAATTTCTGTTGTTTATTTCGACTTTGTTAGCTAGGAAAGTCAGGGAAATGTTTGGGTGTGTTTTGCTTTTGGCCATTGGATTAGTTTCTTGTTTATGAAACCACTGTCCTGGATTTAAGAAAAGGCTTCATGGCCACAAAAATAATTAAAACCAGTTTATGCAACAAATGTCATCTTGTATTTGGGACAATTACAGATGTTTACTTTTAGGACTACTTTAATCATTAACAACAACACAGAAAGCACTACATGAAACAAGAAACTCGTGTTTTTCCATGCAGTAAAGCAATGTCTGTTAGATCTAATGACGTCTCTACAGGCTGCATTCGCGTCGACGTTGGATTTGCATCTCATGTAGCTTCTTTTCTAGAGTCTTTGGAGGCAGAAATGACAGGAGAAAGAAAACTTGGCTTCATTCTGATTTAAGTTTGATTCAAATTGGCGGTAAACTTTAGCTTTATGGGGAACACTCACTATAAAAACATTTGCAAGTGGGTTATGCAGCTTTTTTGTACATTGATTTGATGTGGATTAGCAAGAATGTTGTCGTTGTGTACGATGAGCTACTGAAGGCGATTTTGCCACATAAAGAAGCCTTCAGAAGACAGCAATACTTTTCCTTTTCTTTAAGTGGAATGAACAGACCTTTATTTTACTCTGGATTTAAAAATTCAAATGTTTAAGTAATTCCAAATTATTTTCTGTGGAGCTTGTGAATCAAGTGGACATATTGAGGCTATTACCTAACCTAACGTTAATGTATATACAAAATATAACACCTTTATTGGGTTAGTTCTCAGTATAATTTTCGATAGATCCATAAAAGAAGCAATAAGTGAACAGTTCCAAAACATAACACAAAGGAGCATCACCTAAGAAACAAAACTTAGTTTAATGCTGTTGGTGTCCACGTTATTGTCTCCTTTTAACCCTTTCTAGCAAAAAGGCTTCCTCAATGAGCAGGGAGTTAGGAGTATCCGTATCAAACTTTAAACCACATAGACAGGGAAACCAGGGTGAATATATAGGCAGCTGCCACTGGTATGAAAAAATTAATTGCAACAGCAATGATTTGTTTGTTTGCTTGTTCCGAACGCTGAGTGGTTCCTAACCTGGTGGGATACATGTGGCTCTGTGGCCACTAGATGGCACTGGGTGTGTGAAAAAAGAAGTTTATTGCCTAACAGCGTGTTGCCATTTTAAGTATCAGAATTGATAATGTTCTCGCCAATACAGCTCACATACAGTGTGTGTGTGTGTAAATCCACGTTAGAAATGGTTATGCAGTTGATCCAGTATAAGAATGGCTTTGGGGATTTGCTTTCCCTGCCTGGTTAGCTCTTTTCCAGTGTGGAATACAGTTCTTTGTCTGGTTTTGTCAGAGCTTCTCGTGGTCTTTTGGAGTGATGTGAATCCAACTTTGGGGAGAGATCCTGGGCTCAACTGAGCACAGAGCACGTGGAAGGGGCCGTTTTGCTCCAAGTAGGTTTTCCAAGCTAAAGCAACCTCAGTTTGGGGTTTTGTTGGTCACTGGGTGCCTCGGGATGCTGCATGCGTCTTGGTGTAGGAGGCAAAAGTTAGTTTTGTTAGTTTGATCGTAGGCTTTTTATTACTATTTTTGCAACTCAAGAGCTTCCTATGCCTTAGAAAGGATCTAAACACGGTCTGCTGCAGTGGCTTCTGGTATAATGCTGCTTCCTTAGCTTTACCCAGCAATAAATGTAAAATTTCATGTGGTTCTTGGAGAAGGGATTCCCTCACTTGCCCCAAAGTGCCACGGAGCTGAGGAGCTGGAATAAGGTAGGTCTCCAGCATGGAGCTGTGAGCCACCCTTCCAACAACCCTTCCTATTCAGCCACCTTTCCAAACTAGTCTGCTGGCTTCTTTTCCTAAAGTCCATTAAAGGGTTTTCACAATCCTTTAAAAACAACGCTATAAAGAATAGCAATCACAATGTGGTTCTGCAGGAAATAAAACCATTATGATTAATGACTCTATCATGTTTAGCCAGACACAGGTGTTTCTTCTTCCTCCTTAAAATACGAATGACAGGAATCACCTCCTCGGCCCGAGGAGACCTCATTGTGAATTGGTTCTGTTTGCAACTCTGGGTGCTGGTAGGAGAGCCCGGGCCCGTGCAGGGGACGCTAGAGGGAGCGCTCGGCCGCCCGTGTCCCCGCCGTGTCGCACGTGGCCTCGCCGCTCGCTCGCGGTTCCTCTCCCTGCGAGCGAACGCGCTGGTGCCCGTCACAAAACGGGTGGGAAATGCCCCTAATGCTGCCGATCTGTTTTGCAATCCCCCCGGCATCGAGGCGTGAATGAGAGCAAATTCCTTGCAAACTCAGGCTGTTTTTGGAAAGGTGCCTGGGGTCAGCATCGTGGTCTTATTCTGAATTGTTCACAGTGTTGGGCACTAGCAAGAGGTCCTGCTCGCCCTGGCTAGAGAATCTCCTTGTGGCTCCGTGCAAACCGGATTTAGGTTAAGAGCTTAAAATCCAACTTAAAATCCGGACACCTTGTGCAATATCAAGCCCGCTAACTCTTCCAAAAAATATTTTCAATGTAAATCATTAAAAAAAACAACTACACACCCTTTTTCCAGCCAGGACTAGTGAAAACTTTTTTTTTTTCCTTTAAATTGAATGTGATTCCTTTGTTGTTATCTAGTTCCAGGTGCTGACACTGAGCTTGTAAGGAGACTCGTGATAAAATTACACAAGTGGTTTAAAAAAAAAGTCATAAGGCTTATTCCAGTTTCCTGAAGTATGCATAATAATTTGGAAACCCACAGAACTTGTTCTCTTTTTTTTTTTCTATTTATTTGTGACTTTAATCCAGGAGTATTTTCCCTAGTGACTGTCAGCTTGGGGAGTTTTGCCTGTTTAAGGTGGATCATTCAAGTGAATGTGAGCAGAGCAGAAAGCGGCAGGTCCCGGGATTCGGAAGCGGAGCGGCCCCTGGGCGCTGGGGGCGCTGCGGCCCCCCTGTCCCTTCCTGCCTGGGGTTTCAGGGAAGTCCTTGTCACCAGCCCGTGTCGTTCTTCACGTGTCAGCTCGTAATCACAGAAAAACTGGACTAAAGAGCAGTTGGGGCTAATATCTCCGCTCAGCTTAATGCTAAGAAAAACACACGGTGGGTCCAGAAAACTGGAATTTGTTCTAAAATAGGTTGAAATGGAGCCCGCCTGTGCGAGGATTTTGTGGCGCTTTCATTTGTTTTCTTCATGCCTTTAAACCTACTTCCTGTAGCTCTGCTAAGGTTTTTACAATGAGCTGGAACATCCTGGAATACTTGAATTAACACGTAACTTGAAGCGATTAGATTTTTTTGCTATCTCCTGATGGGAACTCCTGCCCACATTCCCATGGGAGCTCCTGCATTGATAACGTGATGAGCTGGAAGGGTCTGTGGATTAACCACGCGGGGCTGCCTGGTCGGTGTGTGAGCTGGGTGTTCCTTAAATCTCCTGGTGGCTTGTTTGTATTTAACAAACCTGAGACTAAAAATGATATTTTCAAGGGAAAAACAGCTCATTAAGAGTCTAAATCCCTCGTAAGTGCCTTCATTGTTGTTTTACGTGTCAAACGGCAGTAGGTATACGCAGAGAATGAGCCCAGAGCCTCTGGTTTACATCCCAGAGGATTAAACTGGACGCAATAACCTCTTTGACAGCTGCAGCCGAGTGTGTGAGCGCGTGCGCGCCGAGCCCCAAGGCCCGTCCACTTTGGTGGGTTCCAGGAATCCAAAGCCGTGGGGCGAGCGCGGCGCTGGGCGCAAGCCTGGGAAGCGCAGGGCAGACGCTGCCCCGCTCCGGGGGTGGGAAGCGCTGGTGGGACAGCTGGAAGCAATAACCTCTCGTATTGCCCCACCACGAGCTGCTGGACCTCATGAGTCAGAGCCCCGCGCGGTGGGGCTGCGAGCTCCAAATATGGCCCGCGGCGCTGCTCGACGCGGGGACGTCAGAGGCTGGACGGTTTATCTAAAACTGGAGCTGTGGTAACAGACAGCTGAGGAGAAGCACCTCCATCCCTGCAAGGTTAGCCACCCTGCTTGCACTTTCCAAAAGTCTACACAAAAAGTGGTGTATTCAGATTTACACTGTATTGAGCATCCTGGCCAGCAGCAGTGCTTTGAATTAGCACCAAAGGGAGAAGATGATGTCCTAAGTAAGCATCCTACCATCTTCCTCCTTATAAAGGCTGATGGATTTTATCTTTCAGAAGCTGACACCTTATTTTCCTAATCTGCTTTTTGTATCCTCATCACTGGTTCTGCCACGTAACACATAACTATATTTTTCTCCCCACTTGCTGCCGTGGGGCATCTCCTCTGCGGAGGCAGCCTGAACATCCCCATCCCTGCCCACACACACTGGCTGCAGGGCTGCAGGTAGGGACACAGGTAGGGCAAGAGGAACTCTCAATTAGAGGCATTGAAGCCCGTCACCACTGCTAATGTCCATTTGAATAGATTTAGTGTTTTATTTCTCAGTAATGAGCTAGTGGCCAGCAAACGGCTAGGAGGTGATGCTGGTAGGTTATTTCTGTCCTCTGCCAGCCCCAGAGTACAGAATTAGATTCATTCAGTTGTGTCTTTTCCTGACGTGACTCTGACTGCTTCTATACAGAAAATAGTCTGGGCATAACCTTATAAACCGTCTGCTTTGCATTTTACCCCTCAAAGTAGCAACGTGGCCCTGTTGTCTGCTTGGTGATGCCACGTGCTGGCTCCCCTGGTGACTCTGGTGCAGTCATATTCAGAGCTTGTTGCTCATCGCTTGGAATTTCCAGCAGCTCTGTGTGGTGGGGGAAGACTTGACTGAAGGGGGAATAGACACATGATTGTAAAATTAATACCCAGCTTGAAATGCCACGGTGCTAAAACTAGCCCGGGCTGCTTGATGCATTTGTGTCCCTTAAAGATGCTCTAGGTACAGACTTCACCTTTATTCAGAGCCACCGTTTTACAGCCTGTACTGCATACCAGACACTGTAGAATATCACAAGACACTTTTAATCACTCTTAACGCAGACTAGAATGGCATTTTTACCGGTCACCTCCAGCTGCA
Organism: Crypturellus tataupa; assembly: GCA_034781795.1. Lineage (NCBI taxonomy): Eukaryota > Metazoa > Chordata > Aves > Tinamiformes > Tinamidae > Crypturellus > Crypturellus tataupa. Next base: position 1,187,731 of record JAWLRI010000674.1, read on the forward strand.
GCTTTTCCCTTTAACCACGGAGCAGTTTTCTTTGGAGGTAGTTGCCCACTGCTCCTGATGATAAAAAGGTGCTGCGAGTTGGTGCTGCTTTCTGGAGAGGTGCAGTGACTTCCGAGATGAGTATGAGATGAGTCGCGGGCTGCAGGAGCGCTCGCAGGATGTTTCCCATGAGAAGCAAGCTCTTGGCTTTCCCATTTATCTTAATCACATACAGAACGACACGGTTTCACCCCGCGGAAGGGCTGAGTCTTGAACCCGGTGTAAAAAGTTGTGTCCATGGGGGAAAACTTTTTATTTAGTGCATTAAACCCAGCAATGAGTTCAGTGCTGGCAGCCGTATCGCTCTTCTCTGTGAAATCCTTCTAAATTACAGCCAGTCTAAAATTATATCTTTCAGAAATATATAAGATGTTAAAATTAGATGTAGTTGTAGTGCTAGTATCGTTTCAGTGGGGTGAATGTCATGTGAAAAAACATTTGATACTGAGGTTATTTACAGCTATAATTTTTTCAGTCTAGATGAACAAAATGATTAATAGTGTGAAAATATAACTTTTTAAATGGACACTCAATCATTTTTCCTTTTTTCCTGTTATAATTATTATACACAATGACATGTTTTTAAGGGTTCTGCTTAACTTTATTTTTACATGTGCCTGTTTTTATATTCTTTTTTTACTTCCATTGGTGATTTTCAAAGTGTGACCTACAAAATTCTAAGCACAATCTATAAGTAAAAATTTGTGCCTTCTAGAAATCTTGGAAAACTGCATTTAAAGCAACTCGTTTCTAAGGATTAGCAGCATGTGGACTCTAAGGTGATGGCTTAAAAACTCGCTTGAGGGATGGTGAGTTCAAGAGTTCATGGGTGCCTTCCATAAGATATTAGGGTTGTGTAGATAGGGATTTACAAAGCCCCCTAAATTACTATTGCCAAAAAAGAGATTGATGTGGAGCTGCTCTTCCTGACCAGCTCTTGTCTCGTTTGATTTGCAAATCGTACAGATATTCCTAACAAATCGCATTCCAGCCGAACCACAGGCTCCTGCTGGTCGTCCGTCGTGGCAAGCAAATGTTCCTCGCTCGAGTCAGCACAATATTTCTCAATTTCTTCTTCTCTCCTGCAATTAAAAGGGAAAAAGGGAGAAATCCTCGCAGGTGAGGGAAGATAGTTGGTGTTTGGGATCTCGCAAGCTTCGAATTTCAGCAGCTCTTCTCAGTTTGGTGAGCAGAGCGGCTGCTGAACTGGCTGTTTTGGGTGTTTGTTGTCTGGCCTGGTGGGTTTGAAGTAATTTTGCAAATGTCCTTTTTAGAGGTAGAGCTGCAGCAAGGCTCGAGGTGCGGAAACCTTTTTAGCTTTCCTCAAGTGATTGAAATAACCGGAGCCAGGAGAGGGCGAGCCCTCCAACAGCCAGTGTTTGCCGTGGCTCCGGGCAGAGGAGGAGAGCGAGATGCGGGCAGGATTGTTTGCAAAGAGGATTAAAAATCATTTGTGACTGAGGCCTCCTGACTCAGTGAGGAGGATACGGAAACCACCTGAGCGCCCATGGGCTGGGGCTTTCCAGGGGTGGCCCCGAGCTCCCCAGTGAAGTCCCTTCCCTGTTCCCCTCCCAGCTAAACCCTCTTTCTCGCAAAGCCCAAAGCCAAGTGGCCCTTGTGAAACACCCGGAGACCCTCCCACTCCTTTATTTTTTCCCTTCCCCGCCGCTGCAGCCCGGGTACCCTTGAGCCAACTATTGTTCAGCGAGGTGCCTGCTAACCGCGGCCTTGGGGAAGGCCGGCCGAGAGCAAAAGCAGATGTGGGGACGGCAGCCCCGCTCCCGCCCCGGCCCTCCGAACGAACCGCTCATCCCTTAATTCTTATTACAGTTAAAATGCGGCTTCTGTGGGTTCCATAACTCCGACTTTTTTTATTTTCCATTATAGGATTGTTTACATTGCAGTGGAAAAGTTATGTTCAGCCGGCTTAATCTTCAGGTGGCCTTTTGGCTGTTTACAGCTGGTTTGCGAAATGCCTTTTTTTTTTTTTTTTCCATTGGATGCTACTTGCTGTTTAAAAAAAGAAAAATTGTTCCTTTTGCAGATATTTGCTGAGACCCAGGGAGAGCTCTGTGAGCAGGAGGGCCATTTCAGGACCATTAAAAGCCATTTGGAGGATGCCAGCAGTGCGAGGAACTACTTGTGGCCAGTGGCTCCTGCAAGGCAGAGGGAATTGCTGCCTGGCAGCAGTCGCTCATGGGCACTTTAGAGTTATTTTTTGGGGTAAAAAGGAGGTTTTCGTATCCTGGGAGCACCCAGGGCTCCTTCCGTGGCCATGTGCACTTTGGAAGGTGATGCTGGTAGTGCCACAACTCAAGCTACGCAAGGGGCTGGGGGCCTCCTTGCTGCGGTAGCAATTTATAGGTGTCTCCTACTACCGTAAAACTGAAAGTAACAGCCTCCCCGCGCAGCTGGCTGCAGTCACGCTGCCGCGGGGCCGCTCTTCCCGGCTTTGTGGAACCGAAACGCCCAACTTCTTGATTCGCACGTCGTCTCGCGCTGCCCGCGCGGCACCCGGCGAGATGGTCGTTTGCACCTCGCGTACCTGGGGATTTCCTCCATGCAAATCTCCCCTCCGAGAGAGCTGGGTTGCCGGTGTTTCTGCAGCTGGAAACCGGCGCTGGAGGGATCTGCTATTCCCCCGTGTTAGCTGTTGGAGAGGATTAAATCCCTTTGGAACTGTAGGCTGTGGTGGAGAAGGAGGTTGCTGGGATTGCCATAAACTTACTGTAAAATGTGAGGAAAGTCTCTTTACTCTGCCCCCATGACTAAAGTGAATATGTTAGGTGGAGATGGAGCTGTTTGGAACAGGCACTGTCTTACTATAAGCAGTAAAAAAGAGCGCATGGCTCTTTTATAGGGACCTATAGTCTAAGTTATTAATCGTTTTTCCATTCCTTTGTGCTGCCTTCCATAGGAAATGCATTTTTGGGTGTATCAGCTTCTGCGCTTTTCTTTTAGTTTTACATTAATGAACATTTCATGTTCCCAATTCATCATGTCAATGTGCTGCATTTCACATCTTCATCTACATCCAAAATACTTCTCAGTGCACTTACTCCTGTAAAGCAACCTGGAATAAGTAAGAGCTTGGTATCAGTCACCACTTGTGCAGTGGTTTACGTGTGACAACAGCGGGCCCAGCTGAAAGCAGAAAAACGTGACAGGTTTTCAACGCTCTTATTTCACTGCAATTAAATAAATTACAGCATCAATGTCATTAGGTAAATCCAGTGTATGAATTTAGTTTTGATTTGGGGGTGGAAGGGAGGGTATCGGACTTCCTTACTGGTATAATAAGCTGTGACTCATTTGAAGGGGAAAAAAAAATTAAAGAAAATTGTTGACGATATGTTTCCCAAGATGACAAGTAAATGCACCAAATAAATTAATAGCAGAAGTTAAAGTTTGAGCAATTTCTGCCCTGTGCATAAATAATTTTTTTACAAATTATTTAAATCTGCAATACAATAAAGTTTAGCTCAGTACTTTCCCTCCTTCCTCAACAAAGTCACTTAACTTTTTATGCAATTTCTTTTTTATCTACAGTATCTAGTGCTCAAGCTAGGGTCTATTTGAATTACTTGACTTTTGTATTAAAATAATGGCAATTCTTCCAGACTTTTTAAACGTATAGCGCTTCAGTTCCTATAGAAAAATTTTGAGGACGTGTTTGCTGTTTTCCTTTCCTTTTTTTTCCTTGTTTTTTTTTTTTGTCGTTTGTCCCCAAAATCTTTTATCGCAAAATGGAGCTCGTACATAATTCACTTGCATGACATTTAAACAACACTTAAACTTTGATTTACATTTCAAACTATCTTTAGCAAACGGCAGTAAAGTCACTTTCTTGGATGCGTGGAACAACTGACACAGATTAAGCAACACTCGGAGGGATTACTGGGTTTCTGATTTGGGGAGAAAGAGCCAGAAATAATGAACTGCAGTGAGATGTCATGAGGTCCCAGTCATTCAAAATTTCTTTTAGGATAAAACTTAAATCACCTCCATCCTCTAACATGAATAATTAAAATTGCAAGTAAGAAACATTAAATTTTAACCTAGGTTCCTTGCCTCAGAGAAAAACATGCTTTTAATTTTAACTTATTTAAAATAACATTAAATGTGTATGAAATTACTTGTGTGTGTTTTTTTTTTTTTTTTTTTTTAGGGCCCACACATTGCATCAGTTACTCTTGCTGCATATGAATGTAATTCAGTTAATTTTCCTGAGCCACCTTACCCGGATCAAATCATCTGCCCTGATGAGGAGGTGGAAGGATCCATCTCCTTATGGGCTATCATCTCAAAAGTCAGGCTGGAGGCCTGCATGTGGGTAAGCTTTCGTTTCTCAAACTTACACAGTCTTAATATATGCATTTAATTTCTGTGTCCAGCAATGCACAAAAAATGCTGAAATTGGTATATTAATGATTGTCTACACTGCTAACAATAATGTGGATATCTGCAGTGTGAACCTACTGTCCTGATCACTTTGTCTATTTGAGACCTGTCTACTTTTAATAACCCTTAAAGTGATAAATAATAAGCCATCTTTTATCAACTGCAGACAGACTGTTCTTCTAAAGGGTAGTAGGAAGCACTCAAGTGCTTCGAGATGCTTGATGCAAAAGGTGAGATGTCAAAAGGGTGTCTGCATCGCAAGTGATGTTACAAATGTCAGGTCTTACACTGCATGCAGTTAAGCAATAAATAATTTCAAAGACTTTGGCCCTATAGCTTGTATTAGCATCAAAAGCAGATTACAACCAGCTCGGGAAGCAAATTAGCATTTAAAAAAATAATAATAATAAAAATCACTTTTTCTAATTAGAGGACAGAATTGCCTGAATGTTTGGTACGTGGATAGAGATAACTGACTTTGGTACAAGTATTTATAAGACCATAAATGCAAACTCCCTTTTTTGTTTCCCTCCCTCTGCTTGAGTTTGTTTAATGAAGACCGGAGTAATAAAAATAGCATTTACACTTAGGTTTCTGGGGTTGCAAAACAAAAATGCAACTCGGGATAAACATCCATTGCTTAATCTTTGGCAGCTGAAATAAGTGAGCGCTGAGAATGAAGCAGTTCAGGAATGAATTAACCCAACTGCAGGCACTGCAGGCCTGTATCGTTGGAAGCAAAGGAGCCCCACGGGGGAGCAGACGGCACCTTCCATCCCACATTTGAGCTGCATTATTTGCTTCAGGATGGGGAAAACAGCAAGCCAGGCTGTTTGGTGTCCTCCCCTCTTTCTCTCCTCTCTTCTTCGAATCCCCATCCAATACCTTTTCACTGAACTCTGTCTCCGCTGGCGCTTCCCTTGGGAGCATCCTCTGTCTACCCGTGGTGTCTAGTGCAATGTTATGCTTTCTTGGAATGTTTCGTGAGTACATAAACATCGCCTGCTAATTTCCTGTAAGCCAAATCAAGTTGGCAACTGCTGCTGCTGCTTCCAGTATGTTTCTTTTGTCCTAATTCCAGTTCACAATTTCATGGAAGCTGTTGAAGAAACTTCCCCTTGCCTCTGTCACTTCTAAAGCAAAAGGCCCCTTACTGAAAAGCAGCAGTGACTTCCAGAAAGGAAAGCAGATGATAACTGATTTTTTTGCAGCTCAATTTGTTGCTAAAAGATTTTGATTTGAATTATTTTCCCCTTTCAAAATGTAATCAGGCATAAATTCCTAGTCTGTGTATAGCTGCATCAACTCACTTTTTTTTTTTCTTTTTGTATTGAAACCAGCAACTTCTAATTAGACCCAAAATCTGAATTTCTCTGATAACCACTGGATAGACTCCAAAAAAAGAGAATTATTAGGTATATGTAGAAGTGCTGCTAATGCAGCACATGGAGCCTTTTGAGGAGCTGCTGCAATAGCCCCGATGTCCTGTTTCCTTTAGATTTCTAAAGTGAAATTGTGTGTCATTCCAGAATGAAACCTGCCCAAGTTCCTGGACCCTTGGAAAGGAGGCAGGAGGGTGGCAGTAACAGACATTTTCATGTGCTAGGGTGAAAGCAGGAAGGTCCCAGGAGGGACTTGGAGAGTCCTGGCTATAAAGCAGCCCAGGCTAAGTATCCTGCAAGGCTCGAATGCAGGGATTTATCTGCACAAGGGGGTTGATTCAGATCACAAAAACATTAGCAGCTGTTTCAGCCAACTTAAACCAGGTACAGTTTTATTCCAGAGATTAAAAGGCATTACTAGTCCCCTGCATGTCAGTGATAGCTGGTTTTGTTGATAATGAGTGTTACTAGGATTAAATATCCCTGTATCGAAGGAATTATTAGGTGAAACAGAAATGATGCTTTTTAGATCACTATAAAATTTGGCTCCGCCAGTCCTGGCCTGCAGAAGGACTCTCCGAAACAATCATTTAGGTGTATGCCAGTTTTCACAGCCCTCCATCCCACGGGGACAAGGAATTCAATAGTACCCTACATTTTTAATGTGTTGCAGTTTTTTTGTGTGTTTTTTTACAAGAAATAAGGGGAAAGAATAAAAATATTTAATTGCACGGGATTAGCAGAACAGGCAGCCTGTGTCCTTACCAGGATAAAATTTGTTTAAAAGACTCTTTCTAGTGGAGTAGTTTCCCAGTTTCCTTTTCTGAACGTATTAGTGCAAAAGAATTTTGATTAGCGCTTGGTTTTCCAATTCATTGTTAGTCTAGAGAATCTCCGAGTAAACCCCACACTTAAGTTAACTGCTGAAAACCAACAGCTAATTTTACAAAAAGCAGTGAAATAGTTACTGCGTCGAATCCCTGCATTGATGCTTTTTATTTTTGCTGTGCTTAAGGAACCTATCTCCAAGAGACATGAAATCATATGATTTTTTTTCTGCGCTTCAAAAAGTTTTGTAATCGTGAACATGTGACTTAGCCCGTTTAAAGAAAGTTCATGTCCTGTACGCACATGCGAACCTCTTCCTCCGTTAACAGAATGAAGCCAAAGCAAATTGGCAGCGGCCTGAGCAGCAATGTGACTTTTTTGTTCTTACATCACCCTAAGAACATAACCTCAAGTTAATTTTTCTGCAGCGCTGTCGCTACTGTTCTCAGCCTTATCATTGCTGGTGCCAGAAATAGGCAGATGAGTGATGTCCAGCTTGCTGCGTTCGTTTTAATTTGCTTCTTCTGTGGAAAACAAGGGGATAAACATGTGAGGCTGTGTTTTGCTATGCTGGGAATTTAACGGTTTTGCAAACCAACCTGTGGATTCGGGATAGAGGCGGCAGCAGCTGGAATTCTCCCTCGTGTGCAGCTGCGAATCGGGCTGCAACAAAGGAAGCTGAAAAGCTTTAGCGCTGCTTCAAAGGAGTAAAAAAGCTTTTGTTACTCCCTCCCGACCCCAGGAAAGAAAAGCCATCTGCACGGAGCGACGTTTTAGCGCTTTTCCAGCCTGGCACCCAACTATTGTGCTGTTACCTGTCCTATATTTAAACCATTTTGAGTCTAATCCAAGTTCCTGTTTCATTAGCCTCTGTTTATCCATATGTTCAATCTTAACTTTTTTTTTTTTCTGGTTAAGTTAAAGCTGCATTTACCCACAAGCCTGAGATGAGTCATTTGATGTCCTGAGAAAACAAATATAATTTTCCTGTGGTGAAAAAGGAGCCGTGCTTTCATCTCGGGTTCCCTTGCCTGCCTCTTTTTCCATTTCAGAGGGAGCCGAGGCTTTGCTCAACCTTATTTTCCTTGCTCGCAGCTGTAGTAAAAACGGAGCCTGATTTTTTTTCTCTCAACCGGTTGCACCAAAGTCTTGTGACCGCACGAGCCGGGGCCGTGACAGCCCGGGCTCCGGGAGGGCTTCCCGGCTCTTCCGAGGCCGTCACATGCCGGCGAATGTGTCGGGCTCCCTGACTCAGCAGGGAGTGTGGGCCGAGCCCTGGCCTCCCCGGGCCCTTGCAGCCCTTCAGCCTGGGGGGAATAGCCCAATGTGGCCAAAAAAACACGAGGCGTGAAAAGGGGCAACGTTTCCAAGGGCCCGTGTTATGTTTGAAAGCAGAAGTTGATCCTGGTAGGTCAAAGGAAGCTGTAGGAAGCAGCTGGGCTGGCAGGGATAATGTGCTGCGTGTTCATGGCTTCTCCTCAGTTGAGGTGTCCAAGGGGCTGCGTGTGTCACAGGGCTTATTTTAACGCACGCACGAGACTAAATCAGGATTATTCTTTCCGCAGGGTGCGGGCACAGCCATAGGAGAGCTGCCTCCGTACTTCATGGCGCGGGCGGCCCGGCTCTCTGGTGCCGAACCGGATGATGAGGAGTACCAGGAATTCGAGGAGATGCTGGAACACGCAGAGACTGCACAAGTAAGAACAGTGCAAAACAGCAGCGCTCGTAAAGCACAGGGCAAACACAAGGGAATAAATATCCGCTCCCGTGAAATGGGGAACGGGCCAAAAAAGTTGGTGTCTCTTCAGGGGGGACTTCCCCAGGGTGGGAGAAGATCCTCTGCTGCACGGAGATACCTGTCATCACACCTAGATAGCGAGGTGGCTTCCTGAGGGGCACAGAGCCAAAGTATTTGGTCTAAATGCCATTTTCTAAACTTTCAAGAACAGAACAACAGAGGTAGGTTCAAAGTGGGCTAACAAACTGGTGATTCAGGAGCTGCTGTAATAAACACGACTATAAAATAGCTGAATTTAAAACCTCATTCAGCCAGTTCATCCCCTCGAGATGACACTTAACCTGCCTTGCCTCTGGCAGCCTGTAGGGCTGGAGCATGACCCATTCATCAGCCTGAGGAAACATATTTTTCCTGGTGTGAAAATGCAGCCAAACTGCTCTGAATCCCTTTTTGTTGTTCTTGTTACTTGTTTTCATGATACTGCTTGCATTACAGCATATTTTGCAACCAATGCTGATCTATTAGATATTACTGTTGATGATTTTTATTCAGGTCAGGAGTTTGCACCTTCTTCAGAAGTTATTGACTGTATTTTAAAAAAAGTTAAACGTATTTTCCTCAAACTTTACACCACTGAATTTCTCTTCTATATTTTTCCTTCTTAACTCTTGTTTTGTCTACCAAAACCAAAGTGGGTCATGAGACTGCTATGAAAAACACAGCAGATGCTATTTACCAGCAAAGTTGTCTCTTAACTTACCTAACTCTTGCCAGGGTGTTTTCTTGATACAAATATTTATTTCTTTTTTTCTTTTCTTTGGTACTCGCTCAAAAAAGAGCAGTTGATTTGTAAATATTTGGTGCAATCTGATAATATGGCAATACTAGTCCTATATAGTAAACCTAATACAAAAACCTGTTTTCATGAGGACTTATCAGATAGTCCCAAAGGGCTTTTTTTGGCTAATGTAAATAGTAATTTATCTTCTAAATCTCTAAAGGTGCTTTGGCAAAAAAAAAAAAAAAAAGACATTGATCTTTGCCCTATTGTTAGTATTTGTTTTGTGAAGTAATCCCCAACTGTATAAAAATAAAATCTGAATAAAAGAATACCCCAAATCAATCAAAAATTGACTTCAGAGCTGAAATGCTAGCTCTGTGCACTGAAACTCCCAGCAAATTAAATGCCTGGGAGCAGCCAGAGGTGGTTTCTGTAATGCACAAGAGTTTTGCTAGAGAGCATCTGTCGGGACAGGCCAGAGCTATGGCCAACTGTATTGACTATCCTTTGTAAACAAGTGGTGTTGTGTAATTAATTAAGAAACACGATGGTGTTTTTTTTACCAGTACTTTTGATTTTATTCTTTTGGCAAACTGAATTTGGATTTGAAACATGTTGTTTTGTGGATGGATGGCCAGAAAAAAAAAAAAAAATCTTTAAACTACCCTTGTGGTTTGGTTTCTATAAAACCCTCTTAACATGAGGCTCTGACAATCCGATTAAATTGTGCTGCACTCATAAAACTGACAGTTCAGTTTTTTCCACTTGCAAATATGACTTCCTTCTTGCTTTTGGCTCCTCTCGTGTTTTTGCTAGATGTCTGTGGGAGACAGGCTTGCCTGTTCCTATGACCTTGAGTAAATCCCAGCATCATAAGCATAACTTATCACTGTTGGCCCTGTAATTGCTATTTCGCGAGGAGTTATAAAGTCTATTTTTAAATCGCTTAATAACAGTTTTCATTGCCTGCTTCGGCATCTCCCACTCTGCAAAAATTCAAGCAGTCGGCTTAAGAAAAGAGGGCATGTGTCAAGCGTCTCATGCCACGGAGACCACTCCAAATGCTTGACGTCAAGTGGTAGAAGTCCCTCTTTCAGCGTAAAGGTCTGGCTTCATCCTCCGCTTCTGCGAAGCCTGAACTCGGGTGTGTTGGATTTTGAATAGCTCCCCTCTACCGCCGAGCTGCTCTGTGCCCACGAGGCAAAGCCAGGCGGCTTGACGTTTCTGCCTGCGTGTGTTTTGTTTAGCGAGCTCGTCGCTGCTGTGTCCCAGAAACAATGGTAATTTGGAGAAACAGATGAGGATCCTCTATGGTGAGAATAGGCTGCGAGCTTAACATCTCGCCCGAGTGGTCTGCGAGGGGGAATGTGTGCCCGCTAGCTCGGCGCTTTGATTAAAAAGAAAAACAGAGCGGGATGGAAATTAGAAGCACTGCACAGTTTAAAGGATTAGTGTCCCATTCAAAATGGCACTAAGTAAAATATTATTTACTTTGAAGCGGCTGAGGGCAGCGTGGGCTGCGCGCGGGGCGCTCTGCTCCTCCGGGCTCCGCACAATGCAGAGCCCAGCGTGCGACAGCAGCGCAGCGGCTCGCGCCGATCTGGTCCTGCTTAGCGCCGGGCTCAAAAACGATGTATGTCGTAAATGCTATCGCGGTGGCCCCGGTGCAGAGCATTTCGTTTTCCTTTCAGAGCTCCCTACGCTGGGGAATAGCTGCAGCACGACTGCTCAAACCAACCTCGCAATTAGGGGAAGTGAATCCGCTCCTTAGTGCTGGGGCAGCACATTGCTAATAACACAGGGCGCGCAGAGCTCTGCTCCGCTTCGTGCACACGCATGTGCAGGGGCTCCGCTTTCTGCCAGGTCTAGCTGATTGCTGAGCGTTTTCTCATCCCTGTGTCATGCTGAAACTCTTAAAGCTGCTGGAGGTTTCTGGTGAAAAGGAACCTTTCTGCCAGCTCTCCTCGCAGTACTTAGTGCTAATGTGCAGTGTGTGGGCCTGAGCTGTATCACGGTGCTCTTTGCAGAGAGAAAGCAAGCAGTATCTTTAATCCTTAATGACCAGAAGTGTTTGGATCCAGTAAGTGGCATATATTTAAGAACTAATGACTTGCACACCAGGCCCTGCTCCTGTATAGTTGTTGCAGCCAGATTGCCCTGCAAAAATATTTCCTAGTTGCCTGCGTTACTATCAGTTTACTGCTGCTTGTTTACTCTCCCAATTGTGTCCTTGCCTTCCTCTGGAAGAATGCAAGCCGGGAAAAGGGTTAAATCCCCCCGAAGCGTCTGGAGCCGCGTCTCGCCCATGGAGTGTCCTCTGCACACTGGCTGTCAGGCGCTGCCGGGACCTGTTTTTGACTCCGCTGAACCTTCGCTCGCTGTGGTTTGTCTGGCCATCACATGACTTCTCTGAAAATTCCCCCTCCCCTCCATTTCCAGTAAACTGTTTGAACAGGAGTGACTCAGACTGAAACCAGCTTCCCTGTAACCACAGGGCTTGTTAAAGAATTTGTCAACGTGGACCCAAGAGAGGCTTCGCGTTCAGGCGAGCTGCAACTGCGTCGGTTTGCGTTGCGGCAGGGCTTCCACCGCGCCGCTTCCTGCTCCGCTGCCGTCTCCCCGCTGCCAAGGGGTTAAGCCGACCGGCCCTGCGATAGCGGCCCTTGGCGAAACCGTGTTCCTCGCAGTGCCCGAGGGCCCCGTGCCTCGAGCAGCGGCGCTTTCCCACGTCGCAACGTGGGGCTTTTCCTTGGCAGCGCGGAGCGGAGCAGCGCGCGGCACCACACCCAGACCCGGCTCCTCCGGGAGCCGGCGCTGTTCTGACACGACGCCCTGACCTCATCCGCCTGGAATGGGTTAGCCCGGGCTAATCAGCAGCGCGTTGCTTAATTAGCCGGGGAAAGCGAGGTGGCCAAAGTGGGGCTCCGCTGTAATTAAGCTAATAATTAATATCTGATAAGAGCCTGCTTGGAGAGGTTTCGCTGGCGGCTGCCCGTCAGATCAAAAGGTTTTAAGGGTTTTCTGCAGGCGAAACGGAGAAGTCGGAGCAGACCACGAGGCAGGTTTTCACGAAGCAGTTACAAAAATGGAAGTGGCAAAGCGGCACGTACAATAAATGGAAAACCTTGACTTCTTTTTTTTTTTTTTCCCCCTCTTTCCTTTTCCCAGAAATAACTTGTTGAAACCCGGCATCAAATTCCGTTCATAACTTCTCGTGCTCTGTCTCCCAGTCCCCCCCTTCCTCATCAGCTTCCTCTCTTTATGAATTGTGCCAGGCCGGCAGGAGGTGGCTGGAACTGGGTCTTCCGAGTTTGCCTTGTGCGTTTGTTAAAATTCTTCGTGGAAGTTTCTTGCTTCTATTTTGGTCCATTATTAAATATGAATTCAAAATTAATCAAACTTGCAGCCATTCTCCCAAACTTTGGAGGGGTCAGTGAAAGCTGCCAACATGGAAACTGGTGTAAGGAGGATTGAGAGGTAGCGAAGAGTTAACGCAGCAGCGGGTGACACAGGGGCTGTGAGTAAGGACTGCGCAAGCCACCTCCGCACTGGCCTCCTGCGCTTTTGTTCCCTTCATTTGCACACCTGCGAGCAGATAAGGGAGCAAAACAGCCACGAGCGGAGCCTGCGTTTGCTAGTGGTGATCTGGAGATGCCTTTTGCAAATTCTTCTTGGAAATGTTCTTTGTGAGGCATCTGTTTGTTAAAACTCCCTTTACAAGTGTGTCGTTAAAGCTCCTTTATCCAAGTGTGTGTTTTAATCCCGAATGTGGAAGTGTGTAACTTCTTGCACCAAAGAAATCTGGGTTGCTTTGCAATATTCCCGCTCAGTGTCGGGATGTTGGCTCAGAGGGATTCGCTCGGTAGCGCAGCTCGTGCTTCGGGCAGATCCAGTCCTTTGGAGAAGGAATCCCATGGAGCCAACCCTGCAAGCTGCTTCTGCACTGCAGTTGTGGAGCAGTGGTTGGATGGGGTTCTGCTACTTGCTGTTTTGCTGTTACCAGGGCAGATGGGAAGTTCTTCCCAGTTATAATCGCTTCAGGGGAAAAAAAAAAACCCACACTCCATATCCTATGTGAACTTTTCCAGGAACTTTGTATCTGGAGGGGAGGAAAAAAAAAAGAAGCCTTCATGTTTGCTTAGAAATAAATCTGGGTTGTTTCTCCCATGTCTCCACATAAGACTGTTCTGAAATGTTCAGATTAATCTCACAATTTAGCTATCTGTGCACATATAATAAAGGATAAATTAAAGATCGAAAAAACAGTAAAATTAAGAAGTCTCCAGTGTTCTGAGAAAGGCAAATGGATTGCCAAAAGCTTAGGCCGATGAGCTGTTTCAGGAATAGTTTGCCAGGGGAAGCCGTAATAGCTGATAAAAGTTAATTCTTGTATCACAATCAAGAAAATGATTCCTTTCTGGTTTTTATTTATTTTCCCTTTGTTTCGTTTTCTTGCTCCAGACGCTGTTCAAATACCTCTCGCTTGTGTGACAGTCTGGTATGCAGACCACTTCTCTAAGTAGTCTGGGAACCTCTGCTGCTTCCCAAGGAGAAGCGAGGGGTTTGCTGAGGTTTGCACATCTGCTGGCGAGGCTGCACGGGAAGGTGTGTTAGTGTAAAGCATTTGCCAGCTGTGGAAGGAATTGCCCACGTTTGATTTATGTACATGTTTGTCCTGTGCGTGAGTTTTCTTCCTCACCTTGTTTCCAGGGTCCTTGCAGAGGAGCAGCGTATTCTTTGGCTCTGCTTTGTCAGGGATTCAAGTGGTCGTTATATTTGTTTGGTTAATGAAAACTGCTCATGGTGGCTGAAGCAGTGAAGATGGTTGTTTTACTTCATTTGCTGCTGTGTGTACGTGGATGCTGCTATCCTGCGTGGAGCAGTGGAATCGCAGAAAAAAAAATCAAGTTAAAAGAGACCTCAGGTATCTTTTAAGCTCACTTTTTGCTCAGAACAGGCTCAGCCATGAGATCAGGCTCAGGGTTTATCCAGTCTGGTGCTGAAAACCTCTAAGGATGGAGCCTGCACAAGCTCTCGGGCAGCCTGAGGTCTTCCCTGGGGTGCCAAAGTCGCAGCAGCCTTTGGTGGAGCAGAGTATGGGATCTGCTGCCTGTAGCATCTCCCGCAAGAGGTGGCCAGAGGGGAGTTCCTTAGCAAGCAAAGGAAAAATAAGGTGTATTTCCCACTTTCATCCAACCGTACAAATTTATAAAGTGTCAATGAGTGTCACTTATTGCTACTGTACGGATCTGAGATGAGGACTATCACAGGAGACTTCGAGGTGGCAGGGGATGTGGTAAAAGGGCTACTTGCTCTATAGGACAGATCTGATAAGGCTCTGAAATGACATGTTCCTTCCCCTTCCTTCGAACTATTTCCTTTAATTGTGTTTTATTCTTTGCAAAATTTCTTTATACTTAAAGTGAGAAGCAAAAGGGCTTTATTTTATTGCTAATTTGGATGTGAGAACTTGGGATCTGGCTAGGGAAAATGCCAGCATTGAGTTTCAGAGTCCATACTCTGAATTCTGTAATGTGTGTTCAGTTCGATATGTCCTTTCCAAATCCAGACAGTGTAACAGTTGTAACTATCTAAAAGCTTGGAAGTGAACTTGAGATCGAGTTCATTATGAAAACGTATTTGCTGGTTCTTCCCATAGGGTCCTGGAGAAAGAGCAAAGTGAGAGATATAAATAAAATGTTCTTACATTGGTGCAGGAAATGAGGAAAATACCTAAGGTTCCTACTGCTAAAATTCTCTCTAATCAAGAGTTGGTCAACTTGCATCCTCCTGATAGCTGCCCTAGCTACAGCTTCTGAAGTCTTTCATTTCAAAGAGCAGTTTTAAAATCTGATTACGGTGAGAATAAACCCAGCTCTTCGGTTAAACCTAGTTATTCGTATGGCTGATTTTGCAAAGTCACTAAGGCATCTTTTCTCTGGTTATCCAACTGGTGCTTTCTTGGATCTGCTGCTTCCTTAGCTGCTTTGAAAAATGCTCGAAAGCCCCTTTGACCAGCGTGTTCTAACAGCCTGGTTTCTCCCAGCGTAGGACTTTCTTTCACCACCATCAGACTCTTCCCATTCGCTGCTTTCTCGACCCTTACTTGTCTCGTGAGATCTGTCACCTCCGTGTCATGCAGGAGAGGTTAAAGTGGCTGCTTTGGTCACTCAGAATGAGCTGTTCGTAGCACTAGACAATGACTATCAGCTGCATCTTGGTCTTGGTTCTTCTCATCTCCAGGTTGTCCTGTTGGCCATTAAACATCTCTGTTCCCCAGCTGCTTCCCTCGGATGTAGGTTGTAGCCTCTCAGCCTATAGGTAGCTCTCTGACTTCTTCAGAACTGCTCTTCTGCAGTTAATATGTTATTTCAACGAGTTAATAATTCTTCCCAGTCCTCTGAAATTCTAGAGTTCGTTGCCTAACCACAAATGGTCATTCTCCCATAAGTTGTGTTTGATTCCATTGTGTTGTAAGAGAAAGCCAGCAGAAGCAAAATACTGTGCAGCTCATTTTTAACATAACTCGGATTTTTATATAAAAAGGGGCACTGTCTTTGTAGGCAGCTTTTTAAATGTTAAGGAATTTATAATTTTAATACAGAGTAGTTTAATATGTTGTCTTCCCTCTTTGGGGAAAAATGTTCTTCTGCTCAGATTATTATTCAGATTTTTTTTGTTTCTAGTAAGAAACTAATATTATAGCATAAAAGGATTGTGCACTTCTGTGGATGTGCAAGTTACATCAGGGTGTCAGACATGGATGAATCCTACCTGCGTTCAGCTCTATATCCTACTTGTTAACATCTCTGCAACAACTTGGGGGTTTTGTTCGGATTCCCTTGGTAACCTTTGACTAGCTGTTTGCTGTGGATCCATCAACACTCTGTGTTTTCAGAGAATAAGAAAATATAAAAGCCTCATCATTTCATTGTGACCAGTAAATTGAGACTGTTGTGTGTTCTGGTGCCAAGTCAGGAGAAAAGAGTCAAAATAGGGTTTTGCTGCTGGTTCATGTTAACCAAATCTGCCAGAATTAATTCATTGCAATAGAGAAAAACTTGTGCAACTGGTTTTAAAACTGAGCTTAAATGCATAAAAGAAGCTAGCAAAGGCCCAGGATGAGGCCTTGCAGGTGGGGTGAGAGGGGCCGTTGGCTTTTTGGAGAAGCAGGGGACTTTCCTAGAGCCACACGGTACTTGTGATGTCCTAAACCAAGTTGTCCCATAATGCTTCTCCAGGAGAGAAACTGGTCAGCAGCAAAAGGTTTAATTTCTTTTTACTGTCCCTTTAGGTTTGAGGATTTGGGAGGGTTTTGCTGGTCTCAATAAAATGTGCCGTTTTACCGAGGGCCAATATGAAGCAAACCTCCCCAGGCCGCCGGCTGAGACTTGTGAATCAGTATTTCACCACTGACCTTTTTGTGCCTCTTATTTCCCTTCCAGTTCTGGAGATCTGATGATTAACCCAATGAAGTAATGTTTAATCATTTAACCTCCTTCGCCTCTATTGCAGCACTCACAGGAAATCTGTTTCCAAACCGAAAAAAAACAAATCATCCTTGATAGGGACACAGTGAACAAAAGTATCCTGAAGTGGTGTAGAGAGTGAATCACATTAGCTGAGAGTCGAGTCCAGTCTAAATACTTTAATTTTGGGGGAATATGTTTTGCCTGTAAGTAGCTGAACTTTTATGTCTTTTTTTTTTTAAGCTCTAAATTGTGAAAGTTATTTGATTTCAAACACTGTGAAAATGGAGAAAGGATTGTTCCCTATGTAGGCTTTAAAACAGAAAGATTGCATTGTGAAATAGGTAAAAGTTGTGAAACTGGTTATATTCGCCGAGAAATGAAACTTTTAAGGGTTTTTTTTTTAATTATTGCAGATGTCTTAAAGATTTGATGAACAAAATTTAAGGAAGCATTCAAATACCAGCCTTTTGGAGCTTGGTTTAATTAAAATAAATGTAAAGGCTGCAAGTGCATAGCTCTATTGCAACCCTGATCTATATACTGCAATGCAAATTATTTCTAGCTGTGATTATATTATGTTGTAGAAAACAGTTGGGGAGTGGGGAGCTAAATTTATCTTATTTAGAAAATTTTAAAAAGGAAGTTTAGAAGTTCTTGCTTAAAACTTTAAGAACTATAGCTGTGTTTTCCATAGAATGTTTTGTAATGGATAGTGGATGTTTAAAAAAAAAAAGGGAAAAAAGTTATGAAGTAATAAAGTTTTTTAAAAAAAAAAGCTGAACATTTTTAGATAAAATTTTGGTTTTTTTTCAGTATTTTAGTTATTGGTTTTTAAATAAAAAATGTATGTTTTTAGCTGGAGGAGACAAAAGGCAGCCCAGAGTTTTGCAGCAATCTATAAATTTGTGTGATGGGAACTTTGTTCTCAGGAATCTGAGGGAAAAAAAAAAAAAAACGCTGTTCTTACAGTAAGCTAACACAGTCTTTATATATAATGATATATATTTTTAAAATAGTTTTGCTGAAAGTGCTATTTTATAGATCATTTTCTACAGAGTTTGTTTCCAATTCCAGCTTGCGCACATTAAACAGCAGAATGTGAGTAGTACAGTCTTTAAGATCATGTAATAATATGTTAAAATTTCAGTAGAAACTACTTCCCTGGAAAGGTCCGCTTCATGGACCTCTCTGGATAATTGGATTATAGTGTTTTATTTTAAAGATATTTTAAAATGAGATTTATGGAGCCGTGTAAAATTCTTGATTGGCTTATAAAAGTGCAAATATTGTTCTAACCCCAGGAGCATTGTGAAATGTTGAGCAAAATAGGAACTGAAAATATCAGGGTCATTCAGCTCTGCTCTGGAGTGCAGGGGAGGCATCTTATGAAAATCCTATAGAGAAGGCACTACTTTCTCGCTTCACCTTTTCAAAGAAAAAAATCTTTTGCTAAAAGGGCAATTTTGCTGTTACACTTCAGTAAATTTATTGCTCTTAGATTATATAGTAGAGAAACTTAAAAATGTATTTCTGCTATTTTATTTGGTTAAGGAAAAAGAACATCTCTTATTTCCTTGGTGTGCTCCATTTTATTTCCTTTAGTGCTGGATGTGTGATCACGCTCTTTAAAGAAACCTCCCTCCAGCCCATGTCCTAAATCTTCAGCAAAAATATATATTTTTTCCTTTTGTTTTTTTTGGTGAAGGATTCCGATATTTAGTGCTGATATATTAACTTGTTTCATATTTGTTTAGTTACTTGGAAATAATATTTGAGGGAATTTCAGTTTGAGAAAAAACTGCCCTTGATTGTGCAAGGCTTTTTGGACTCAGTTCTCTGGTAAATTATCACATTTTGTTATAAATAATTTCTGTCAAAAAGCGCTCTTATAATTCAAAAGCATGAAAAAAAAACATACTTCAACCACCATGTCGGTGTGTTTTAGACCTGTTCCTACTAAAATGAGCTCAGTGCTTGATTTCAGCCTTGCTGGGAATGAGATTTAGTCACTCGTGTCTGAGAATACAAACAGAATAATAATTGGGAACAAGTTTTCAACACAGAATAAATAATTCACCTATTCCGTTCTGCAATGAGACATGCAGGAGTCGGATCATTAAATCCTGAGGTTTCCCTCCTGTATAACGTTAGCAAATTGGTCCTTTTAATGAAATTTTTATAAACAGAAACATAAAACTATTAGATGTCCCATTTTAAAATGTAGGAAATCTCACTTATTTGTCTTTTTTCTTTAAGTTATAGTATTTATTTGTGGAGGGTTTTTTTATGATGTACAATAAATAGAATTTCTATGATTTCTGTAAGAATTGTGGGGTTTGTTTTTGCTTTTTTCTCTGTATGTTTGTTACACTTCTGTTTTTAAAGTGCTGTAAAGGAGAGAGGTTATTACTTAGAAAGGAGTGTAAAAACATAGTAAATGGCCCTATGACCTTTTTTTATTAATTTGCCATTAAAAATTATGTCAGTTCTGTGGTTTAGAATTTAAATAATATAGAATAATTTTGTCAAGTAATTGGCTTCACTTGCATTGTTACACAGTATAGAAAATTCAACAGAATTGTAGCAAAGTTAGGATTACATAGATTGATTTATGTCGGATCATCTTGAAGTTATCTGATGTGCAATTTAGAACTTCATTAATTGATAAAGATATTTACTGGTGAAATCTGTTGTAGAGAAGACCTGGATGTAGCCTATTTTGATGAAGATCTTGGGTCTGAGAGCCAAGATCCCAGGATATTATTATATTCTGGGTTTGCCTTCTTGGAAAGTACCTTTTTATCATTGTAGGAGGTCTGGAGGAATTTCAGGATTAAGGCAGTAATAGAATAAGGTAGTAGCAGCTTCAGCAATCTAAAAGTGTGGGGAGAAAGGTAGTAGAAAAAAAAATTTCCAAAATGGAGTGAACTTAGAACGACTTGCAGAATTTTGAAGAACCAAGACTGAGGAAAAATAAACTCAATATGTGAGCAGTCATATTCATTGAATTTTGAATTTCCCCCTCCTCCCTCAAGCAGTAGAGTTTCAAGTTCACCTTTTGGTTTCAAAAATTCTCCCAATTGCTGATGAGGAGGTCCCAAGCCATGCCAGGGAGAGCTGAGATATGGGAGTCTTCCAAGCTTCCAGGTGTTTCCATTCGGGTTTTGCCTTATTAATGATTTTCTTTTCTTGTTTGCAGGATTTTGCTTCCCGGGCTAAACTGGCTGTCCAGAACCTGGTGCAGAAAGTTGGGTTCTTCGGCATTTTGGCCTGTGCTTCAGTAAGTTCATTTCTATAGCAGAGAGGTTTGTAATTGCAGGGTGAATGTGAAACGGTGAAATCAGGACTGTAAACTAGGGCTGGGTCTTGTTGGAGCTCACGTGGATCTGCAGGTTCTGCCTTCCCCAGGGTGCTCAAGAGTAAGAGGGAGAAACTCCAGCCCTAGATTTGGACCCAACACCCTGCATAAAAGCAGAGATAATGATTCCTAACCTTTCCTTAAACTGCACTTTAGACTTAGACTAGTTTTAGACTGGTTCTTGTTAAGAGTAATGAGTTTGAAACAGTGCTGTTTCCTTTATAAACTCAGGAAAGAATATTCAGCAAGCGATTGCTTGAGCTCCTGGGATGGTGTTTTCCAAAATACAAGCTTCTTGGGATTCCTGGGGTGGCTTTTTCCAAATTTCCACAGATTTAAAAGTGGGAAACCTGTACAATTTAGGATTTCCATGCATACCAATTCTTCTAACTTGAGGGACATCTTTGGGTCATCATGTCACTAGGAGCCGGAGGGAGAGCTAAGTGTGGAAACCAGAGTTAAAGCTAAAAGAAATCCAAACTCTGTGACTTGTTCTCCCTAAGCAAGAGTTGATCCAAGCATCTCCACTAATGGTATTGTAGTGTTTTCAGGTAGCCCAGATGCCATTTAGAGTCAAAAAAGTGCTGAAGCACTTGAGGTTTAAATTTTTGTCTGGAAAATTAATGAAAAGTGGCGAAACGATGTGACTTCGTGTTCTCTGGCATGCAGAAATCTGCAGCAGAGGAGGAGTCATGGGTCTCCAGTGATCCCCTTCCCCTGTGCTAACCCAAAGTTACCCATTTCTCAAACGTAAGCAACCCGTGTGAGCTGGAAAGATTAATTCCATGACCTACAATTTTGTATATGGTTCTTTGGACCATCTTCATGCTTGGAGTGGAGCTGTAGCTCCCCGAGCTCTTCAAGTCTTTACCCTGGTAAGTGCCTGGGCGCCGCTCTGACTCATTGCCCGCAGTTACCACCTCGTGAGGCATCGCTGCCGGGCGAGCTCGTCCGTCTGGTTTCGTGAGAGCAGGACACGGGGCTCTGTACACTCCTCGGCCTCCTGCTTAGTAACGTTTAACCGTTTCCTTAATTCATTCCAACCTGGTGGCCTGAGCAGCTCCCTCCACTTGGGTGGCTGCCGGGGACAGGTGAGGAGTTGGACACGTCCCATGTTTGCAAAATGACCACAAAGCAGGAGCACGGGAGAGGCAATGAACAAAAACAGGGCTCCAGAACCATCCCCTTTCATAATTGCCACTTTAGTTTGGGATTTTAATGGTATTTTGGCTGTTTGCAATCAGAGAGGGAGGAAGAGCTAGACTGTGAAGTGCTAATAAATGTCCTGCTGCGTTGAAGCCACCGCGTGATAGGCAGAGACCTGCAATCTCATTGAATTTAAGCCTTGGCAAATTTATCCAAGGCAGTTACCTGGGTGCAGCATTTCTTCAAGGCAGAAGGAAAGCCAGTTTATTCCTAGTTCTTGTGTAACAGCAGCTCTGGGGAAGGACAGACAGAATTAGCCCCGCACAAGAACCCAATGGAGACCCACGAGTATTTGCCCTGCTGCCTGTGTGGGCATTTTTGGCAGTGATTATTAATATTTTTGACCTACTGATATATACTTAAACCCTAAGGTGGACGTGTTAATTTTTTTTTTGTGATACCCCCAATTGCTCCTCTACAGTGATATTATTATATTTTAATTACCGTACCTTACCAAAACAAAAAAAAGCCCAAAACACATTTAATACCTAGAGCAAACGTGGCTCGGAAGAGCCCAGCTATCCGGCTGTGGCCTAAGTAAATCATTGACTCGCCCAAGACAGCTGCCAGGGGCAGGGAGTCATTTTAGCTGGAGCGGGGCTTGGTTTGAGACCGTTTCAGATTTCTTCCTATGCAGGTGGTGTTGTGGTGCTCATAAATTTGAATTGCTGCCCTATAACACTTCAGCATAACCCTCAGAAGCTTTCTCAGAGATTTCCATTCACCTGGAAATAGCTTTTTTTCCTTTTTTTTTTTAGGCTCTGTAAATATCTACACTATTTATTTGTTTGAGTAAGAGAGCAAGAAAGCTCAAGATATTAGCAGGCTAATATTCTGCTACTCTAAATTAAATATATCCCTCCAGTTTACTCAGACAGTCTGTCCTGTACTGCACGGGGAGTGCGAAAGGTTGGAATTTTGATATTTTCTTGGTTTAATTTCAAAAATATTTTACAGATAGTATCACAATACCAAACGTCAGGCCAAGGGTTTAACAATATATATTTTTTTTAATTTTAAATTGAATGCACATGCTTAATAAAATCTAATCAGTGCTCTTAAACTGGATACATATGACCATAAATGCCAGTTTCTAATGCACTTTTTCAGATGGAAATCATTGGGGATCACTCTGAACACTGGCTTCCAGGAGTGATGTGCTTGTCAGGGAGAAAATTTGATAAATCACTGAAAATGGCTTTGCTGTGGTTTCCGTGCATTGCACATGGAAAACTTCTTTTTTTTTGTCAGCTTTTTTATAATCCAGGGGTAAGGACCATCAGAATGGAATTGTCTGGGACAGTGTCTAGCTGAATCCCTGAGATTTAAGTTATGTGGTGTAACACTAACATTTTTGTAAGCATCGAGACACGAGACTTTTGGGCAAAGGTTAATAAGCGGAAAATGTTCATTTTTCAAAGTATTTCATGATCTTGTTCGTCTGGATTAATGCTTCAATTCATGAACTTCTTTCCCTTGCTCTTCCTAGATTCCAAACCCGCTCTTCGACCTGGCCGGGATAACATGCGGACACTTTCTGGTTCCCTTCTGGACCTTCTTTGGTGCGACCCTCATTGGGAAGGCAGTCATTAAAATGCACATCCAGGCAAGTAAAGGCATTTTATTTACAGATTCTCTCACACCACGGTGCTCCATGCTAGATTCTGGAGTCCCCCTTCCTGACCTGCACTAGTGGAAATTCATTTGGTGCAAAGGATTTACAATAAAGGATCCTGCTCGGCTTCTTGCGCTCCAAACTCAGGCAACCGAATAATTTATAGCACCGAGCTAATGAGCTCGCTGCCTCCACCACTCAGGAAATTGGTGGTTAGCCAAGTTATTTACCTACGGTTTTTACCAGACTGAAAGGACTTTGTACTAATAATGAACTTGCCTTTTTGGTAACGAGTACTCATTTCGAAGAGCGCTGCAACTAGCCTTTACCAGCTAAGCAATACTTTTAAATGTTCTTTTTTATCGCAGTTTAATATGTAAGGGAAAACCCAGGCCTTTTAGGTCGTGCTGTCTGCAGAAAGCAGTCTGAGAGGGTTAGTCTGTGGGTCATAACTTTAGAGTACGGTTAGTAATTTTTGGTGTACTCGATTTGGGTTATTTCGTAAGGACCTGATGTGAGAGAGGGTCTGTTCAGTCCTTGTCGCCAACTTAAATGCATCAGCATTTTATCTGGCGCAGGATGAAGGACTGATTCCCTGATGTTCTCCTGGTGGCAGTGTGGTTAGACAGGACTATCACGAACTGCATCACTTGATTTGTAATAATTAGAATCAGTGTTTGCCGTTGGGGCTTTTTTTTTTCTTTTTTTAAGTGTCTACATCGTGCTGATGCAGTAACTGTAGCCAGGCTGCTTGGAAATGTTTGCTGTCACTACATTAAAATAGCAGAAACTGGCAGAAGTATAAAATTACTCTTCTGGTACCTTCCCCAAGCTGCTTAAAAATCTCTTCCCTGAATAGGAAACCTCAAGCTTAAACATTTTTCTCCCCTCATCTTTTTGGAAATAGTTATTTTACTCTACACAGTGTTGAAATGGAAGATGAAGGAGCACCAGAAATTGTTTCATGTATTGTGATAAGGAATGCTTTTTCTTCACAGTTTTCTATTGCTTGAACACTTCTGCTTTTAAATATGTGTAAAGATAGAATTTGTTCTGGCATAGTGAATAGTGCCTGTGTAGTATTCCCTTTATTTTATTTGCCTTTTTTAGCTAGGGGAGTGTTTGATGTGTCACTTAGTGCTCTTTGCTCCAAAGTGACAAGCAACAAATATTTCCTGGTGTCTTGTACAGATGGTAAAAATTTCATTATATTTATATTTAGCTAAGAGACTTTTGTTTTCTGCGGTGGTCTACTGTATCAGGTTGTGCAATAACCTTGATTTTTGTAGTGATCTTGCTGTTATTCGGCGTTTAGGAAATGTAAAGGTTCAAAAGGCTCTTAATGGAATCTCCCCTAGACAGGAAGCCAGTGACTCTGGTGTAGTGGCCATCCCGGAGCTGCTTTTAACTGGCCTCTTCCTCTGGACCACAAAATCATTCTGTGGAGCCCTGGTCACATCCCCTATTCCCAGACTAGGGAATGCTCTTCTCATTAGGTCATGTTTAAATTCATTTAAGGAGACTATGGGAACGGTGCGTGTGTGTGTGTGCTCACATCTACACATGGTCTTGCTCACTCTTGGTGAATGAGCAAGCTATCGAATGTGACAAAAGAACTGGCGAAAGCTTTTTTTTTTTTAATAAAGTGCTACCGCTTTTATAAGTGAAATGAATGCTAAAATTACAGGCATTGCATTTCCATGCAAAGTCATGTGTAAGAATTGTCTTAGATTAAAATTACTCTTTCAAATATTCTATTGCATTAGAGCAATAAGAAGTGATAATTGTTGTATTTTTTAACAGATACTCAAAGGCTCTTATTCTTCACTACGTATTTCTATGTTATGCCTCTCTCTGAAGCACGCAAACTAGGGGCTAAAAGATTTATTATTTTCACTTTTGTGATCTTTAAGTACATGTGCTTATGTGTAAGGGGATGTGAATTCTTCTGCACAATGATGCCTGTTTTTCCATTATAACATTGTTGACGGAGTAAAGTGACCTTGAGCTTCTGGGAATTCAGATTTGGGGAGGATGCGAATGGTTAGTAACACAAGCTACAAAAACATTGCGAGAAATGAAATCTATGAGGAAATAGAATAATCGAGTAAATAGCTTTCCTCTGTTCTGCCTCTTGAAAATAGTATTAAAAAAAAAAAATAAAGGACCTTGAAAGAAAAGTGGAGGGAAAACTATCTGTAAGTGCAGGAGGATCTGTTGAAGTGGAAAGGAGCATAAGTTGTCTTTGCTTCCCTTTTGATCAAACATTTCTCTAACTGATTTTTTTTCCTTCCAACAGAAACTTTTCGTTATTATAACATTCAGCAAACATATAGTGGAGCAGATGGTTTCCCTAATCGGGTGAGTAATTCTTTAACACGGTAATACCTTCACTCATTACGTGGAAAAATACTGTAGGAGTTGAATCAGATGTGCTGAAAATCATGCTGTACTTTTTACGTGCAAGTTTTGGCCAACAGCTAATTTGCGACTCACCTCAAAGGCTTGAAGTACTTCGAGAAATATAATAGCACAGAAGGTCAGATGGCCTGAGTTTATAATACCCACGTTTAGCTTTTGCCCAGAAAGATGATAAACTATTCCAATAATAGACTGCACCATTTTTAGCTGCAAATAGATTGGTTTTATTCACTTTCTTCAATGCTGCATTGTGATCTCATGACAAAAAAAAGAGAATTGTGATTTATGCAGTGACCAAAGTGGCTGATAAATGTTTTCCGTAATTTGACTTCATACACTTGACCTCCTACACTTAAAATATGTAATGTCTGATAAAGTGTCAGAATTAAAAGCTTCGTGTGTAGAATGGTATCTCCTTTCTACTGAGGATTTTTTAATAGGAGAAATCACGCTCTTTGAGCTTTTCTCTTTTTTTCTCTTTGGACCAATTTCTTTAGCAATGGAATTTTTTCTTTTTAGTAAAAATCTTAGATTCCAACAAGAAAGCAGGGAAAAACAGATAACAGTAGGATTTAGAAAACAAACCACCCCCTTAAATCTTTTGTATTTCTATGTTGCTCCAAGGGATTTGAAGGAAGACGAGAAACTGATGATAAAGTATGAGTTTTTTGCTTCATATCTACCTGTTCAGTCATCAGTTCTGTGTAATTTGAAATTCCGTTGCTGATACTAACACTTCCTGCTTGGTCATCCAACAAATATGATCTCAGTCGTGCCTCTTTGACCATGAAGCAATTTATGAAACTTTTCAAAGAAAAACAGAATGTACAACTAAGTAATCTTAAATATATGCAGCTAGACAGACTCATTCAGTATTTCGTCACAAAATTGTACTTAATTGTTCAGGGAACAGTGTGCTTGGGAGGAAAAACTGCTGCCTTTTTTTTTTTCCTGATTAGATTCCTGTAACATCAGGAATGCAAGTTGAAAGTTTTAAGTATGATTCTCTACTGTTTGAACAGAAAAGGATTTTGTTTGTTTATATTAGGTATCTAGTTAAAAAATAGATATCCCAGGCATAAAATAAATCCTGAGGTGGTTTTACTTTTCCAAGGTGTTTCAGTTATATGGAAATATTGATTGATACTTAACCCCCAAACTGAAGTAACTATATTCACATTAACCAAAAAACCATGAACACCCAAAGAATAATTTTGGCAGAGGAATGTCTGGAAATTGCTGCTTTCAAAATATGTAAACTCGAAGTAGTAATGCTTTACAAAGGGCAAGGAGCGTCAGGAAAGACATTCTGGGGCATTTCACTAATGAAACAGATCCTGACTTTATGACTTCCTGATCTTCTGATTGGGAGTCTGGTTTGTAACAAACTTCAAAATGAATTTGTTGCTTTGAACATTTCTTTAACAGAAGAACTGTGGCTGCTCTTTACAGTGATTAGTTCACTTTTCTTACCCTGAACCACTCCAGACAGTTTATTTCTTTATTTTTGATCAATGCTGCTACTAGGTTAGATACATTTCCAAGATTTTGCTCTCCTGCAGCCTTTGAGCCAAAACTAGTAGTTTTTTCCTACTTCATCTGTCTTGGAGATAATTTTGCATCACATTACTTCGAATGCATTCACAAGACCTCTGCTGGATTCGGGTTTTATTAGATGGTTGATGTCAGAGTTAAAAAATGTTCTCGGGAGACAGAAGGATTTTTGGAATGTCCCGGTAGCGTTGACTTTTCTCAACCCGTCTGCTAGCATTACCTCATCAGGGCTTTTTAGAGTGGAGCCTAAAACATGTTAAACAATGGCTTGCCTTAAAATCATTACTAACAAAAATTTAAATCCATTTAATAGCCAATAACTTTATTTTAATTAAATTCAGGCCATCAATTTGACTTGTGACTTTGGGCTATTGCTTTGGCACATAAGCAAATACCTAAACGCAATACTTTAAAATAATAAATGTGTAATATAGAAGGATAATGAAATCTAGCCAAGAGATTAAGCTGAGGCATCAGAGAATTAAGGTCTCAATATTTGATTTATGCTTCAGATAGGTAGACACCAAAAACACCTGAGTCTTGAAGTGATAGTAAAACTAATTCGCATGGAGATGCTTTTTGTGGCTCTGTAGCTGCTTATTTGTAGCTGCTGCTTCCACTGTGTGCTAAACTTGCCCTCAAAAGATGTTTTTTTTTCTCATTTAGGGTACTTTGATTTTACATTTTGATTGCCTGGGTATTAATTAAACATAGGAGGAGGAAAAGAAAAATAGATGGGATGGGAAATTGTTTTCTCCCCAAATTTAAAATACTGGAAATGTCCACTGTAAAACCCATCCAGGATGATGAGGGAGGCCACGCGAAGGCCAGGGGGGTGAGAAGGGACACAGGAGGGTTTGGGAAGCTGAAGCCAGTGGAAATCGAGGCTGGAAATGGGAATTGGGCAGCAGAGGAGCTGGTGGCTCCTATGGGCCCCCAGTGACCAACCTGCTCTACCAGGTAGTGCCTGGACACTGCGTTGTTGCTGCTGAAAATGCTAAAAGAGATGGAGTTTTCCCTCGCACTGCATTCCTCCTGTGAGCTCTTGGTGGGCAAAGAGGCTGTATAAGATACTGGTTTTCTGTGACTTACAACTGAGTTTAACTTACTGATCATTAAAGGTGCTGGGTTTAGGTCAAATTTAGTCCATTCCAAATGCTTAATCATTTGGGGTGTGGGTTTTATTTTGAGTTTCAAACCTTTCCACCTATTTTGTTGTTTTTGCCCACAGCTGCAGGCTTGTTCATGGAGTTGCAGTCCGTGTGTTGCTTTTAAGCCTGCGCTTGGTCGTTTTAAGGTGGCAGTTTCCAACATGGATTAAGAATTTCCCCTAAACTGCCAGAGATGGTGCCCAAAGTGTGCGCGGCCACCAAAGGCTCTAGGTGCATCATTTCTGGGCGAATGTCCACAGGGGAAAACTCACTTTTGGGTTTAATTCAACATGATTTGTTCAACTTGTGTGCTAAGAACATGTGGAAATTGGGAAAATGCAGGAGCCTCTTTCATGTAGCGGGAGGCAGCCCCGGACCTTCATCTCGGAGGGATGGCCGTGTCCCCAGGGGACAAATTGCACCCCCTGGGCAGGGACATTCCCCAGATTATTGCTATTCCCTGATAAACCCGCGTGGGCTGTGCCTCCGAAGCGAGCCGGGACATGGAAAAGGGGCATCTGCTTTTATGGGAGAGCGGCCTCCTATAGCGAGCGAGGCTGCTGGAGCAGCAGAGCTTCATTTAGGTGCTGAATGGATGAATCCGAGTCATGGAGTTTGGGTTTAGCTCGGTGATTTGCACGCGCTGCCGTTGGCTTTGGGACCGCGTCCCGCCGGCGACGCGCGCCCGGCACCGCGGGGGATCCTCGGCCCCCAGGTACCCGGGTTGCCCCGGCTGGGGTTTTGCAGGGAGCAGCTTTCCCGGGCTCTGGCAGCAGGGCCGAGTTCTGCAGCGCTGGGGTTTGCTGCGCCCCAAGTGTCTGCTTGGCCGCCCGGTCTCAGCTGCTTCTTGCAGGGAGCATCATGCGCCTGCTATGGGGAAGAGAAAATGCAAGTGACTGATACAGCTAGAAACCCTGCGGCTTCAAAATTGTTCTTTTTTTTTTCTTTTTTTTTTCCAAAAAAAAAAAAGGAGTTTGCAATGCAGCTTTAGGTTATTTCTTTGGGATATCTGGTATCTAAATGGAGATCACGTAGCAGAATGCAATCCCATATGACCTGGAGTGGCTGAGAAGATGGATAACTGAGTAGGGGCTGGAAAACCTCCTTGGAGAAGGAAAGGGTTTGGGAGCACCCTGAGCTGCTCGGCACCACGATGGCTGGTCCCATCCGGGCTCCGGGCATCTCCAAGGCGTGGAAATGGCCATAGCGTCCCCAAAGGGACACGGATGCGAGTGAAAGCCCTGGAATTAGAAAGCTTCCAGTGGATCACAACGGATTTATAGCTGTTTATTTGCAAAAGGCTTGTGGGATTTAACCTCGGAGCGAGTGAGGAGGGGTTGAGCAGGGCACGGAAATTGGGCCGTGTCTTTAAGCTCCAAAGAGAAGTTTCCTTATGAAGAGCAGGAGGGAGCAGAGCTGCAAACCGGCAGTTCAGGGATACGGCACGATCCCTGTCGGAGAAAGCGTTGATTTTAGCATGGCAAAAGGAAATCCTAGGGAAAAACGCTCAGATAACAGGAGCGCTGGAGCATTGCACCAGTTTGGACTCACTAATCTTCAAATAACTTTTATTTCTTGTAAAGCCCAAGGGCATCATCCGCCAAAGCGGCTTCTCGGGCTCTCTCGGCCGCAGTTTCCGTGCGGCCCCCGGGGCCGCGGCAGGAGCGGAGCCGGAGCCGCCGCCGTCCCCGGAGCCGCGGCTGAGTCAGGCCGGGGGCCGAGGCCCGACGTGACTCAGTGCGCAGGGGCCGGGCACCGGGGGAGCCGCGGGGAAACGGATGGTTTAAATACTGTGAGAATCTTTATCAGCACAGGAAATGACAGCTCATTAAAATACTACCCCCTCCGCCTGTTTAGATCACTGTCTGGAAAAACATTAACCATTGCAGGGGCGGGCGGCCGGCGCGGGGCTCCGGTTTATCCCACCTGGAGCTTCCTGGGAGGTTGGTACCACGAGGAGCCCAATTGCCGGCTACTTTTACAGGAGGGAGCGCTAAGATCAGCCGATCCGGTGACTTTGGAGCTACCAGGTGGCTTCTTCCTGCGCCCTCGCAGGGGAGTGTGGAGAGAAACAGGGATTCAACAGGAGAAACCCCAGTGTGGGAGATGGGGCTGTCGCGGGTGATTTACTGCAGCGTTTGCAGGCCGGCTTGGAAGGAGGGAGCCCGGCTTGGGTGCCCCGGCCTCGCTGGCCTGGTGTAAAAATGTGTTTAATAAAAGGCAAGAAAAAGGAGGAGGATCTGGGGGAGAAGAGCGGGGGCCGGCGCGCCGCCCGCTCCGGAACGCCGCATTCCCCGGTGCCGCTTAACTGCCCTGTCCCGGGAGGAGATAAGCTCTGGCCTTAGCAGCAGGGCAGCGGGGGCAGATCCTGCGCGGGAGCAGGGAGCGCCCCCGGAATCTTCCCTTTTGGTCCTTTCGGGATCGTTTCTCTAATGTTATTTTTTAATCTAAACTTCTTGCCTTTAGTTCGAACCGTTGGACGTTGGGGAGATTGCCCAGAAAGCCGGATTCTGACTCAAGGTTGTGTCGCTTTTCCCACGAGGGCTCGAGGCCGCTTGTGCTCTGGATGCGTTATTGGGCAGCTCGCCTCCCCGCGGGGTTTTTCTCGTGAAAAAGCAGATTTTCTTGCTTTTTTTGAGCCTTCTATGTTAATGATTCCTGGTCATCACCACCAAGGGGGTCCCGCTGCATGCAGAGAGCAAAACGCTCCTAAAATCCTCACCTGCAGTCTCAGCTTCCATCAAAATACATGGAGCTTCAGGGCTGCTCCAGGCTCATCAGCCGCTTCATCACTTGCTGTTTGAGAGCTGCTGCAAATGAGAAACTTTAATTAACACCTTATTAATGTTCCTAAAATGACAGTCTACGATGACAACTTCAGTGTTTCTTAAAATACTTGTAATTTTAGTGCTTTTCTGCTGGAAAAGTGGGCAGAATTGCATGTGTTGAGGGTGTTTATAAGATGGGAAAACCTCATATTCCAGGTTGAGGGCTCTGTGGAACATTGGCCCAAAGCTGCCGAGCTGAACTTGGGCCTTTAGCAGCTTGTCCTGGTGTGAACGTGCCTGAATTCTAGACCTCAGATTAGGGGGGTTTAGTAAACGGAGTAACTTGTGGTCCTAGAGATGGCAGAATGAAAAGTGAAGATACTGCAATGAAATGGTTTAAAAGGAGTGGGTTTAATATTGATAAAAATATGATTGACCGGAGTACGGGGGGACTGTGGGTTTGGTTGAGCTGCTGAAGGGAAAATACTGCCCCGTCTGACGCTGCTTCCGGGGGTGTTAGAGAAAACTGTGAATGTAGAAAAAGGCTCTGATAAAAAGAGGCATTTTCCAAAGTTCTCTCCTCTGATTTCATTCCTAGCAGTGTGCATTTCTGGCTCAGTTATTGACAGTCGTTATTTTAAAAGCAAATAAATTATATATTGCACACACAGTATCTTACTGTAACAGGAATAGGTTTTTTTTACAGCTGATACTATCAAGACCTGCGCGTAGTTGAGATGATTTTAACCGAGAACTTCAATTATTCGGCCTGTGCAGGGCCCTCCTTCCCACACATGGGAAGTTTTGTTCTCCTAGTGCAACAGGCTACTTTATTGGATAGAAATCATGTCTCTTAATTAAAAAATCTAAAATACATCTGTTTACTTGCAAATACTAGGTAATACTTTTGAAAACAGACTTCAGTATTTTTTTCAGTGAAAGCAAAATTCTTAATGGGTGTTTTAGAATGTAATTTTTTTTTTAAATGACTGTGTTGTTTAAGCTGTGTGTAGTGCAATTTCTTTTTCAGTCTCAGTTGCTCACATTTGACTTTAGCAGAAGATCAGAATAACTAAAAACTAAAGTTTGGGTGTAAGAATGTTAACGGTAAGAATGGTCACTTTTTGTGAAATCTCTTCTGAATCATAATTTCTGCAGAAGTCTAATTTTTAAGCAAAAAAAAAAAAAAAAAAAAAAATCCAAAATGTATTTATTTCTAAGTCTTGCTAAGGCTCCAGCCAGGCTCTTTGTTCTCTCACCTCCTCCCGGTCACTGATTAACTGCCAGATCCAGGATGGAGGGACAGCAACGGGGAAGTAATTTCAGTGCTTGCTTTCAGGGGCAGCTCGAGGGACTTCATAGATTTTCTTTTCTTTTTCCCCTTTCGGTCACACTCCTTCCCCTGGGCCCTGAGGTCTCTTGCACTTTGTGTCCCCCTTTGGTGGCAGTAGGGTTAGTGAGTTGAATTCCCCTGTATGGGGGCACATGTTGCTTGGAATCAGATCAAATGAGACTTTTACAATAAGGTGATTTTTTCCCTTTCGGTGATGGAAAGATGGGCTGTTTGGTTAAATGGCTGAACTTTGAAAGACCACAAGAACTAACCAAAATGAACCCAGTGGGATGAGTTGAAGGAGTTTTATTTCTAGAACTGTGGATACGCGTAGAGGTTTATTTGCTATATCTTAGTGTGCTGTATTTTAATCCTCGTGCACTTAAATGCCTGCACTTACTGACTTTAAATTTTGAGTGTTGAAGTGTTCACTAGTTTGCAGAGTATTGGAGGCTTTTGGAGACCAAGGTCCTGCTTTGGGGGTCTGACAGGTCCCCAGAGCGGCCTTGCTGCAGCCCTCGGTCTTGCGAAAGGGAAAAATGAGCAAAAACTGAGGAAATTCTGCAACGCGGCGGGGATGCACGAGGGTCTCCCGGGGTCGGTCCTGGTGGCTCTTCTGCTGCTCCCTGGCACTTGGGCAGCAGCTTAGGTCAGCTCTCGGGCCAATACGTGGAGCAATTAACCGTTCTGTTAATCATTCATCTGTCATCATTTAGATAGTCGTAATTTCACATTCATGCAAAGGTTTGAAAGGAAAGTGTTACCTCGTAGTGGCCTTCTTGGGCTTCCAGATGTCATTTGAGAGAGAAAAAAAATTTAAAAAAAGTGATTTTTATTTCAAATTTATTTTTAATCTGTGACTCGTCCTGACCAGCGAGTCATGAGGAGGTTTCTGAGCAAAAGCCGAGTCAGATTCTGCCGGGAGGGTTGTGAAAAGCTGGAAATGGCCCGGGTCATCCCGCTCATGTGGGAACTGTGCAGTGCCCTGCACCCGGGTGAAATCACGGGCCCGAGCGCCCCATCTCCGCCCGGTCGTGTCATCGTGGGGGTGAATCGTGAGGGGAGCAGGGGGTTATTTTATTTTTATTTTATTTTATTTTATTTTATTTTATTTTATTTTATTTTATTTTATTTTATTTTATTTTATTTCCCTTGCAAACGTGTTTGGAAAAAAAATTGCTTGCCCTGGGCTAGCGAAGGGACCAGGTTTAATAGAGTGTAATGGTCTTTGGTCTGCTCATTTTATTAAATATTAGCCCTCGGTTTTGAACTCTCCTTTAACCAGGGAAAAGGCGATGGATGTTGTGTCCAGGGTGGATAAATAAAGTAGAAAATAAAAGTAAAGGGGATGGAGGGCACATGGTGTTAGCAGGGCAGCAGCTGGGGCCGCCCGTCCTGCGAACGGGACTGAACCCCCCGACCTGCAGCGTGCGGGACCCAAACGGCGCCGGTTTCTAGTGCTTGTCCAGACTGAGGGGACTTCTTTATTTTATTTATTTATTTTTAATGCTGAAGCTGTGCGGATTTCTCAAAAGGAGGAAGTGGGAAAAAGAGGGAGAAGGAGGCAAAAAGAAAGAAAAAGAGATTTTTCGCGGGGTCCAACCCGGCCCCGTTGGGGCAGCGCAGGCAGCCCCGGGGG
>JAWLRI010000674.1:1221694-1241794 GCA_034781795.1 Crypturellus tataupa
CCTCGCGCGGCCGCCCCCGTGTCCGCGCTGCCGTTAGACGTGTGGCTGCGCACACAGGACTTCATTATCGCTATCGTTATTATTGTTATTTTGTTTGTTTTTTCTGAGCGTTTTGGGAAACGCCATATCCGCTTGGAAAGCATCGGCTGCAAAGTTAAAGTGCACTTTGTTGCGGGGGCGTCTGCCTCCCCGCGCAGCGATGCCCTTGTGGGCTGTAGCTCGAGCTGAACTTGGTTTCTTTTCGGGTCTAAGTGGTAAGTTTAAAAAAAAAATTTTTTTTTCTTTTTTGGTTTTTGTTCCCCTGTTTTGTGCCGTTCTGCGGGATGGACTTGGCGCCAGCGCCGTCCCCAGGGTAGGTCCTTCTCTGCAGAAGCCGTTCCGGGAGTACCTGGAGGCCCAGAGGCTCAAGCTGCACCACAAGGCGGACGGCGGCGCCCCCCAGGTAAGAGCCAGCGGCCCCCGCGCCGCCTCCCGCTGCTCCCGGCCCCTTCCGACCCGCTCCCGCCTTGCAGGGACCCAGGGAAGAGCTGAAATCCTCACTTGAAAGTAGCCGGGAATTGAAACCAGGGCTGCAGTTGGGAGCAGCTGGGCTGAGAGCTCCTGGAGAGCGAAGGAAGGAGCAGCCCCAGGCCAGAGCCTGGGCTTGGGTCCATCCTAGGTGTCCTTTTCGGGACAAATGGGAGCAGTGGAAGCGGCATTTAAACGTGAAGCGATAGCGGCTCCCGGCAGTGACGCCTCCGAGAGTATCGGTGGGCGCCGCATCCAGCTTTGCTGGCCAAAGGGAGAAACAAAATCCTGAGCCTTTAATGTTGGAAGGGAAAGCAAACCACGGTGTTTGGAGAAGATACAAAGGAGCTGAGAGCTTTAACATGCCCATACAACATATTTAAGAAGACTTTTCAATGGGGAGAGAGCACTTCTGTAATTACAGCAAGAGATTTCAAGGCTGTTAAGGCATTATTTTATAAAATCTAACGTAAACCACACTTCTCATTTATTACTTGTTGCAGTAGAAGTGTTTCTTTGCTCACTCCTTATCAGAAAAGAAACTAATCTAGGGAGGGGAGGATGAGGCTGGCTCGGTGCACAGATGCATGTGAAGGGCACGGGCTGGATGATCCCAGTGCAGAGCGCTGCTGCCCTCCCCTGACAAAGCCGAGGGCTCGGGGCGCCCTAGGAAACGCTCCAGGAGGGGCTGCGGGTCCCGCTACCCGGGAGATGAGGCCGGATCCGCAAGCCCCGGTGCCGGGTGACCTTGCTGCTTCCTCGGCAGCGAGGGGCGGCCGGCTCCGAACTCCGAGTCGCGAGCGCCCCCGACGCGGTCCCAGAACAATAAATCACTTCCCTCCTCCACAGGACGATGGAGTCGCTGGAGTGGCCATCTGCCCTGCAGGGCGTTTGGCAGCTCCCCCTGCATTGTCCCTGGGGACTGGAGTCGGAGCGGGGAATCCTGTCGGGCTGCGCTCGGTTCCTGTTTGTGACGGGATGAAGCGCAGGAGGCTGCGGCTCTTCCCTTCACCTACGCAGAGTGCTGCTTTGTGCTGTGCCCTAATCTTGGTTTTCCTCCTTGTTTTGTCCTTCTGTTCCTTCAGGGGGAAAACTGGCTTTCGTGGATGTTTGAAAAACTGGTGATCGCCATGGTTTGTTATTTTATCTTGTCTATAATCAACTCCATGGCCCAAAGCTATGCCAAACGACTGCAGCAGAAGATGTACTCCGAAGAGAAAACCAAATGAGCTCGGAAAAACCCTTGGAACGGGCCCTAGCAGACATGACAAATGACATGTCTTTCCATATGTTTAAAAATCAGCATTATTCCAAACTGGAGAAAACTTTTTAACATCAATTTTCAACTATAACATTTTGATTTTCTTTTGAAAAGTAATTTGGCTATTAGAGCAGACCTTTCATTGACAAACCTGTAAATGTTAAGGTAAGGTGTAAATGCTTTCCTTGTCCGAGTTGTGTTATACGGGATGGGCGGTGTGATGTTAAACTGGTGTTTAACACGGCTGCTGCCTGCCCAAATTACTTACAAAACTGATAATTTAATACTTAGCTGTATTCCAGTTCCTGGTTTAACTTTCAGACTGCCCTAAGGGTAACTTGATTTTTGAAGGGTGGCTGTTCTGCTTTTTCCATAACTTTCCAGACCATCAAACGTACACAGATGAATACAGACCACGTCAAACTCTTGCATGTCCCTCATGGCACTGCCCTCCCACGCGGGCTCTGCGGCCCGTTGCCTTGCACGTGCTCTCGGCTGGGAAAGCCGCCCCTTCAACTTGGCAATGATGTTAGCGGAGTTGGTGGATGTCACAATGCTGAAGCTGACTTTTTTTATTCTGTATATTTAGAATGAAGTCAAGATA
This sequence comes from Crypturellus tataupa, assembly GCA_034781795.1. Taxonomy (NCBI): domain Eukaryota; kingdom Metazoa; phylum Chordata; class Aves; order Tinamiformes; family Tinamidae; genus Crypturellus; species Crypturellus tataupa. The sequence continues at coordinate 1,224,067 of JAWLRI010000674.1, forward strand.
AAACTTTATAAAGTCATCTTTGATCATTCCAGAATTTCTCGTGTAGTCTTTTTAAGCTGTTTCTCCTCTTTTTCCACCTCTGTCTCCTCAGTTTCTTTATTAAGCCTCGCTCCTGTGTCCCGCATGCTTTACTCATCCTTCCTGCACAACCGGTGCTCAAGCCCTTTGCTCCTTTTCTCTCCCCGCTCTTTTCCTCCTCAGGAACTTCTCGCTTTGCAGAAGGAAGTAGCAGGCCTGTAACGTGGCCCCTTGCAGGGCAGCTCAGGGGTTGCAAAGGGCAAGTTAAAGAGCAAGCTGGATTTGTTAACCGAAATTCCTCTTGTTTGTCACTGCTCACAGCACCGTGAGTGAGGCAGGAGAAGAAAGGGGGGAAGGAGTGTAAAGTTTTCAACTGAAAACAGATTGGACATAAAATCCAATGATATTGAAGAATGGCTTTAGAAAGCCTCAAACGTAACACTTTAAAATGAAGATATTTTTAAAATGTTATGAATCGGTGCCTGTTCTGTTTTTAATGTAGACATACATAACAAATATTAAAGCTTTCTTCCCTCTTTAGATAATGGTAGATAACCATTCTGCTGCTACGGTGTATGTAACATTTCTCTAATAAGTCTTGAATTAGAGCTTTTGGTTTCTATCCTTCAGGCAAGTAACAGGAATTAATCAGGTTTTTGAGTAGTGTTGTCCAAGGGGGCCCGTGAGCCCCAGGCAGGTCAGAGGCTGCTCCTGCCCCGGCGAGGTGCCAGACCGTCCCGTGTTCGGTCCTGCCCGCGTGTCCCCTCGTGCTGCCGCGACATCCTCCTGGCTCTACCATCCTGTCGGATAGCTTATCAGACTGATGTTGACTGTTGGATCTCATGGCAACAACAGTCGGTAGGCTGTCTGACATTTTGGTATCTCTCATCTGTTCGCTCACCCATCCCCAGCTATTGCCATTGAACATGAGCAGCGAGTAAACGCGTCGCGCCGTGCCGCCGTCTGCAGCGCTGAGGTTGCCCCTCATCGGGGCGTGCTGAGGTTTGTAACGCTTTTTCGCAGGCTTCCTGTAGGGCTGGAAACTGAGCGTGTTGCGGAATGAATGGGGAGCTCTAACGTGGACTTCTCTCAGTGGCATTCAATATATAAAATTCTTGAATGCTGAGATAGTACAAGATACTTAAAAGCACAAAGGCCATTTATTTTCCATGTGCATTTTTTAAAAATGCACAGTATTTATTTTCCATGTGTATTTTTAAAAAATGCACGGTATTTTTTAATTTTTTTTTCTCCTCCCTTTGGCCTAAGCATGGTATGGAAAATAATGTAACAAGGAAGTAATTCTGAAATGCGCACGCAAAACTGTATTTCTGGTATTTCGCTTTTTAGTCTACTAAAACTTTAATTTTGCACTTTCTGATAAGTCACATACCGGCAGTTCGTACCTGCGTGTGTGTTTTCAGGATAGTTTGGACTGGTGAAGCAGCTGTTTGCTACCTCCCTGCTTGTAATGACAGTTCCTCCCTATTCCTCTCCCCACTTTTGCCAGTCTTCTTAGGGACACTGGGAATACCCTACTCTGGGAGTGTCTTTAGGGCTTTCATGACACCGCATGAAACTTCTGCCACTCTGAGGTCTCTCTGTGCTCTCAGAGTTAAATGTGGGACTGTGTAGTAGTAGTAATTAAAACAATAAACCCTCTTACTAGCGCTTGTTCCAATAAAATAAACTTTTAAAATGCTATATTGTTCTCCTTATAATTGTTTCCTTGCCTACTGCAGAACTGCTAGGTAAACTGAAAGTTTTCCTGACTTATATTGAAATACATGTTTACGCACACATAGCGAGAAATATATTGATTATATTGCAAATTGCATGTGTCCATTCTGATGAACTGTGCTGTTATTTTGAAGCTTTCTAAAATTATTTAAAGAAGGGACTGGTCATTCTACTTGCTTCTACCCAAACAGCCACTGGAAGATGATCTTACACGATCTGGTGAAAGGTAATAACACAAATGAAGTTTCTGCAAGGCTAATGACATTTGCAAATGGATAGTTTTATGTTTGTTTAAATAAACCAACAAAAACCTGTTTCTTAGTGTTTATTTCAGCTGGATTATTTGCATTTCTGTATACTGAGTTTGTTAAACTGTGAAATCTCTTGTCCCACTCACTCTGCAGCGAGTGTGAACCTAGAGGATACCTCTGTGTTCTGTGTATCCAAAGGAGGACCCTAAGCTTTCAGTGTTTCCTCTCAAAATGTGTGTTTTGCTGCCTTAAAGTCTGCATTTGGTTTTGTTTTATATATTTCAAGGTGCACGTTGGAAGCAGTCAATCATGCAGTTGAAAGAAAGTTAGTGAATACTCCACAATGAAGTCTGCTACAAGAGCAGCAATCTTAGCTGATTTTTCTTGCAAGGATAAAGTAGCTGTCGACCTGCTCATTTAAACGAGTCCCTTGGAGCCGAGCTCAGAGGACCTTGGAGCAGATCTTCCTCTTTCACTGCTTTCTGTTTTACCCGAGGTGCTTGGGAGCGCCCTGGCCTGCCTCTCTCCCTGGCAGCCCATGCTTGGGCAGGAGGAATTGCATTGATTTAAGCAAAGCTGAAAGGGGCAGGCTGGTTTGTGCCAAGCCAGAGCACTGGGAACACATGGGCAATGTTGGATTAATTTTCCCAGCTCTGCACTGCCCTTATGGGCACTGAGGTGGTGGAGACCCCATTGCTGGTTGTGGTTTCTTACCTGCTGATCCAGTGTTGTTCAAGCAGCTCCCTCCGAAATGGCACAGCTGCCTGTTGGTGCTAACAGATACTTGTCACTAATGCTTGGAGATGGCTCAGTGCTGTTCCACACTGTCCCTCCCTGCTGAGCTTTTGGGATTCATTATTTATTTGTTAAGGCCAGCCTCCATCTCTCTGCAGGCAGCGCTAATTGCAGCCATAAATACTGAGGCTAATTCCCTGATAATCAAGCACAAATACAAATATTAGTGCTCAAAATTGATTGCAGGTGTAATAATAAGTGGTGACTGGGTGCATTTCCTGGAGGCACAAGCAAAGGTAATTGCAGTTTTCTTTGAAGCACATGGCTAAAATACTTTGCAATCAACAGCTAAAAGTTGAATGTAATCATATGTAAGATAACCGAAATAGCTCTTTGGGGATTTAAGATCTGTTTTTCTGTAAATCGGGTCGAGGGGGCACCTAGTCTGTGAGCCCTTTGCCTTCAGCAGCAAATAGGAGAGCAGGAGCCAGGTGTTCTGGCTGGGCTCTGACCCCAGCAGCCCCGTCCAGGTGAGGGTTTAATTGCTGCAACCCTGTCAGGAAGGAGGTAGTGATGAAGCAACCTCTTCTCCTGTGAAACTGCTAATGCGGTCAGAGCCAGGTTGAGGGGTAAATATTTGCATATGCTCCTGCAAACTCATTCTTAACGAGATTACGCAGGAAAAAACTCTTTGAGCCCACTGTGACTTTCTTAAGTTTCTAATTCAGAGCATGAAATGCTGGTGACCTAGTATTTTTCCTTCGTCTGTTTCATTTGCTTATGGATGCGTCCACTTAGCCTTCATAAAAGGTAGTAAAACTATTTTATTTGTGGCATGAATGGAAGGGACTGCAGCCACCTCTGCTCTAGAATGGGGCCCAAATCCAGAAGCTCTCACCAGGTATCCAGAAGGTGTCTGGCTGTTTTCCCTTCAGGTGAAAGCAGACGAGGTGCCCAGCAGCCGTGAGGGGCTCCTTGGCATGTGCTAAGAATTCAGCAAAATGCTGTGTTGCTCAGTAAGATTGAGGGTTGCTCTGTTTTGCCTTCAAACTGAAGAGGCTGTTGAGCTGTGAAGTTATTCTGCTTATTTGCTGCTAATGCTGTTAACTAAGCTTGAATGTGCAAATGTGAAACTGTGAAGTGGGCCAAGCTTTATTTTAGTTTGCCTTTAACATTTCTCCTTTTCTGTTGTAAGTTTATTATTATTAATTTATAAAACGACCAGGAGAGCTTTAAATCAAAGGTCGTCTTTCTTTAAGCCTCATTTGGCGAGCTGTGCAGACAGAACTAGCTTAACACGCTGCATTTTCCGTGTCTCAAGGGAGTTACTGGTTAACTGCTGCTCTGGTTTCCCAAGAAGTACAGATGAGTCGCCCAGGCAGTTGGTAATAAGGAAACTAGCTGCTATTTCCTGATGAAAGGTGAGAGATAGGAGTTGTCAGCTCTGCATTGTTCCCTGCTCTGCTAACTGCCCTGCCAACCGCACCCTGCTGATGGCCTCAAACTTTCTCTGTCCCTGTGATATGTGCCCGGTGGTTCTTTTCCCTATGGAGGGCTGTGCTATTCCTTCCGGACAGAAGGGCTGTGTTGGGGAGCTGATAAGATGCATTTCCCAAAACTATCAGTGCAGTGACTCTGTGGTACCTTTATCTTCCTTCATGTATTCTCAGGAAGAAAATAGGCAGTTCTCTTACCCGAAGCTGCTGCTAACAAAACCACATCAACACTTCATCCGAGGGCCACGCTTGCTGCAGAAACGCAGTACGTTATGAAGGACGGTGTCTTTCATGTGCGTGACTCGCAGGCTCCCTCAGTGTTTTGAGGAGGCTTCTTAGCAGGTTTGCAGCGCTCGGAGTTTCTGTTCTGCCTCTGGAAGAAGCTGGATTTGCATAAAGGGAAAATGGACTGTTAGCTTTACAAACACCTACAGATCCACTCGCTTTCATAAAATGTCACTGGCTAGATTAGAAACCAAACTTCCTTCAGAACCTCTCATCTGCTGCAGCTGTTTGAGAGTTGTAACACTGAAGTAATTTTCATAAAAACAGATTTCGTTTCTCTAATTTCTTGATTCTTGTATCTTGCTTCAGCCCAGCTGACCTCTTGTGACATGCAGTTGCCAGAGATGTGACATTAGGAGACTCAGGGTGGGAAAGCAGCTGGAAGAGGCAACTTTAAAGTGCTGAAAAACTAGTACTTAGTCAAGCCCAGAGCAATAAGTGCAAAAAGAAATTCTAGGCATTTCTTCTAGATTTGTGCCGATGCATCTGGTGATTTTGCTTCTGCTGCCTCCTTTTTATATAAACTTGTTCTGGACATTTCTGCCCGTGCAGAACCACCACGTGGCAGCCTGCCCTGCAGCACTCGCTGCAGAACGTGGTGCCCAGGGCTGGCAAGCGAGGTGTGGAAACCTCCTGTCCTGGCAGCAGCTTTCAGCAGTGACCGGGAGGATTATTTTGATAATGAAAGTGCTTAAATGTTATTTGGCAGTTTGATGCCAAGAGTCCTAACTTGAAACCTTCCCTGATGTCCATTCTGCTCAGTCCTCGCCCTGGCTGGCCTTGCTGGCACTTAGTGATTTTCTTTCAGCAAGTGAGGGCCTGTTAGCTGGACTTTTCCTTGGCCTGGACAGGACCCCACACGTACTAAAGCAAGTTCAGGTTTCGTTTATAACGTCACTGAGGAACAAGCAACTCTTTCATAGCACACATAGGTTTGGATTTTTTTAATTGCTCTTCACCATGAAAATAGTGGGTTTGTGAAGAAGCCTGTCTAAATCTTTATAGAGGAAGGTAATGTGAAAATATGAGTTAATGCCTCACAGGGAGGGAAATGAAGCTTTCTTCTTGGGAGAAGGGTATTTAGTTGGATTTATGTTCATCAGTTGCCAATTCTAGTTTGCTTTCTCTTCACCAAAATTCAGCCTAGAAAGGAGAAAATACTCATTTACAATGTCAAATAATTGCATAAATACAATTGCTGACCAATGACAAAGAATGAGGCAGGCATACAGGTTCAAATTGTCCAAAATGGGGCTCGGAGGAAAGTTCTTAGTGTTTTCTTTGCGAGCAGCAGCAATAGGTGACATCAGCAGTAAGCAGTTTTACATGAAAATACATATTCTTGAACTCAGTATTGTTGTGAGCCATCTGGAGAGCAGTAGCTCTGAACTGCTGCCCAGCACTCGCCGTACTTATTGAGGACGTTAGAATGAACCTTACAGCTGCCTTTGCCAAGCAGAAGTACAGAGTCAGGGTTTTATTACACCTTCAGTGTGTGGGGCTCCTTTGGCGGTGTTCTGCTTACATGTACCAGTAAATGAACTATTACATATTAAAGCCTGCTGGGCAAAAGTTCAAATTAAATCATGCCATCTGACCACAATTACAGCATTCTCAGGCAACGGAGGTGTATTTTTGCGAGGCTTTATATAAACATTACCTTGCACACGTAACCAAATACGTACCGTAATCATTGTCACAGAACGCACCCATCTAAACGCACGTATGCTGTTTAAGATGGCATCGATTTCTCGTATAACTAGTGAAACAAAAGCTGACTCCTAACTGAAGTTCAGACAAGAAATGTTGAGAAATATTCCTTTTTTTTTTTTTTTTTTTTTTTGTATTAACTGGTGGCTTGTTCTCTGCACTTATTGTTCTCACTTTAAAAACAGGAATCTCAGTCTACAGAAAGTCCTCATCTTTTCTTTCTTACGGTATAATATTCCATCTTTAAAGAAAAATGCTTTTAAGCCAAACCTGTTCCCCCAGTCCTTATTCATAAGGGTAAGTATAGAGTCCTGTGACTTTATTTTATACCACTAAACTCTTAGAAATCACTGACTAGAATTTCTCAGACTTGTATGAACATGGGATTAGGGTCCAGATTGCTTCCATTTATTCCCCGTGGTGCATCCATGCTCTTCACCATGGAATATATTTACAGCCTTTTAACACTCTTATTTCCTAATGAGCAGAGGCAGCCTCTCTAATCCCCATTTCAAGCTCTCCTCGGCTTTCTGCAGTTTGCTCCAGTTGGCAGTGTCCGTTAAGGGTTAAGCAGGTTCTGCTGATTCACGGAGGTAAGTGAGTCACTCCTGCGCCCGCCGAGGGGAAGTCGCTGTCTAGAGGGAGAGGATTCTCACAATGTGAAATCAGAGGAGCCCATTGTGAACGTTGGGCTCCACTGAAAGAGCCGGAAAGGCTCTTAGTTAAAACTGGGGATTATCAGCACTGCAGGCAGGCGGGTTAAAGGCTGTGCAGGGAGCAGGCCGCGCGCCTGGCGCTGGCGGAGCAGAGGTGGGGTAGGAAGCCTGGACGCTGCAGGAGGAAGCCTGGAATTTGCTGCATTGGTAGAGCCGTGTCTGAGCTGCCCTTGGAAGCAGTTGAGGAAAGGCACGGGCACGGCTCCGTTCCTTTCGGAGCTTTTTGTGACATAGCACATCCATGAATCGCATTCCTGAAGGCTCCTAAGCCTGACGTGATGTTCCACAAAACTCAGCCGTCTTTAAAGTGCACTTGGACATGTGTATGTTTTATGTTTTGTCCTTCACTACTTATGGATAGGAAATGTATTAAGAAATGCAGAAGGAACTGAATTATTTAATATCCTTATGAGCTTTAATTTTTTCCAGTTCAATTTTTTTCCCAGTATCGATTGGTAACCTCAGCAAACCTCTGCAGGTAATCCTCTTGAGAGCCCCTTACTTGTTGCACTGAGGTTCTGCCCCTTCTGTACTGCTAGTCAGTCTAATGATACAAGCACCAATATGTACCTAAATCCAAAAAAAATGTATTTTTTAGTGCCTCGGGGTTCTGTCACTTGCTATTTGATTATCTTTAATTATCTTTAATGCACTTTTAAATTGTTTTTTTTTTTTGTTTGTTTGGCCCTTATTATTGTGACCAAGTAGAAGTTACTGTATTCATTAAATAGGTCTGCTACAGTCCGACTCCTTGAATCAGCTTCCAAGCAAGCTGCACCTGTCCATTATGAAAAACAATAGTGAGATTTGATGCATTGTTCTTTGGCTTATGGACATCCTGTGTCATTCCTAAACACGCATGAGTTTGCCTAAAACTATCAAGGTCAAGGCCATTGCTTCTGTCGTCCCTGTCTCGGTGTGCTGTGTGTGTGAGTCCTCGTGCTGACCTTTGATCTAACTCACTGACTTTCATTTCCAATGAAATAAAGGCCCTCTGCCAGGTTCAGATTGTCTTTTATATAATAAATTTCTCAGTAAAATAAAACTACTCCACCTTCTAAATGTAGATGATAAACTTGATAAGTTATTTACTTCCTGCCACTCTGACCCCTCTCCTCCTCTCCACATCCTGGGGAAAAAATAGAGGAATCCAGCAATAGATCAAAAAATGAAGGCTTAGTTTGGAAAAGAGTGTGAGAATTTCAAAATTGAGGTCAGCAGTGAAAAACACCAACAGGAAGAAGCCTAGAAATGCATAGAACAATTCCTGTCAATCTCTTCGGGGCACTGAAAAGTGTTACAATAACTGATACAGCAGCTGCACTTTTTTCACCTTTTTTTTTTTTTCCCTCTAGTTTTGAGGAAATTGAGTTGTAGAAATCTACAATTTTGGCTGATGGGTACAATCCCCTTATACTGACTCAAAGACTGTTTTGCTATGAAATTAAGAGTATTTTCCCTGATTTCTAATTGTGAGCAACTTCTTGCAGAGGTATCTTTGCTAAGTAGTAATTATTTTTGTAGGCCCAGCTTTGAGCTAATAGTCCTTCGTCTTTGTTTTTCATAAATTCATTTTTGTTTTTCATATAATCATAGCTTAAATAGAGAATTTATTTTCCTTTTTGGAAGTAAATCTTAGATGTGTGTTCTGTTTCCTGATGTGGCTCAAATTTTGCAACCAAATTTAAATAACCAAAAATCAAATATTCTGCTCCATTAACTGCAAGTGACATAACCCATAAATGGACCTATAAAGACTGGATAACCAGGTTCATTTCATCTATAGTTGCAATAAGTGCCGGTAGGGGTTGCTTCATGGCCATAATTATGAATATAGCGAGATAACATAATGTTATTGCTGCAATAAAGTTCCTTGTTAATGCAGCAGTAACATAACCCATTGCTCTCTTTGACTCCAAGACTTATGTGTCACAGCCTTTCTAAATATCTTTACCTGACCTGTGGAACAATGAGGAAGACTCTGTGTTCCTGGTAATTTTTCAGACATGGAGCTACCTATTCTCATTTCTGATATTGCAACTAGTTTTTAGACTGATAACAGATGAAATAGTTCTTAAAACCCTACGGGAAATAATTTCTATGTTGCTAAACATCCTGTGCCTTTTGAAGGAGAGGAGGAAGAAACTTACCATACTGTCTCCTTTCCTGACCCTTTGTTCCTTGCAAACTTGATTTGCTTGTGCTGTTTATCTTAACTTCTTGTGCAATCTTTCCTCAAGCCTCTTGTGTCAAAATACCCTAGTTTGAGACAATGGTTTAAACTGATCAAAACACATCAGAAAAACCCTTTCAGTCATAACAGTCTTCTGGCTTTGAGCTACTAGGCAGTGATTTAGTGAAAAAAAATCAGAAATTAAGTGTATAACAATAATTTTGAACTTCTAAACAACTCAAATTTCACTGTAGAATTACTGAGCAGATAAGGCTTGCAGTGTGACTGGATAATAATCATGGAACCATGATTATTCACTTCCCCTTTTGAGGGGGAATTCCTAAAACAGGAATAACTGTGTGAAAACTGATCAAGTAAGCCAGACTGAGTCATTGGATTGTATCCTGTGCTCTGCAAGAAGAATACTGTCAAAATGTTCTGTCATTATGCCAAGCATATTTTTAATAGTAAAACTGGAGATGTTTATTGTATCATCTGCTTTCTCTTCCTGCCCTTCCCTCCTGCATGGTCCCCCTGCTGCCTTGATTTTTCTTCTCCTGCATATTTAAAAATTCTGCTATAATACTGAGCTATCAGTATAGCTCCTAACTTACCCAGATAATATTTCTGCATAAAAGAGGCTAGATTCAATTCTTATGTTGTGTTCTAATAGTTTTCCTACTGCTAACAAACAGCCAAACTGTTGTTGGGGAGTTATTTGTTTGGTTTTGGAAGGTGTATGACAAATTAACCTTGCTTATTTATAAGGTTTCATCAAATTTGTCAGAATTCATTGTAATAAAATTACAATTATGCCAGCTGCTACTTCAGCTATACTTGAACAATTGTGAACTTAGCTCTAGTACTCACTTTCTTCATGTTCAGTTACAAAATTACTTGAATCTTGTCAAGACTGTTTGCCCTTTCAGTTTTCACATGCCAGAACTCCTTTGCAAACAGCTGCTCCAGAGGGATCTTAGTGCTTTTCTTCAGTCTGAACTAAAGTGAAGAGGTAAATGAAAAAAAGGAAGAAAATAACAGCAAGAGTGACACCCAGTGTCTGCTGTCCTCTAACTGAAGCCTAGCAGAATTACTTCTGCATTTACCTCTGTATTAATTAAACATTTAAAAATCTCAATGAAACTCTCTAATAGGGCAAGAATTCTACATAGTCAGCTTATTAGCCACCTGCCTTTAACACTTTTGCTATCATTCTACTTGCTTGCTCATCTTCCAGTTTAAAGCTCAAAGACCTAGCACAGAAAGGCACTAGGCTGTAAAGGGAAACTGGTATTTGAGTACTTCCAAGGGAAAAGTCCAGGAGATTGGGTTTTTGTTTGTTTGTTTTGCTTTGCTGCATACCTATTTAATACTGAGTGGGATTATTACTATGGAAGAAAACCTATATTGTGAGGGAGAAGGAAATCCAAAAGCTCTCACTATGAACTGAAACAGCTAACAGAAGATTTTTCTGAATTCTATTGTATTATGTTACTGTGCAGAAGCTCTCACACAACTCTTTATAAAAGCAGAAAAGTCATAAATCTGTTCTGTTTAAAGCATGTGTGGTTTGGTTGTACTGCACCATGCTATTGCAATCCCTTTTTTCCTGTAACTAGTTCAGTGCATCTCTCTTTGCAGTCTCCTGCTTCACAGTGGCACCACCTTGTGGTAGTGGTAAAATTTATTGTTTTTTTTTCAAAATTCTATAATCTACTTATATTTCCAGACCTTACATCTGAAAGCTAACCCCAGTTCTCTTCCCCAAAAGCTCTAAATAATAAAAATAAATATACCTTCTGTTATTAATTAACACAGCTATTGGAAAAATATATTTATTAGATATATTAAATAGAAGTTTTACCTGCCCACATGAATGCATTCAGTTCTGATTTAGCTTTTACGTTCTATCACACTCAAGCCCTACTCACAAAAGAATAGTTACAGTCTTATATAATTGAGGAAGCAGATGCAAGACCTTCCAGTGTGATGTAGTTGCAGTAAAGTGCTGGTTGAGAACATTTTTTAAAAAATCACAGCATGGTGTAACTGGAGATAACCTGCTCCAGAGTCGTGAAGCTGTCCAGGAAGTCATCCTCCTCAATCCCATATTTAGTGTACTGGTGAATATAGGCTCTGTGGGTTGAAGTCACATCAGATATGACGAATATTAGAAATGAAATCAGATTGTATGATTAGCATAACATCAAAAAAAATCTGTTTCCAGTCCATAATCATACTGGTTTATATTGTTCTGTCTTGAACTTAGTTTTGTAATTCATAAGCCTTATAAAACACAAAAAATGCTAAAAGCTTTTGAACTGCCCCCAGATTTTTTTTTTCCTGAAAGGTGCAGCACGTCTGCATACAATATAGAAACTGTGTGATTAATAGAAGAGTTTCTTTGTACTATTTTTGGAATTGTCATTCTGGAATGTAAAAGTCTGACTTCTAAGTGCTTTCGCACTGAGGAAATTGTCCAAGTGACAGCAATAGAACATGGGGCCTTGCTTATCCACAGAACATGAGTGCTGTTCTGTGTTCCTCACTCCACTACTGTAGTTCAAGAATAGACGTTTCCTCTAAAGTGTAGGAAAAGTCTTCATGCTTATTCACCTTTTCTTTGCTGAAAGAAAAAGCAATTTTCACAATGATTTCCCAGCAAAGACAGTGGTAGCTACAAATAAAATATCATAAAATATCATTTTTTTTTCTTACTTGGAGGCAAACATATTCCAAGCTTTTCCTACAAGCTTGTCAAGAGGTTTCAGCAGGAACTGGCTATTGCTGACCAAAGCAGCGGACTTCTCATACTTGTTAAATGCTCGTGGTGTTTTCCACAGGTTAAAAGCATCCTGGGGGTTTAGCCACGATGTATATAGTGCTGGATCTTGGAAACTTCCTGTAGCAGAAACAGAACAGACCCTTTGACAACTGTAAAGTTACAAAAGCTACTACATCTTGAATTCAGTAGTCCCGTGTGGCTTCATCAATATAGGTGCCTGACTATCATTTTTGGCCGATCAGTTCAGGCCTTTAAAAATATCTGAAAATTGGTGAGCTTATTTAAAAGGTAAGTTTTAAATGGATTAATTAGATTATCTAGCAGAATACTTTTGTATTGTTACTTTCAAATAACGAACAAGCTATGTTCATTACTCCAAAAGCAACTAAGTCTATTTTTAGATAATGTAGTCAAGTCACATATATAGCCAAGTCTGTATATAGTCACATCAACTTCAGTCTCTTCCTCCTTCCCTGAAGTGCTTCAGGAAACATGGATATCATAGTTGTAAGTACAGCAATCCTGACTGATTATATAAGATGGCCTTGAACATTACAATGTGCTTGTAGATGGAACATTTACCTACCTGGTGAAATATGTGGCCTTTTTTTTTTTTTCCCCATTTTCTGCAGAAAACAGTGTTGCAAAGAAAGCAGTGGGATATGAATGGGATGTGAAACAGGAATTACTGAGTTGTTGAGTTTTTCCTTCTCACCTGTGTCTGCACTGTGTATATCTTTGCCTCGCAGGATAACCAGGTTGGCAATGGAAGTATTGAAACGCAGTGGTTTGCCTGTGGAATGCCTGGAGGGAATGGAGGAGCCTGGACATGGTGGTCTTACTTGCCAATCGATACCTAAGAGGTTTTGGCAACAAAGAAGAGATAAGAGGAAATGAGTACTTCATGAAATATGGATTCAGACTAGCTGAAGAGCGAAATATTAACTAATACTGTGCCAAAAGCTAAGATTGTGGGTGTGTAGTTTCTATCTGTTAATTAAGCAGCAGTTCTGGGCAAGAAACAGATAATCCAGCAGTGTTTATGAAGTCTGGCATGGCAGTCCCTAGTTTTAGCAGAGAAAATGTATGGCGTTTCTATAGTTAGCAATTTACTATCCCATTCTTTGCATAACTAGAATACTGACTTCTCTGTGTAAATGATATGGGAAGGCTAAGCACATGACTTCTATTAGTAGAAGATGTAACAAAAATAAGCCTAGCAGAACTAGCAATCCCAAGAATGCTCCAAATGAATCGTGTAAATTAGCTGCACAGTCAAAAAGTGTTGGTTTGTTTTGCATATTTTCAATAGTTGTAATTAACTGAGATGTCTGGGAGCAAAAACAGGAGCAGGCTTGGAGCTCCTGTGGCAGCTGAATGAATAGCTGAAGGAGCAGCTGGTTAAGTAGAAACAAATTCCTGCTCTCTGAGGGCAGCAGCTCTTTTCTAAACTGACTGAAGCTAGTCCCTGAGTGCTATAAAGCAATAAGCTTTATGTCAGCTGTAAAAATTTAAATAGTGATGGTTAGTAAAGATAAGTGAATGATTTTTACCTTCCTCCATTGTAGCATTAGCAATGAGCATCTGTCTTAAATGTTTGATGAGCCCAGGCCAACTGAATGTGCTGTATGCTAGGGAGTTTTCAGGAATCTGAGGTATGTTACGAAGACCCAACATCTTGAATTCGGGATGTGGAACTAAGGTCTCCATTAAGTCCCCTGCAAGAAGAAGTAATGACTGCTCAAGTTTGCAAAAAACACTTCATAAGTTAGTAAATATGGGAGAAGAGAATGGGAATTTTACATACATGTGATAATTTAAGGTAAGAAGTCATAATGCATTTTGAGTCACAAAACTGACTTGCAAAAGTGACTGCAAAATTTCCTCAGAAATATACATCATTATAAATTGATAGTCACTCAAAATAAAAACGGGAATATGCTTGCTTTCTTTTTACTTTTTTTTTTTTTTTTTTTTGTAAGGGGTTTATACTCCCAATTCTGCTACCAATTTGGGGCTCTACTTCTAAGTTGTTTAATCTCTTGCTTCTGTTATCGTATCCTAAAGACTGGGTACTATCTAAACACTTCGGTCAGAAGACTAGAGAACTTCAGGCGACCAAATGAGGTTGTTATAGAGCGGTGTGAGAACATGTTAGGAGTTATAATATAGTTAAATACCTAATGGGCTTCTGCTATAGTGTAAGGCACTTTCTGCTGTGTAAACGGGCTGGAAAACACTTCCCAGCTGATGTGCAATGACTTGATTTACATTCCTGAAGGAGATCTGTTTAATATTCAGGAGTTGAGCACAAATCTTGTGAATGACATCGTTTTCATGAACAAGAAGGGCATCTGATGAGCGGTACAGATGTGACAGAGTCAGAATGGAGTTGTAGTTTTGAACAATGACCTGGAAGCAGAAAACCATACACAAAATGAGAGTCAAACAACTTGATCTCTTTCTAGTTTACATGGCTCTGGCTACTATCATTTCTCAGTTACTATTTAGGAAGTGATTCATTTTCCTCAAAGTTGGATTCAGAGCTAGCATAGCTTTCAGGGTCAGAGAGAAAGACTTGTGAAAATCATAGGATCCATCTCAGTTCATCCAAACACGCTAAAAGAAAATCTCTTGGAATGGACTGTAGTACTTGGACACTATCATGACTACATAGCATTCTGTACAATGTGACACTTCTAATCAGCTAGCAAAGCTTCTGAAGATACTCCATTAAGACTTGGTAATATAAGAGCTAACGTAATGCCTTTTTATTGAGATTTTAGTGACTTTTTGATAATTTTGAAGTATTCCTGTGTGATACCATCTGTATCAGCTATTAGGCAAACAATTCATTAGCTGCATGGCATTCTGTCATGTTAAATTTACAAAAGGTAATTTTTTTCTCTTCTCTAGTCTCTTTCAATTGTTGATACTCTGTTTCACTTCCAGAAAGTAGTCTCTCTACATTGCTTTACTTCTGTAATCACAAAGATTTCGATACTCTATTTTGCAGGGACACATGACACTCACCTCACCAGTGCCGTATGGCCAGATAACATGGTTTAGTATAGATGAGTTTGGAAAAGCATCCCTTAAACACTGGGTCACAAATGCTCCCAGGCCAGATCCGGTCCCACCAGCCATGCTCATTATTATGACAAATCCACTGAGTCGGTCGCATTTCTCTGCTTCTTTTTGTATTAGGTTCATGATCACGTCTTTATGTTTAGGCCCGTGAGCAGAGTAACTGTCAAATAAGAGAAAAAGTAACAAGACATGGCAGATTATATTAAAATAAAAACAATAACATCAACCGATTCATAAAGCACGCTTTACTTTTTTAGTTATACAACCTAATTGATAGAATTGCCAATTCTATCTGTTAGAAACAACACCCTGCTGTGACATTTATGTTATAAAAGAAAAAAAAAAGCAGTTTATAAAATGTGCTGCTTGTTTTCTGTTTTTAAATATATTCATCACTTGTTATAAAATTGTCTTCACTGCAAAAGCCAGCTTCACATTGCAAAAAGCAGTCAGACTGATACTCTATTGTAAAAATAAAACAAGTTAATGTTACACTAACTGTAACATTTAATTGCACAGCTGCAATTAAACTGCTCTGAGTGTCTAGTCTGCTCATCAGCCTGCACACTTATGTTACCAAAGCCTGAAATGACTGTTCGTACCCATTTGCCCAGTTGTTCCCAGAGCCCCGTTTCTGGCAGAAGTGTGACTGATCATCGTATTTCCAGTAGCCAGACCTGGCAGCTACTGCTAAGGTTTGGCTGATTACTTTGGGTTCCATGTCAACAAGCACAGCCCGGGCAACAGGTACTGGAAAGGAAGAAAAAAAATAAAGTAAGAATAATTTGACACTCTTGGAATTTGTTTACATAAGATAGAGACACTTGTACCAAGGCCCAAATTGCATGCCTCCCACCCACATAAACTGACTACTACCTTCCATGGGACAGTGAAGCGTGTATTATTTCTGTACTCTATGAATCTTTGACATAAGACTGTGGGAAACAAGAGTCCTTAAATTCTTTACCTCCAGCTTTCTCCTCACTGAAGAAGCGTTCTGTGCAAGTGTCCTGGTAGGATTCATTCTCCTTCTTGGAACACAATCCATGCTTGCCACGGACATCACTGCAGATAGCGTTAAACACCTCCTGCCCAATTTGATTACCACACTGACCAAGCTGGACTGTGATAATCGACATCCTTGCTCACTTTGTATTTAACCCTATAAAGGAAATGTATACGTGGTAGTTACTGTGGGGAAAAAGAAAAGAATAATAAAGTTGTCAGGTAGGTTCCTGATCAGTTCTGTAACTTAGGGCAACTCTAGCGAGGAAAATGCTACGCTACAACTGGCTGTTCCCAAGGAAACGCTTCTGCCTGCACGTTAGCAGAGTGTCAGAGGATGCCGGTGACCGTTGAAAGGCAGGCACTGTTTACTGTTGCTATATATGTTAACACAACCAAAATCCCATGGCAAGCAAAGTCTCAGTTTTCTCAGTTTTGTTTAATAAAGCAGAAAAAAAAAAAAAAAAAAGCTAATGAAAAATCCAGCAAAGCCCTCAGGCAAGCCTACAGAAACAGAACAAATGTACTAAGTACTAGATGGCTTGAGAAACATGAGGTCTGTTTGCAAATCAATCTGATGCCCCATCTTCTACTGCCAGGGGCCAGATGCCAAAAAAACAGCTGAAGCAACGCAAGGTTCCCAGGAGCATCCTCCTTCCTCTGACCAGAGACAGGATTTTGATATGACACGTGCAACCACTTTCCTCACTCAGTTTTTGCAGTAATGCTGGTTTTCTCACTTTTCTATTATTTTCTCCCTGCTTTTCACATGAGGTCAAGGTCACTACTTGAACTCACATCATTATTCTGCACTGCTATTTTTCCGTTATTGTCCCAGCTGGGTCACGGCACGTCTGTCACAGCCTTCCTGCGACAGCTGCCAGCATCAAAACTCAGCCCTGCTGCACTCTGCAGACAGGTACACGCTATTTTTTTCCTCTTTCTGTGCTGGATTTCAGCTTTTCTGCTAGCCTGCACCTTGCTGCCTAAAGCCAGGCTGCGGGCCAGGGTCACTGCAGGGAACAAATACAGCTGTACTTAAAACAACAACAACAAAAACCTGATCTAAAAACCGCCCCGGTCCAACTTGATGGGGCCGCACGCCGGTGCTCGGCTGCCTCCCCGCCGCCAAGGCCGTTGCCTCACGCCACAGGCCGCCATGTTGCGCCGCTGCCCACCTCGTTCTGCTCCCTTTCCCCTTCCCAAATCCCTTCAACGTGGACATTCCCAGCCCGACCCGCTACCCTCCCCGGGTGCTGCAGACCGCCCGGGCAGTCCCGGCCGCTCTCGATCCCGATCCCCATCCCCATCCCCATCCCAGTCCCGGTCCTGGTGCCCGTTCCCGCTCAGGGCTGACCTCGACGCCCCTCGCTGAGGCGCCCGAGCCCGCAGGGCGCATGCGCCAGCCCCTTCCCCGCGGGCCCTCCGCGCCGGCCGGAGACGCGCCTTCGAACAACCCGCTCCGCGCATGCTCAGAGGGAACTTCGGGCAGCGCCGGGCAAGGCGACAGGCTCGCCGGCTTCAGGAGGAGTAGTGCGCATGCTCACGGCCGGAGGCTTCTTTATACTCTCTGCGCACGCTCTGTGCCAGGAGTAAGGCGGGAGGGGTGTGCACTGCGCATGCCCCACCGCTGCGCCGAGGGCGGCCGCCCAGCGGGGTGCCCTTTGCGCATGCTCAGAGCGGCGCCCTCCCAGCGTCGGGGCAGGCGGCGCGCCTGCGCGGCG
>JAWLRI010000674.1:1245610-1265488 GCA_034781795.1 Crypturellus tataupa
GAAGTTGTGATAGACGTTCATGGAATGGCTACCTCTGTTTCATTTAAAGTTTTCCACACTGTTCCAGTGTACCACACTGTGAGAAGAAAGTTTATGTAGTCTAAATAGATCAGTCATGTTTATTTTGGCAAGATCATCACTTTTTCTTTTGTAGAAGTGTAGCATAATTTAGAAGTATCTTCAAATTATGGTTTAGTCTTTTGTGGCATGTTCAGAGTGGAGGTAGTTTTATGTTGCAGCTTTTTGTGCAAAATATTTGTGTTACAAAAGTCTTACAATGGCTAGGACTGTTGGATGTGATTTAAAATTTAAACACACCTTGCAACCTGAGGCCTTGCAGGATTTTTTAAGCAATTTGAGGCTTTGGTCCTCAAAAATTCTTCCTGTTAATACAGAGATTTACTATGCGTTAAAAATGTAGGAATCTGAAGGAAATCTTAATATTCTCATTCCAAATAATTTGCCAATAATTTGCAAATTTATTTTTCTGTGCAAGTTGCTACTTATTGTTTTGCACACAAGTAATTAAAATTTCTGTTGTTAGGAATTTACACCATCTCCAAAGCAGTTGTTCAGTTTTGCCAGATATAGTATATGTTTTTCAGAGAGTAATTTGCTTGCTTGCTTTCTCTTGAACACTTTTGAGCATCAGGTACTCTTATATTTTTGTCTCAATTTTATTCAGTGGCATGGAACATTGTGAAAAATTTGAGATTTCAGAAACTAGTGTAAACAGAGGTCCAGAAAAGATCCGACCAGAGTGCTTTGAGTTACTGCGCGTACTTGGCAAAGGTGGCTACGGAAAGGTAAGGAAATTTTGATCTATTGAAGCAAATCTGTTACACTGAAGGTGGTGAAATGCTGCCTTTGGCAAGGCCTAATCTTCCCATCCTTTATGCAGAAAACCTTCTGCTAGGAGGTAACCTCCAGGATGTGAAGGTTGGTGTTTCAAGAGCGATCTTGGCTGTGGGGTGGTTCAGAGCAGGATCCCTGCCGCAGCCTCCAGTGGCAGTAGAATTGCTACTGGAAAATATCCTGAACTGCTCCCCTCCAGGCAGCTTTGTATTTGTAGGTGATCTCTTTGTTTTTAATTTCTGATGACAAGTGCAGTGTATAATACGTGACTGCTTTTGTATTGGTGTTGCAGGTATTTCAAGTACGAAAAGTAACTGGAGCCAATACCGGAAAGATTTTTGCCATGAAAGTTCTTAAAAAGGTAACATAAATACTCACATTTCACTATTTGAATCCAGAAAACTGCCATCCCCTTCAGCTGTTGTAACTGTTTAATTATTTAATACATCTAAAATCAAAACCATATCTGGGATGTATATAGTTGTTTTCCTATCAAAATAATTAGTCCATGAAATTAATCTTTTACTAAACTGTTCTATCTCAGTAGTTCATAACAGTTGATCTTTTTAAATACCTCTGGGAGTACCTTCCAACCTAAATTATTGTATGAGTCTATGAAATAAATAAAAAACTAGTCTTTGGTAAGAAATCCCCATATTTTGTATATTTTATGGTGTTTTTTTTCCTGTGTTGATGACTCATATGTAGTGTTGTGATTTAGTAATTTGGAATGAAAATAAACTTAAAAGCCTCTTTAACATGGTCTTGCAGTCACATATTTCTGCCTTTCTTGTAGGCAATGATTGTAAGGAATGCAAAAGATACAGCTCACACAAAAGCAGAGCGCAATATCCTGGAGGAAGTGAAACATCCCTTCATCGTAGACTTAATTTATGCCTTCCAGACTGGTGGAAAACTCTACCTCATCCTTGAGTATCTCAGTGGTCAGTATGTTAAATTATTACCTGCTTCTTGGAATCTGACGTAATCAAGTGCATATTTGCACTTGGAAAGATGCTGTGAAGTCTGATTCCCTGAAGTTGTAGTCTGTGCAAGTTCCTTGTGAAACAAGAAACTATTATCCTTCCTTCACAGATAGAAAAACAAGAAAATAGATTTTGGACTGACTAAAAAATGATAGAACGCACTTTTAATAGTGTTACACTTTTTTTTTTCATGACAGGCGGAGAACTATTTATGCAGTTAGAGAGAGAAGGGATATTTATGGAAGACACAGCTTGGTATGTGAAACCAATTATAATTTGCTAAATTAATAGATGGGCTTGGAGGCTTAAACTGTTCATTCTGATTTGGGAGACTATAACTCTTTATTTATGTTATTCTAGTAAAAAGAGCAGTTAATTGGATTTTGTGCAGACATATGTGCTCTGTACTTACCAGTTTGTGCAGGCATAACTACAGGCATGAGCATTTGTTGGTGGTTGAAGCGTGAGACTCTTCCATAGAGTTTATTCGTGTGCTTGTGATGAAGAGTTTGTTTCATGTGTTAAAGAAAACATTGTGAATGATTTGGATTGGCTGTATTTTGTAGATTTTGTTTGTGTTTAATCCACACACAATTTTACCCGGCAATTAAAGAATCTTTAGGATCACTATAATGGCTGTATTTATTTTTCTTTCTTTCTTTTTTTTTTTTTTTTTTTTTTTAATTTGTCATCTCTTCTGAGAGATTGCAGTACAGATTTAAGCATGGTTTTAACCCCTGACAGGATACCTATTCAACAGATAAACGCAATGCCAATGGCGTAATTCTGTAGTTCATCTTGGAGTCTGTGTGCCTTTTGGCAAACCAGCCTCAAGGGCATGATTGTTCCTCTACTTTATTCTCTCATACACATCTAATGATACTTTCAAGGAATCATTTCTAATGTATGTAGTAATCTTAGTGCTTAAGGTGTTCTTCATGATTGAATATGACTAATTGTGGGGCATACTTTTTCTTTCAGCTTTTACTTGGCGGAAATCTCAATGGCGCTGGGGCACTTGCATCAAAAAGGAATCATCTATCGTGATCTGAAGCCAGAAAATATCATGCTTAATCATCAAGGTAGAAATATAGTGACAGTTTTATGTTCCAGTCATATGAAAATCCTTTTTCAAGGTCACAACAGTTCATTTATATGTGAATTTTGTTAGAACAATGACACATCCCTTCCTGCTTTTGGTATAACTGAATAAATGCCAAAGCTAATTGCTTGTCCTTAAAGAGCATTTCGTCAGATTTCATATAAAGAATCCTGTAAGCTCCAAGTTTGCACATGTGTATAGTGCAAGTGTCTTTTGATTGATTAACTAATGCGACACTTCTGACACTTGTTAAAGCATAATTCTGTTGGATCATTACAAAGTTCTTGAAGATCTTTGTCTTTACTGCATAATCTGTGGCATGTTAGAAATGAAGATAAATGAAGTCATTGATTAGGAAAGGCAAAATATATCAGATGCCAATTCACCTGTTGCTGAAGTGACTTAATCTAGTTGTTGAAACTTTACCTGACAGTAGTAGTAAATCCTGAGCACGCTGCTGCATTGACAACGTGACAGTGACTACTCTGGCAGTCTGTACCATCTAGTATATTTATAAGTTTTCTGTCATCTTAAGCAACATATATATGTGTGTATATATATATATATTTTAACTTAGCTTAACTCTTTGTACTGAATAATTTAGGGTACTTTATAATTTTTTGCAAGTTCTCCAAATTTTGATGCAAGCAGTGAGATTCAATAACCTACTTTACATTGTTTGCGATTGAAGAACAAGCATTTAGACATACAGACATCTGTCTGTGAGCAAGTTTTGGAGGTCTCAGTCTCCTCATTTCTCTTTGCTAAGTGGCAAGAATTTCTTATGTAGAGATAAATCAGATGTTTACAGTGTGATCCCCTGATTCTCTTTTATAACTGTATTACTATATTGGTATACTGAAAGTATCTAGAAGTAGTTCACGTTTGTTGCAGATCCATGCTGGAAATTCATATTTTTTAATGTTGCTCGTGCAAGTTGCAGAATTCTGGCACGTTTTAGGTTTTATTTGTTTAATTGCAGGTCATGTAAAATTGACTGACTTCGGATTATGTAAAGAATCTATTCACGATGGAACAGTCACGCACACATTCTGTGGAACAATTGAATACATGTGAGCTGCATGATGAAACAGAAAAGTATTACTCTGGTCTGGGGGTAATGGCTGAATTTTACCTTTTTTAACTGGTGGTTCATACATTCAGTCATTTATAGTTATTTTACATGACAAATGAAGCTTTCTTTGAAAAATAGCAGTCAGAATAGTGTTATTCTTGTTAAAAATACCTTTTTTTCCCCTGTTTTAGGGCCCCTGAAATCTTGATGAGGAGCGGGCATAATCGTGCTGTGGACTGGTGGAGTTTGGGGGCATTAATGTATGACATGCTGACTGGAGCAGTAGGTGCACAGTTATAATTGCATGTATTTCTCTTCCTAGCTTTTGAATTTATCTGTATTCTAATTCAGATGCATGTATAAAATATATATGTGCTTGTGCAAGTCCAAGTAAGAAATATAACTCAAACATGGCTAAACTTATTTTGGCTAGAGTCACAAGCTGCTTTTGTGACTCAAACAGTTATTTGGGACTCCGTTTTGCAGTATTTTTTTCTGCTTTAGAAATTACTTGAGTATGTTCTGTGTGCATAAATGACAGTGCTGAACACGTCTTATTTTTCCTTCTCTTGCAATGGTGCGTTCTAGCCTCCTTTCACTGGGGAGAACAGAAAGAAAACAATTGACAAGATTCTCAAGTGTAAACTCAACTTGCCTCCCTACCTCACACAAGAAGCCAGAGATCTGCTTAAAAAGGTAGATTTTAATGAATGTCAATACCACATGTGTATGTGGAAAATAGAAGCGTAATGAGACCACTGTGGCTTTTCAGTCCACGCTTGTTTTACTAATTATCAAGTTGGTCTTGGTTTTGCATGGTAAAGAAAATGTTTTTCCTTGAAAATACATTGGTTTTCTAATTAAAGCAGTCTCTGATTTTTATGTATTCATTCCATGTGCTGTTAATTCAAATGATGATTTGTGTCAGAAATAGACTATTTATAATGGCATAACTATTTCAGTAATTTTCTTTCCTTGTTATATTATGTTCCATCTCATTAAGCTGCTAAAAAGAAATGCTGCCTCACGTCTAGGAGCTGGTCCTGGAGATGCTGGAGAAGTTCAGGTAACTTCTCATCTTTTCTTCACAAACTTATTGAAAAACTCCATTTCTCTTAGTTTAAAGGGTACATCAACAGACATTATGTTTGTCTTGACATGCACTGAGCAAAAAGGCAGCCATACCTGACAGCTGGTCAAAATGTGAATCCTGCAACATTGAAGAAAAGAGCAACTCTCTACCTATTTGATGATTTGAGAATTGAAAAGTAACTTATTTTCTTTAGCCTTGTATTCCAAGTGCTTTTTCTGCTAGCTGCACAATGCTGAACTGTGTGTGCAGTTGGCCATATATTAGAGTGATGATGTCTAGTGGTGTGATGAAAAACCTGCCAGTACGTGTATTTAGAGCAGGTCTTTCAAGGGAAAAATGTTGTCAGTTTGCATTCATTGCTGCCTGGTGCCACTCACTTCCAGTATGATGTTCTTTGGGATGACATTAGCTACTTTAGAGTTTCTTTACTCGACTGTTAATGATAATTTGGCCTTAATTCAGTATTTTTTTTACATTATTTTTAGATACCCAGCCAAATACCTTCCTTTTTTTGGACATATAAATGTGTACCCATTGTCTTTTCTAATGCTTTCAAAGAAAACATAATAGGGTTGTGTGTCTGAAAGGATGGTGTCAATTTTTAGCTACTCTTCTGCTACTACTGCAGAATATATTACACTTGACCCATAAGGGATATTGGAAGGAAAAACATCATGGTGAGGACCTGAAAAGATTGTGATTATTTTTTCTCAGTCTTGCTGTAATTTCCTTTTTATACTAACATCCAGATTTAACAAAAACAATTGCAATCTTATTTCTCTAAGATCACTGTTATCTCACATTTCTGAGTTACACCCTGAAGACTGATTGTGACCCTGTACTGACTTTTTTAGGCTCACCCGTTCTTCAGACACATTAACTGGGACGAGCTGTTGGCACGGAAGGTGGAACCTCCTTTTAAACCTTTATTGGTATGTACTCAGAATGCTGCGAGATGGCCCTTGTGGGCCTTTAGGAGAGGTCTCAAACCATGTAATATCTGAAACTTAGAAACTTTCACTCCCACAATCTGTTATGTGCCTTTGCTTCCTGGTACTGTAAATGCATCAGCTTAGCTTATTGGTTCTCAGATGCACTGCCAAATCCAAGAGAGAAACTACCTGATGCAGACTTCTTGTTGGTTTGTTTCTGAGAACTGGTGCTAGTACCAACACTTGAAAAATGAAAGCCCTCCCTATTTTGAGGGTGTGGGGCATCTGTCTTGATTTTTGTCTTTCTGGGTACATTTAACTACAACTGTGATGGGTACTGCCACCTGGATAGTTCCTGGCTCTACTAAAAGTCTCACTTCCAACTTGTGTACCATTAATATTGGGCATACTACAGGTGGGGGGCTCCTACCCTTTTTTCTCCTCACGTTTCGACTAACATTCAGAATGACGTAAAAAATCTTTCCAAACAAACTATCTGAAAATAGGTTTTTTGTTGTTGTTTTTCGGTCTTTTTTTTCTCCCTGTTCTTAGCAAATTTTGTAAAAGCTACTTGTACAAAACAGCTGGTTATTAAAAACGGGATTTTATGGTTGCATAAAGACCTCCTCAAACAAAGATATACTGCCTGTTTGATTATGCTTCAGATGAGAGGCAGGATCTCAGAGTGATGTCTGTGTTCTTGGACTGAATTAAACTGTATTCTTAATTATTCCAGCATAACTGTCTGTCCCTAATAGCGTAAACAATTCTGCATCTGCACAAATGAGATGAGATTATCTCAAAAAACTTCCAGAAACTAATAGATGAACCTGTTCTATACTGGTTATTACCAGAGTTAAACATGCAGTGAAGCTGGCAATGTATTTCTAAACGTTTTTGTTTGTAATTTGAGATTTTTTTTTTAAGGCATCTTTTTAATTTATCTTCCTTTTTGATCCATAATTGTTGCCCCTCCCCCTTGCCTTTATTTCTCAGTGTCAGTGCCCATAGTGACCTCCCACTGGCAGCGACAGGATTCCGACACCACTCCAGGGTTTTACTACCGCAGAGCTCTGCCAAAAAACCTATGGAATGAACTCCATCCAGAGGCTTCACTGATCACCGCTAAGCCAATTTGGTTGATATCTGTAATATAAACCCTTAATCATTTTGTTTTTGCAAAGCAATCTGAAGAGGATGTGAGCCAGTTTGATTCAAAGTTTACACGTCAGACACCTGTTGATAGCCCAGATGACTCTACTCTCAGTGAAAGTGCCAACCAGGTCTTTCTGGTAAGTGAGCAAGGGACAAGTGTCTAGTGATTCTGGAGAGGTATGTAGTGGTATTTAGAATCAGTAGGGCATTTCAGCTCAGTTCTCTTGAGTTTTACCACCTGATATTTAAAGCAAATCACTATACTTATAAACACATATATTGCAGCAGGTTTGAAAACCTTGCAGGCTTTGAATATTTTTGGTTGGATTATGGCTGGTAACTTAAAACAACAAGCCCTGCCCACTTCCTGGAATGTGGGTGTTCAAATTTAAAATTGGACATTGATTGCTTTTCACAAATATGCGTGTCCAAAAAATGTCCATTCTTTAGTTCCAAATGAGTTAATTTGAGCATTTCTGTGAGGATCTATGTTTTGAGCAGCGTTATCTGAGGTTACTCAGATGAAGAACTCAAATCCTGCTGTTTGCTTTAGGAAGTGCCAAGTTTCCTTTTTATAAGTTTCATTCCTTGTTAAATGATGATCATAGCTGCAGAAGTGATCATAAATGTAAATCTTGCTTATAAGTGACAGTGCATTTACTCCTCTTTTGCAGGGTTTTACGTATGTGGCTCCATCTGTACTTGAAAGCGTAAAAGAGAAATTTTCTTTTGAACCAAAAATTCGATCACCTCGCAGATTCATAGGTAGCCCTAGGACACCCGTCAGGTATTCTTTTTTAATTATTATTATTTTGGGTTCTCTTTTTTGGCAAGTAGATGAAAAATGTCTGCACTAGAAATAAGAAATGTGTTTTCTTCTCAGTAATCCCATCACTTCAGTTAGAAGCGCAGCATCAATCCAGCTTTATAAACCACATTAATAGTCAAATTTATGGTGTTTGGCAGCACAAGATGTAGTAATTTGCCAGCTGTGCAACACTGGTACAGCCTCACTGTCTGGTGACTTTTGTACAATATTCCTCTAAAACTGTTCCAGAATTTTTGGGAACTGTTCCTAAGTATTTTTGTGCTGCTAAAGAGTTGTGTTAGTAAAGAAAACTCCATCTGCACTGATCTAGAAATATATTATGCCAACTACTCGGATAAAAGAATTTTAAGTTTACAAAGAACCTTGGTAGAAACTAGACTTGGAAACTCTCTCAAACTTCTGAAGATGGAAGAAAGAATTAAATGTCTCGCTATAGGCTTGTGAGTTCAGCTTCTTGCAGAATGGAGGACATGCCTTGGTGCTGTGTTTATCTTCATCTCTGATTTTTTTTTATATTTCTTGTTTTAAAGCCCTGTAAAGTTCTCCCCTGGGGAATTCTGGGGAAGAGGTGCTTCTGCCAGCGCATCAAATACTCAGACACCTGTGGAATATCCAATGGAGACGAGTGGAATAGAACAAATGGATGTGACAGTCTGTGGAGAGGCCTCAGCACCACTTCCAATCCGACAACCAAACTCTGGGCCATATAAAAAACAAGCTTTTCCCATGATCTCCAAACGACCAGAGCACTTGCGCATGAATCTATGACAACACAATTTTTTTGAAAGCCTTTAAAGGTGGAAAACAAAGAATGGACATAAGCCCCCTTGAAGTGGAAGTGTGAGGGCTTATATGGTTTACTTTTAAAAAGTGACAGTATCAAAGATTCAGTCATTGCACAGAGCGACTTGGAAAGCAAAGCAAAGTGGATTTTTTTTTCTGTCAATCAATGGTGCATAAAAAAAAAAACTTTAGAAAATGGTATTGCAGAACTCTAGGCACATCATCTAATTGATTCGCAGTGACATCTCACCTTATCGAGGATTTTTCAGCTTGATAGCTTGAAACTGACAGTATTAAGGGTCAGGATGTTGCTTCAGAATCACTGGTCTAGTTGTGAATGTGTCACGGAGGGTTAGCCCTTTCACTAGGCAAAGTTTGAAATGCCTAAGCGCTTGCGTCTGAGGAATATTTAGCATGCAAGCTTGGTTAAGCTGTTTCCTACAATGGGGTGGAATCAAAGATGATAGATAAACTTAATTGGTATTCACATTCAAAACTTAATGAGTTTTTATATATATATATAAAAATATATATTTTTCAAATAGATTTTTTGATTCAGCTCATTATGGAAAGTATCCCAAAATTAAAAAAAAAAAAGCAAAATAATTGGTTGCTGTGAAGAAAATAAGGACTGTAGTTCTGATTCTTCTGCTGGTGAAACAAAAAATCAGTAAGCGAATCGCTCGGTTACAAACGTCACAGTGTGGGGTGGGAAAGAACTGTTTCACTTGCTTACCCAGCTGAAATATCTGTTCCTGCAAATACAAATGGATCTAATCAAATGGCACTGCTGCTATGTTCTAGGCTTAACTGGAAGCCATGGGCTCACATACGTGTCCTGCTTATTTCATCCTTGTCCTCAGCAGACATTTCACTGGGAAACATCACCTTTGTATGTACCGGTCTCTTAGATGGAGACAGCTGAATATGTTCAGATTCTTACTCATATAAAAAGTCAGGAAAAGGTGCATCAGAAAACAAGGTCAGTAGTTATGGAGGACATATTGCCACAAGAAGAAACATCTGTAAGTTCTACGTAGCATAAGCAAGTAAACTGTTTTGTAATTAAGGGGTAAGAATTTGAGTTTTTTTTTTTTAATAAAATTTTGCTTATGGGAGTTCCCCACCATTACACATTTCTAAATTAATCAAAATTTTTTTTCCTATGCTGGGGCAATAATTTGCTGACTGTATGAGGAAAAAGTGTTCAATGTCCTTTCAGTGAATGTCTTCCACAGTGGGTCAGAACTTTAGCAACTCTAATTTAGGAAACATGTTAAGGACACTATTTATGTTTTTGGAATTGTCACAATCTGTACAAATGACTTACAGGTACAAAGAATAAAATAAAGGTAACTTTACCTTACTTAAATACTTCCTGCCTTAAAGAAAGCATTTCCATGAACATAGCTGGTGAAAGGGTTAATATCTGCAGAGCTTTACACTAGTTAGAGTGAGCGTATGGTGTGTGCGTGTGTGTGTAGATGACCATGCAGCTGCATACAAGTCCTGTCACTTTTTGCCTGCCACACGTTACATTCTCTTTAGTCCAACTGTGCAAAGTCTACTTCTAGCGTTTCACAACAGTAGGGATTTTTTATAGATTCTGCTTACTCTGTGTATACCGAGTCTTTTTGAGCCATAGGATCCAAGCCATAAAACTCTCTAAGGACGTTGAATCCAATCAGAGTGCTGTTTTCTAAAATTTGCTAGCCAGAAGG
Source organism: Crypturellus tataupa (assembly GCA_034781795.1). NCBI lineage: Eukaryota > Metazoa > Chordata > Aves > Tinamiformes > Tinamidae > Crypturellus > Crypturellus tataupa. Next base: position 1,256,142 of record JAWLRI010000674.1, read on the forward strand.
ATTCAGTGGTATCTTGTTGGTACTAACAAAGCAGCAAAAATATATATATGGCTAAGTAAAAATTAATGCTTTTTCTTCTTCCTGATAAGCCTTTTGTTCAAGACTTTTTTAGTTTTATAAGGAAAACCAAGTTATCATGGTATAGCGATATAAATTGTACCGAAAGATTGCCGCTTTATTTTATTTTTATTTGGTAACAGGACTGCCAGTGGCATGTTGTGAAGCAAACCACAATGCTGGTGTCTGTATGTATTATGTATGCTTACAAGGAGGCCTGTGCCACTTGTTAACAGAGGTTTCCCAACATGTTCACTGAGTGTAGAGGAATGTGGAATCAGAACAATCTATCTTGGTCCTAGTTACATCTAACAGTTGCTCTTTGGTTGGCTGGATGTAATTGTCCAGTAGAGTTGGTTTAGTATGGCTGGCAAGAATGGCAAGAGTTGTTTGTCTGAGTTCACTGCTTATTATATATACAATTTATCATATTTAAAAGTAAATTTCATGTTCTGCTAATGTTTCATCCCATGGATTATAAGTTTAATTCCCTACCATAACTGTGAAACTTTTGGAGTGTGACTCAGACAGCAAGCACACACTATGCAATATGGTTTATCCTGTATTTATTTGTAAAAATATCAGACATAGATCCTCTCTCTATATATAATAGTGTCAAAGTTACTAGTCACGAACTAAGGGGAGTAGAGTTCTAGCTCCTTTCTGGCTATTTCAGATAAGTGCAGAATGCATTGAATATTGGAGAGCTTAACAAGTGCTTTCTTTTGTTCATTTAAAAATGTCTTAAATTTTTCATTAGAGTATAGAATCTTATTTTTTTTATTTTGTACAAGCTGCGCTTTTTTAATTATAGTCACTGAAAAATTCACTATAATTTGATTTTATAGGATTTTTGTAGCGTTACAAAAATACAGTAAAACTGAGGTTAATACCTGCTGTGGCTAACCATATAAAAGTATTAAATCTTAAACTTGAACAAAAGTCATATATATATATTTTTTTTTTTAACTAGATGTTAAATAGGGGAATGTTTTGTTCTGCGGGTCATTATCACAGGAGGCTTACAGGTCAGTTGTGTTACCAGCAGTTTTTCTTTTCCCATCTGATGCGGAAAATATTCCGGTATAAGATACTCAGAATTTCATCATTTTTCTCTGTGGGAGTGATGCATACATTTGATGCCATTCGTGTACTAAATTGTAATTTTGGGAATGCTGGAATAATTCCTACCAAGACTGTCTTAATTGTGCCATCTGACATTTGAATGTCATCCTGGTATTAGCTCATAATAAAAGATAAAAATGAGTCAACTGTTCTTTTGAATATCCCTTTTTTTGTCTTGCTATCCCAAAGCTGAGCTGCTGGAGAACATGTAATATTTATGTCCACTCTAACTATTCAGTAGATGTTTACTTGGAGTCTGTTCTCTTTTTAATATTAGCTCCCAAAGTGCTTGCAGTGTTAATTGAAAAGTGCATCAGAGAGGGAGGGAGACTACAGCTATTTTGGGGGCAGTTGCTTGGGGTTTATTTGAATTCTGTCTCTACAGCTGTAGGCTGAAGAGATGTTTCAAAGAGCATGATAGTAGATATTTCATTTTTCCAGTTTACAGAGACTAACCCTTACTCCTTATTACAGGATGGGGAAGACAAGAAGCTTATAAGAACAAAAGAAATTACCTAAGTATTTTTTCCTGCAGTTCTTTCATGATTTACTGTATGCAGTACAGATTGTTCTTTTCTAGATTAACTTGACTTTATAGGTGTCTACAAGAAACAAACTTGAGCTACCTTTGTAGAAGGTTATACCTTTTCTTTCACAGTTCATTGGAATTAAATATACTGACTGCAGAATGAGATGTGAATAGCAACTAGATGCAAACTTAAACATATGATAATCTAAGTGACTGGGAAGGAAGGGGACAAGACAGGCCCTGAATATAACTGTGGATCTAAATCATTGACAGCCCTGAAGGAAAAGGGAAGGAGAAGAAACTCCACGTAGAACTTACAGAACCTGACAGCTAGTTCTGACCCATCTGTCTCACCAAGGGCTGGTACCTTCTGGGTTCCTCAGCTCTTAGAGTGGCTCTGGGTTGCAATTTGACATCCTCTCTCTTATGTCTCCTGCAGAGCCAGACATGTGCTGGGTGTCTGTGTGTGTGTGGAAAACAGGGCAGCTGCTCTGGCCTGAGTGGGCTTGATAAGGAAGAGTTACATCTTAATAGCATGATGCTGGCAAGCAGATCAGAGGATGTCACTGGTGGATGTAAGTTATTTTTTTTTTCTCCCTGTAATTAAGATGAGAATGACTTGTTTCATTTATGAAGTGTAAATTTAAACTGGTTGATTCTTTTTAGTCCCTTGTTTTTTAATAAACTTTGTTTCATAATATTACTGGGCTTGGGTTGCTTTCAATGGATCTTAAAGCAAATCACCAGGGAGAGATACCAAAAGGCAAAGAGTTCCCAGGCCCTATCTCTGACCTGGCTGGCAGGAGGCTCCCCGCAGGCTCCCACTCACAAACACAGCGTTCAAGAAAAAGCTGGTTTGCTTGTCCTTTTGCCCAGATGTGAATGCAGTGCCAGGACAGTAACTTGCACGTATCAGAGGGAATGACAGGCTTCTTTTTCACTATTCCTTCCTGCCTAAGTAACAGGGCTGCTATTTACTCATCTTGGGGCTAAGACAGTAAGAAAGCTGAGACAGTGAGAAATCTTGGTGCTCAGATTTCTTGCACTCAGCTGGTTGGGGTTCTGCTTGTAAGAAGAAAACTGAGCAGTTGTTTGTAGTGAACAGCCAGTGCAGCTCAGAGTCTGAACCCTCCCTGTTACCCTCCAAGACTAGAACTAGGTACTTGAGACCTGTTGTCCTTAAAGAGATTAAAAAGGAAAAGGTTTGTCACAGATTATTGGCCTTCCGATTACTGACTTCTCCCATTACCATAGAGAGTAGAGCCAACGACTATTTGCTAATTAACTCCATTAGTTAATAAATATTCATAATTAAAGTCTACTTTGGGCTCTGCGGGCACATCATAGATTAAGGATTGAGCCTTTTGAGGTCCCCTCTAACTTCTGTTCCTTGTCAGATTCAGTTCTTGTCAAACACTAAGTTTTGCTGCAGAAGCAGTTTGAATGTAGGCACTAATGACAGTCAAATAACCAACAGTGCTGATCTTGTATTGACTTCACACGCAAAACAAGGTATGGCAAGATCTGCCTGAGGAAACAGAGCAGTTTGTTCTGCCAATACTGGAAGTAAAAGCATAAGCCCATTACAACACAGCTCGGACCGTGGCCAAGCAATAATTCTTCCCTGTCACCCTGAGGACTGTTCAAGTATCATTCAGCTGTAGATTCTCCAATTAAGCACCTCATTGCCGGCAAGGCCTTCCAGGAGAACCAGCCTCTGCTACTCCTACAAGTTTCCAATTACAGCTTTAGAGACTTTTGCCTGTTTTCTTCAACCTGGAGTCTTTGTCCCCAGTCATTCAGATATTATTGTGAACAACCATAGGGTTGGTTACTCGTGTTTGCTCTGAACGGCAGCAACCATCAAACAAAAATACAATAATCAAATTCAGCACGTGCTGTAATAAAACCCTGGTTGAACAACAACAAAAAAAAAAACAACCAAACAACCAAAAATCTCATTAGCCTGTTAACTCGTTAGGCAGGTTTTCATTCAGAATCCTGAGGCACTTCTGATAAAACCTACAGGTGTGACTTTTAAAAGCACCTTCCCATCATGTCCTGTTAAATATGCCTATAAACGTGGCTGCATCAGCTGCAACTTTTTAAGAGCCAGTCACATCACCCAGGCCTGTGAGCTGCTGTATCCTTCATCAGGTAAGTGTATAACATTATTTTCCTATAATTTTTAAGCTTCCTGAAAGACTATCTCAAGTTAATAACAGATCAATTTAACTGTGTTGTAACTGAAAAAATCCTCAAAACTATTCAATCTTGCAATAGGAAGGTGAGAAAAGACAGGAGAAAACATAAAAGGAAGTAAGATTTGTATATAAGTTGGCTCTTTGATTAGCATGTTATGAATAACTTAGTGTTAAAGAGTTTTTCTTTCCACCCCAAAGACATGAGTTTAACAGAATGCCTCATAGCAAATGAGCCATATTATGTGCTTCCACGTAAGTTAATTCTGAAACAGTAATGAATCTTACTTGCTTATTCAACGTGCACCAAACAAACAGATTTAAATGCATTTATTCTCTCTGATTTTTACGCACATGACAAATTGCAAATATATATAGTATAAAATAGATTCTCCCCTGTAAGAAAAATCTGGTTGCTTGTTATGACAAAAATATAGTATTAAAGATTTGCTTTAAAAATACCAGCTTTATAAAAGACTGTGTAGAAAAACTATCATCACTGGTTGGTTTATGTATAGCCCATTAATTATAATCTATTAGAAAACTATAAGAAGCCAGTGGGGAAACATCCTGTTCTTGTGGCTTATCTCCAGGTGCAATGAGAAATATAAAAAAAATTGATTTCTCTGATCTGTTGGCTAATATTAAATGATCTTTAATATTAAGTGTGGCAAGTATCTCTAATTCCCATTGTAGTCCAAACTTCATAATCTGAATATAGGCTGTAGGGTGACCATTTAGATTGAGTAATATTAAAAGAATAAATACAATTTATTACATCCTGGAATGCTATTTATACCCTTAAATAAACTGCTGAAAAAAGAAGCTGCTGCAAGCAATAATGCAACATTTTCAAGGATTTGACAGTTTGCAGTCAAATCATGAAAGAAGCAATGCTTTTGTGCATTCTGAAAAGGAGCTTTTTTTTTTTCTTTTTTTTTCTTTAAACAGTTAAAGTCAAGCAGACATTTCTGTACTGCCTTAAATATTAGAACCCTTCAAGAACCTATCCAAAATTTGGAAAGTCTTTCCCTATGCCACCTACAATCATAGCTGCAATAAGCTGGAAAAACCTTAATTTGAACAAACAAACTGTAAAACTGAAGACATGTGACATGCTTTAGAAAATCTGTAGATGCATAGAAGTAGCTCCATCCTTCCACTTGTTAACATGGTCTGAAATAACAGTTCTGCAGAGTGGACATGTTTTTTCTCTATTAAACCATAAAGAGATGCATTCTTCACAAAATGTGTGCTGTAATGAAAAGAATGAGAACTCAGAGGTTCTAGGTTCTTCCATTTATAAGAAGCTATATCATTTGTAGAGCCTGATTACTAAAAATGATCAGAAGGGGTACACTCTGATTAATCGAACTTTATGTTGTTTTGTTTATGAGATGTTAAAAAGATTAAATCTGCAAAAAAGAATGCTCAGGATATGCCTATAACTGGGTGGGAAGTTTTAGGAGGGAACAGAGGAAAAAGAAAGAGCCACAGCTTTTTTCTATGGAAGTGATCTATTCCATTTTACTTTATAAATTTTTCCATTAAGCTGCTCATTAAGCTCATTTTTCAATTGAGACTGTACTAACTTGTAAAATAAGACTTCTGAGTGCAATAAATTTTAAAGAAATTCAGAGTTGTGCATTACCTGACAGATAAGCAGAATAGGCTTCTGAAATTCAGCTTGGCAGATTGAACAAATATCATCCACTTCAGAACACTGTCTCTTGGTAGCTGTCACTCCATAGTGCTGTAAAACAAGATTTTGCAGCAGATATTATTTTCTAGGAGGGAAAAAAATAAAAGGCAGAAAGAAATCAGGATAGAAAGGAGTTGGGAATAATGGTTGCCATGAAATGAAAAATATTAAATCCCCAATGCCACAGAATGCTGTTAAATATTTCAGAAGTTGCTGTGATGCCTAAAGCTTACATGTTCTCACATACTGTAATATTGAAGTAGCATTTTTTCTGTGGTCACAGTAAAGGGAAAATGAAGGACAGTTATTTTAAGCAATCTCTGAGCCCAACACTGTGCTAAGTTTGAGTTTGATCAAGAAACCACTTAATCATACTTTTAAATTTTCATTTTATTGTTGTTCTAGTTAAATGATACTGTGCTCCGAAATCTTCAAATGACCCCATAATCACGTAGTCAAGAAATCTGTCTGGGAAATGGAGTTGCAAGTGAGTAGAGATGACTTTAAAAATGCACTTGTTTATCACTAGAACAATATAAAATAATGCAGAAATAAGATAGGAATTAATTCAGGGGGAAAAGCTTTCATGTAAGGCAGGTTTATTCTTCTGTCATAGAAAATCCAATACTTACTGGTTGTGTACAGAATATTCGTAAAACCCGTTTAAAGTTTCTCAATTGTCCAAAAAAGCTCAAAAGCTGAAATGGGGGGGAAAAAAAAATGTCTGAGTTATGCATATCATTTTTCTCTGTAAACTTGTGCAAATTCTCACAGTAAAACTCTGTTAGTTCAGTGAAGGCAGGAATGTAAGCAAAGCTATAGATCAGATGGATCTTGTTTTCAGTTACTTATAATGTAAATGAAGAATGTAGTCTGAAGCTTCTCTCAATAGGCAGGTGCTCTTTAAAAGAAAAATACAGATGAGGTTGTGAAATGAAGCACTGAAGTGCAAATATGTCAGCAATATTATTGCATATAAAATAGTCTTTAGACTTGATAGTAAGACGTCTTAGTATTAATTTTTTTGTTGTTTAAAGCAGGTATTGGGTTTGGTTACACTCTGGACAGGCTAGCTCTTCAGCTAAGTAGATGGTCACTGTGAATTCAAGAGAAAACAACCCCAATCCGTTCCCAGAACAGATTCAGGGAAGAAAAAACAAAGACAGACAAGACGATTTAGTGCTCATAATTTCATGCCACTATCCAGTTTTCCAATAAACTTTAGTAGGCTCTATCAGTTAAACTGAAGAGCATCAACCTGTAATTGAGTTCAAGCACTGGGGAATGTTCAGAAACGCCTTAGTTCAGATGCCTATATCCATTCAATTATTGTTTGCTAAAAATACTATAAAAGAAGTATAAAGTTTCCTTACTTTTAGGATGAGGTAGAGGAGGCCCAGCAATATCCCAAAGGTCCATCCTAGTGCACTGTCAAGCTCCCCATAGGCAATAAGAAAGCGGAACCAAACTGGTATGGGGACAAACATACGGTAATACTGGCAGAGTTCTTCTAACAGCATGTACCAGTAGCCCTAAGCAAGACATGCAAAGGAATCTCTCAAGATTTAAAGTACAAAGCATTTTTTTTAAATACAGAAAAGTGTTTTTTATTATTATTTTGAGTAGTTTTCTCTCATCTTATCTTGACAAAACTAAGTATGGTCAAATGAAAATCTCAGGTTTACAGAACTACAGTGTCAAATCAAACTCCTAAAAAAATAAACCAAAACGAAGTTTAGGTTGAAAGAACAAAGACCAGATGATAAGTTTCATCACAACAGCACAGATAACGATAGCACTATTAATTGCTGTACTGAAGAAAAAAAAAAAAATAACAGGCTAGAATAGGGTGGCTGTTGTAGGATGCCTACCTACTTACCAATGCTATCAGTCTTACTTTCGTAAGCACTAAAAAAGAAAATAAAATTACATGAAAAAGGAAAATAAGACAGATTTAGTCATGTAGGTCAGCTTGCCATTTGACAGAATTGTGTCCAATATTCAGGATTAAAACCGAGGATAAGAAAAGTTTAGCTCTGTTTCCTTAAGTTTGCCTTTAAAATTAGATTTACAACACTGGATTAAATACTCTTGCAGCAGTGTATGCTGAATAATGCCATGATTTGCCACTATTGACCAGATTCTCTTTTAAATTTAGCCACAGTTTAGGTCACAGTTGCTATAATGGACTTTCCAGTAATTAGTTTTGGATGTTATATTGCTAGTTGCAGGAGGGGGGGGGAGGAAAAGGAGTATCTTGAGTACAACTCAGTATTTTGCTAAAGTGGTTGTACCTGAGAAATGTTTTGCCGGTGTGTATTTTAAAAGATAAAACTCTACCAACGGATCCTGTTTCAGTGCTACCATGTACTAACCATTTGTCTGCCTATTTATTTATTTTTAATTGGTATAAGTGTTTGCTCTGTTGGTATAAAGTTTAGACTGTTTTTGCATGTCTTACCTCAGGGAGTAGATAAAAATGAGTGTCTCTTCAACCACTGCAGACCTCTATAAAACCATTAAACTTTACTGGTTTGAGGATTTAAGCTATGATTCAAGTTTGCTGACTTGACACTAATGTTACTTAAGTTTAATAACAAAGTGAAAACTCATAATTATTCTTCTGAGAAAGAAATCCAAATGTTTTCATGCACAGATCTTAAAATCATCTTATGTCAGTTATTGCAAAGCAAGGAAAAAATGTACAGTTCATCTGCTGCTGCCTTCTAATAGCCTGTGTACGTGTTCTTACATTGCAGCAACTAAAAGGCTTCCTCATCTCCCACAGACAGAAACACACCCGTGTACCCAGTAACAAAATACAAGCAGTTGTTTCAGATCAGAATGTAAACCTTGCTTAGCATCAAGCAGGAAAGAACATGAACTCCATGTGGTTTTCTTGCCTACAGCAGTAGTGCTGGATTATATACAGCTTTTAATTATGAAAACTTTCCTCTGGGTAGCATTTAATAACATGCTAATTCTACTGTAAAGGGATCTGAAGGAAGCAAAAATATATACTGTTTTCTTACCTTGCATTTAAAAGACATCACGAATGAAGGCACCAAGAGAACAAAGCATTTGAAGCCCATGAAGAGGAATTTCAGAACAAAGTCTGTGATTCCCACAATCCAAAGTACCTCCCAGAAGTTCATGAAATCCACTGTAGGCTTTAAAAATATTAAGCTATAAAAAGAAGTATCAGAAGTTATTCAAGCAGCCTCTTTAGAAGAAAGCATAGCCAGAGATTATCACAAGCAAGTTGAATTATATAAAAAAAAAAAAGAAAATGTGATCTAGAGGAAAAATATTTTACTAAGAAAATGGTCCCTTTATCATAAATTGATTCTATATATCTCTGATCTCTTTACTTTTGAACTTGCCTCCCTGTGTCTTTATCACAACTCCCATCCTCTAGAGATAAGCTTTATTTCCCTTTTACAAGTACTGCTCTTGACTGATTTACAACTAAGATGGTGTTACAGAACAGTAAGAAAGAAAGAAGGAAAAAAAAAAAGGAAATAGCCCCACGGAGTCCCAGAATGCTGCATATTCATTATTCTGGAAACAAGGTGTTAGGGTCAAAGCCAGGAATCAAACCCAACCACATGGCAAAATTGATCTTGCCAATTCCAACATAGTGTTATTAAGGACAGGACGGTTTGGCAGAGGAGAAATGGAGATTAAAATAAAAGAAAATGTAACATCACAACCTTTCCCCCCTCCCCCCCGG
>JAWLRI010000674.1:1268694-1289164 GCA_034781795.1 Crypturellus tataupa
GTCCCGTGAGGGAAGGGCGGGTGAGGCGCCGCCGGCCGCGGCGGGGGGGGGCGTTTTTTCCCGGTATTTTTTATTTAAATCGTCTGTTAATGTCATGAAAGGGAAACGGAAGAGGGGGAATATGCGTGTATCTACATTTGTATTTATATAAATGTAAATATATATGTTTGTATATTGTGGTGTCTTGCCCTCGGTTGGGATACCAGCCTGGTCCGAAATCAGAGGGGAAACCTGGAAAAAAAAATATATAACTGCCCTACTGAAGGCTACTGTTTAGGCAAAGCAAGGAATTAAATACTAGCAGGGCTTTTTTAAAACACCCTCTTGGATAAATAAGTTCAGGTACTTAAATGTATTATAAAAATCCCGTCTTCCATAGGCCTTTGGGGCTGGTTTGGGTCGCCCTTCTGTTAATATAGTGGAGTACAGCCCGTTACCCCAGCACCATGAGGAGCAGCAGAGCTGCAGAAATCAGATCCTCTGCTGGAAATGCTCGAAGAAATGCATTTTTACACATTATTTGGAAAGGGATCTAAAAACCTGGTTGAGCTGCTCTGTTTCGTTTTTGTAAAATAAATGGATTAAAATGCAAACGTAATTTGAAGTCGGAATTGTTCTTAGGCTGTTTCTTGCTGTTAAAATGCCTTGGAAATGGAAACTTAATTCATGGCAACATATTAATCAATAATGTTTGCTCATGCAGGCCGCTTGCTGATTTATCTCCAATTTGCAGCTCATTAGAAGGCGTGTAACTCGGCGGTGATGTTATTTAACAGGTATGTTCTTGTGGTGCTGTTAATGCCCTATAGACTGAGTAATTCCTGAAACAAGAAAGATTTCTGAGGCTGCTAACATAGAAGTTTATTGTGTGGAAGTCTAGACAGAAGTCCGTTCCCATGGGTTTTGCACACACTGGGTCATGTAGTACCCAGTAATAAATTTGCCAATCTCTAGTTTGGAGTAGCCTCCTAGGAGGCCTGTAAATCTCACATGGGGAGACAAATCGCTGTCCAGACATCAAAAGTGGAATGAGGACGACTGCGGAGGAGTCTGAATTTCACTGCTGAACCTTGATGATGGAGGCTTTGTCAAGCAGACTCATGAAGTTGAGCCAGGTATTTTTTAATGCAATTACATCATCTTCCTCTCTGAGGTTTCCAGTATTCTTAGTAGTCCTCTGTGTACAGCAATATGCTGCTTTCTATTAAGTCATTTTAAGCTAAGAGTAGTTCTAGGCAAATGGGGTAAGAGCAGTTTTTAACACTGGTGAATCAGCTCCCGAGTCTGCTTCTCTCTATAGGTAGAAGCTTGAAAGAAAAATTAGGCAGTGGAGCCACAAAGGGCAGTTGTAATTTTTGCTCGCTGCACAGGAGGGTGCTCAGCCTCTCTCTTTATCTGTAAGAACAAGCAATTCCCATGGTCATTAGAATGAAGCTCAGAAGCTGCCATCTGAACTGGTCTTTTCTTGTAGTGACATTGAGGAATGCATTAAATATAGTTTTAGACAGCATGTGTTAATTGGTATTGGCAGAGCTGGTTGCAGAGGTATTTAGGCACTGTGATGATCATCTCCAGTGTAAGACATTAGTATTTGCTAGTGGGTGTCTTTAAAGGAATCAAAATTTCCAATAGAAGAATCTTTGAATTTTTTTTTCAGTCAGTCTGAACACATGAATCCTTGTGTGACTAATCCTATTAAATAATGACTTCTCATTTAAGTAGACATCTACTCTAAGTCAGTTTTTTTAATTATTAGGTTTGCCATCAAAAGTTTTGTTTAACTGTGACCTAAGCAAATGAGATAAAGAAAATTCTGGCATTACTTACCACCATACATGTAAGAGGAAAAAAAAAAAAAAAAAGAGGTTTATGAGTGGTTGAAAAATATAATATATTGGTTTGGTCTACCTTTTCAGAGAACAATTAAACAAAATTAATATGTTCTGTTTGTTTGAAGACAATTTGTCAAAAAGCCTGTCTTTAAAAGATAAAAGTAGTATCGCCTTCTCCATATAGCTCCATTTTAGTTTCCAAGAAAAAAAATAAAGTATTTTTAAATACTTTTATTTCCAGATACTTCCACTCAGAACTCTGAGAATAAATATAAACCAAAGTATAGCAGGCAAAATCTTGTCTGTCATGTTTGAACGGGATTTGTCCCATTAACATCAGTTTATAAATATTTGCTTCACTTCGGTCAATATTTACCTCACTGGTCAATAACACAGTTCTGCATATCACAAAGTTAGTGGTTCCTTTTCTGCTTTTAGTTTGGGGATCACCTATATAATTTCTTGTTTCTTTCTAAGAATATGGAGGGGTTTTAAACTCCATTTCTAACAAAAAATGTTTTTGTGTTAACAGAAATGTTAGTTGATTGAGAAGTCTTAACACATGTAGAACCATTTTCATTATGTAACAAGATTCATTATGTAACAAAATCATTTACCAAAATCACATTTTACAAGCAGAGTAAGTGACTTAGTGGTGATTTTTATTTTTATAAATGGAGACCAGGATGAATTATTTGATTCATTTTATCATATGGTCTGAGTCTTCTGTTGAACTAAAGTCTCTGAACTAAATCATAGCACTCATGTATCCTTCAAATTGTCAAAGAAAACAACATCTGTTTATAATAATGGAAAAGAATAGCTTTTTTTTTTTTTTTAATAAGTAGCTCTATTTCTGGGAGGAGTATTCAAATCCATCTTAATCTCTTATATAACTTTTTTTTTTTTTTCAGAAGAATTATAGAAATTAAGCATGTAAGTTTGCATGGTTCTAAATGTGGTATTTCCACCCCACCTCTTTCAGTAGAAAATGACTGTCTTGTCCATCAGTTTCAGCCAGGTCTCTGATTGATCATAGTTCAAAAGCATAAACGAAAAGTTTGCTGAAAGCCATCCAGGCTCTGGCTAGTCAACAGACTCATTTTTATTTATGTGGTAACTGAAGTGCCCAGATCTAAGTGAAAATTGCAAGACTTGATTGCTTCTGGTTATGCAAGAACTTCACAAATAAGTACCTAAAACAAAAACAAAAGAAGGCATTTTCTGGGTGATGCTGAAAGTTCTCTTAGCTGATCTTGTCTGATGAAAATCGGGCTTCTAACATGTAAATAAGGATCTAGATTTGTAACTTTAGGCATTCAAATTTGAAAAGTTCGGTCTACAACTCTGCAATTTCTGATTCTTATGCAGAGCTCATCACACAACCACACTACTTAGGTGTTTTTGTTTGTTTGTTTTTAAATAATTACGGTTACAATTTTAACAAACCTCGGTGGAAAAGACCAAATGGAGATGTAAACAGTGTGAGCAAGGGCTGTGGACAAGGAACATATGGTTGGGTATGTGGAGAGCAACAAAAGATTCTCTTCAGCCCAGGGGAAGTGGAAAGAGAGCCAGAGAGAACAACAGCGTGAGAAGAGGAGCAGGTATAGATAAGCAAGCTGTAAATGAAATAGTTTATAGTTCTTTTGGAGCTCCAGCTATGATATAAAAGTTGCACCAAACGTGTGTGTGTATGTGCATACGCACATACTTCTCCAAACTTTCAAATCGTGCACCCTGTCTTACAGAACTTGTCTGTGCAGAAGGCATTTCTTTATGCCTCTTGTCAGAAAGGGTCTGCAGAATGTCTTCTACACAGTCTGCAGTGAGGCCAACAGAGCTCAGTGCTTGTGGAAAACAACTAACTTGCTGCTTGCAGACCAGTTGGCATATTTGTTTAAATTTCTTTAATGTGTCAGAGTGATAACAGCAGCTGAGCGGCATTTGCCCTGTGGAAATTTGAGTTCAATAGTGCTTTTTTTAATGTGCAAGAAAACTTGAAAACATTGCAATAAAATAATATTTACAAATTCTACTCAGGGTCACTCAAATATCTAACATTTTATGATATATTCAAAGAAAGACATAGGAACAGCCAAAAGACATTATCCAGAGGAACTATGATATAGAGAATTTTTCATTTTTCTTTAGATTCCAGTAAAGTCCTTGTTTTTTATCACTGCCTAATTTCCACAGTCTTAAAATATAATTGTAAAACTCATTGCTGTTTTATCTGAATTTTGAAACTTTACATAGGTTGAATAATTGTCTATATATAGGGATATTTGTCTGCAACTAGTTAACAGGTACACATAATTCGTGTCTATTCTAAGGAAGCTTATTTTGAACTGCACCAAGTTAATTGTTTTTCGCCTTCAATGCTGCAGTGACAATGCACTTCCTTAAATCTGGTTTGCTTGTAGACAGAGGCTGACAGAGTAGATTTAGTATAGCTGCAGAATTAATGTCCAAAACTCCCTGCTGCACAGTGTTCTTCTCCACATACACATGCTACAAAAATGCTGTATGATTTCTCACTCCAAGGCTCCTCTTCTAGGGCATTAGCTGACTTTACACCTTCTGTTCAGTTAGTGCTTTCATTTGTATACAGTGCGGCTTTACATACTCCCCCAAATTACTATTTATTGTAAAATAAGTATGGTAAAATTATAATTTTTACACGGTATTAATGTAACATTAAATTTTAGATTATGACTCTGTGAAAATAAATCTAGGAGAACACGGGCCAAATGAAAGGCATAAAATGGCAAAAGAAACGTGTTGCTGTAGTATAACTTGTATTCATAGATATTTTTAACTAGCTATGAGGAAACATAAAGGAGAAAGTTTCTGGAATTAAAAAGTTTGCAGCATGGATTTATGTACATACCGTGCAATTATTATAGTCTATTGCAGTGTTTGGTTGGCTCAGTTTCATACGGGAAGCTGTTCCAAGCTTTCAGTATTCCTTGAGTAGCTTGTAATGGCTTCAGAATGTGCTAATGAGTCTTTGGACGTGGGTTTGTGAGTTATGTACCAAAAGGTGATGGAAAGAAAAGTGGATTTCTTTGAAGGCCTGAGCTACAGAACCCTAATGTTTTAGATGGCATTGAGACTTGGGTCAAGAACAAAATGAACCGAAGCAGATTTCAGATTTCTTTGATCGTTCCTTCTTTTCAAACATGGGTAGCACTGTGTGCTTTTACAGTCTGATAGCAGTTCTGCTGCTAAATGATTTCATCTCTCAGCTGATGAATGTCGTTGATGCATTTACTGTTTGCTGAATTTGAGACTGCACGAGGAAAAAAAATTGAATTTATGTTTCAAGTATCTGCAAAGTGTGTGTTCTAGAGACTAGATTTCATTCCAAAAGATTTTTCAGAAATAAATGATTTAATTTATATGGTAGATGGGTTCCAGAGTTCCACGATGGGGAAACAGCAGGAAGAATATTGCCCTCCGCAGCTTTTCATGTCACAGAGGATAAGGAGGAGAGCAAATTTCTCCTTGGTTCTGCTGCTGCAACCCCCGAAGGGGAAGCAGTGTCCTGCAGCCAGCAGAGCCCAGGAGGAGGAAATGGCATAAACATTCTTCATAAAGCAGAGAAAATAGGTGCAGGCAATATTTTAAATTGAAATATAATGAAATTTTTATTTATAGCCCAGTTTCCAGCTTACATCCAGAATCTGTCATTTAGGTGATTGGGCCAGCAGGTGGCAAATATAATTGAATTCAAGAAAATAAATAAGGAAGTAGACTGGGGATTGTTGACTAAAAAGGAGTCATCTAGTCTGCTAATTAGGAGGATTTATAGGATGCTGTACTTAAAAATAGATGATTATTGATAGCTCATCTTTATCATGCAGGTTATCTTATAGTTTCGGGTTTCTATAAACAGGGTTGCTGCTGCAAGGAGACGTGTGGCTACAGCATGTGCTGTGATGGGCCAGCCCCCTGCAAGGGTTTTGGGTCTTGGAAACCTCGAGGGCAGCGGTTGTAGCTTCTGCTGCTGCCCTGTTAGTGGCCTCAAAATATGTAGCCTGAGTCCCCCCATACATTCTGTGACTCTTACTGCAGTGTACACATATGTTGAGAAAAGAAAGAATTGTATTTGGTGCCGTCGTACCAATAACCAGAATACAAAGCAAAAGACACACTGCACTGAACACTTATTTTCTTCACCTGGACACTTTATGTAAGACTGCACAGAATCTGTGTCATTGATCTAGAGAGGCTATAGCAAAAGGCAAGGTGTATCTATTTTTGTCTTGGGTAAAAAGAGCAATGTAGTTGGATTTTTAAATTAATTGGATTAGAATGTGTAAGAATTAGAGGATGACAGAATATTAAGATAGAAAATGCTTTTGGAATTCTTATATGTTTAAGTTCATTTTTAAGCATTTTCCAAAACAACCTACATATCTATGCTTTCAGCTGTTCCTATAGAATCCAGCTGAAGTGAGAAAAGGCAAAAGGAAAAAGGAAAGATTTTTGCATGCCCAAATCTGCATTGCAAGAGGAAAAGGAAAAAAAAAAAGATGAAAAAAGACCAATATTTGTATCTGAGTTTTCCTGAAGAGGTCACCATACTAGCCAACTACTGATGAGTTTTGAGCAACTGTAGTGCACAATGCCCCTAGTTCTCTACTTTTGCAATATTTAAGTTTTGTAGTTCAGTTCTGTACATGGACTCGCCATCATCATCCCCATTGGTGATAGCAAATTCAAAGTTTTTCCGTGGCATCTTCTGCAGCTACCTTTAAACTGGATCCTGCAAATCAAAGCCTTGTGACTAGAAATAGCTCATTTTCTTCGTTGTTGTTGTGCTTTGTGTATCCACAGAGGATCCTTCTGGACTGAATTCTGAAGGAATAATTATGCTATTTAAATATTAAACATCAAAGTTCTTCTTTTATTGTTAGACTAATATTAAAGTAGGACAAAACTGCTTTACAATTTATGGTATTGCATTCCAGAATTGCTGGCGTTGCAGCTGATGTCCTGTTTCAGCAATATTGGTACCGCTAGGAGGCTCAGAAATGTAGATCTTAATCAAAAACTTTATTTTGAGATACAATTTATTTAAATGATAAATTAATCTTTCCTTATGAACACCCAAATTGTTAAAAAGCGCAAACAGTTGCAGCTTCCTTCAAAACCATTCAAAGCCCTGCTTTTTATCAGTATATGATTTCAGTAAAATGGAATTGAAAGTTGTGTGTCTTTTTTGCACAGATTGTTATTTAGTCACTATATATTAGCTTTCATTGCCCTTTTGATATATTTGGGCTCATAAACTTTTCATTGAATAGATTGAATTTACCATTATGTTGTTACTTTTTTATGAATAGAATAAATCAGTATTGGATGCATTGGTTTGCACTGAATTGTTTGTTTTAAGGGATATTTAACTTCTACTGAAGCAGGAGGAGATCTTCAGGAAGCGAAGGTCTGGTGCTCAGTGTTTTATTTTAAAACCCATTATTTGGTAATACTTTCACATCCACCTTCCTCAGCCAGCACATGCTTATATATGTTATCAAGAAACACAAGGCTAATAAGTTTTTTTCTGAAGTTCTTTGAAATGTTATATATTGTGCAGTATAACTAATCTATAATGTTTTAATACTTATAAGCAGTTTTATTATTTTACTAGAAATCTTTAATTATTAGGGAAATATTCCAGAATAAGCATCATATTTTTTCCCTTTGTCTAATATATCCTTTTGTATTATAAAATCTTCCATAAAACCTAATCCTATTCATTCAAACTGAATGTTAACAAATTATTGAGAATTTCCTTCTAAAATATATTGGTCGGATCTTAATATTTATGGTACACATGAAACTTGAAAGCATCTGTTCTGCAGAGAAGTAGCTATTAAAATACACTTAACCAGTGAGAACTGCCTCTTAATTCAGAGTGAGAACTCTGCTCAGGAGCCTCACAGAAGTTAAATGAGCAGAGATGATTGCAAGAAAGTGGTAAGGCTTTTTTTTTTTTTTTTTTTTGATTATAAGGAAATAGTAATTTGTGTCATTAGCAGGGTCTTCAAATCATCTGTATGAACAGCCAGATTTACTTCATCTATGTACTTGAAGCACAGGGTTAAGAAAAGCTACTGGGTTAATTTTATCATGTTGTTTCTTGGGTGAAGTGTTTAATTTATTGTTATTAACTATGCAAAATTCTACACAGACAATTTCAAAATTTTGTATAATGAATGCGAAACTTGGGAGTTTAGACCAGTGTAATCATGTAATAACACTTCATGTAATTTCTCACACTTTGTGTTTGATCGAGGTATTTTGTTTGGATTCAGCCTTGCTCCTTCAATCTTTTCTTCGACGATAATGTATGCATCTTTATTATTGTATTAAGTAGCTAATTAAATCTGGTCAGGTTAACCTTTCTTGATGATTAGAAGTAGGCATCTCATCTTCTGAAAAAAAGCTAATCATTTTGGGTGGAACATCTTGTTCTTGTTTGAATAATTATCTTTGTTTACATTCACACGGCATTAATCACTCGAAGCAGACATCTTTTAGGGAAAAAAAGAGAGCCCCCCTAGCAGGTTTTCAGATGCCATAATATATATGAGTTAAAAGGAGGATGCATTTGCCTCCATTCCTCCCTATCAGCAAAACAGGAAGACATTTTGAATTCATAAACCAGAATAAAAGCTGTATCTTCTGAGTACTCCTGAGCAAAGAATTGTAATTTATTTCCAGATAACTTTTTATAGCAAATCCTCCTGGATTAGTTTAGTTGAGCTGGAGTTCTTGTTCCTTTGCTGAAAATGCCTCAGCAGCTGCAATGCATTTTTTTTTTCACTTTTTAATTATTAATTTATTAATGTATATAACTGTATATTCTTATAACTACCCCTGTTGTGACTTCTAGCAGCAAGGTTGAGACTAAAAGGAGAGACAAGTTAGCAGCTTCTGTGGATTTTTTGCAGAGAAATGCAACAAATACGGTCCCAGCTATGAGAGCTATGGAGGTTGCAACCATGTTCACATGTGTATGCATCGTAGTCTTCTTCCACAAAAAAAAAACAGATGTGAAGTCAATTAAAGCTATAATTTCTATGCAATTCCTTTTCTGATTAAAATTGCCTTCTGTAACTGATTTGATTATGTATACATGTATGTATATTTAGGTTATCAGTCTTTATAGTTAAAATAAGGATTTTCTCATAGCAGAGAAGGGTGTACATGCAAGTTTAGATTCCTAATACTCTTCTAGTAGCTCTTTCCTGCTCCTTTATTTTTTTTAATATAGGTTACATTTTTATTTTTCATCTGCCTTTCTTATCTTGAACTTTTCTTCAAGCCCTCAATTTTCCTGTTTTAGCTAGATCATATTGTACACATTTTTCCCTCCATTTTTGCCTTTTTTTTTTTTTTTCTTTCTCTCAATTTGTTGGTATCTGTCTTTCACAGGTACCTTGCTGCATTTATTGAATTTCATCTCGGATGGAGAGACTGAACAGGGCTTTGGGCTTTGGCCCTTTTATTAATAGTGGAGAACAAGGTAAAAACTACCTAGAAGTCATGGCAGGGTGGTTCTTAACTGACATGTAACACAAGGAAAACTGAGAGAAGATAAATTAGTGTTTAGCAAACTTAACTTCCCCTAAAATTTCAAGTTCCATCCTTCCAGCTGGAAACAAGATAATATAATGGGTTGTTACAAGCTGTTCAAATTTGAGGCAGAGGAGAGGGAATGGGATGAAGTTATTCTATGAATTGTTCGGTTCTTTGTGGGAGGCTGTTAAAATAAAGCAACAATATAAGAGATGAACTATATACAATTTTAATGTAAAGCTGTTGGATGTCATTATGATATTTCTTCCTTGATTGTCTAACAGTTGTGTACTTTTTAAAAAGTTTTACATTTTTGGTTCTTTCTGAACATTATGAAAATTGTACTGAGAGGAGTAAATTCATTTGCATAAAATTGACTGCAAAGAGCAATTAGTCCTTCATTAATATGCAAATTTGGTCCAGTGCAAATTCATCTATATATGAGGCTTAAATATGCAAGTCAGTCTTGCTGTGCTAGAAACCCAGATGCTTTTATTTACTTTGAAATTGAGGGATTTGGTTAATGATGTTGTTGACAGGAAAACTTGAATAAATTTGATGATCACCATCTTTCATATTAGACGAGGCCCATGGAAAAAAATTACCAAGTAAAATACCAATTTTATTTGGTAATTTCCTATTACCAATCTAGTAATAAAATGTAAGATACAAAGTAATAGAGTTAGATTACCTAATGTAGTTATCCTGAGACTTAAACTGTTCCCCAAAGATAGAACCATTTTTCTTTAACTTCCTTTTTCCAGAGGGTAAAGACATCTACATAAGCTATATGAATAACACACTGCCTAGAGATTTAATATTGGGAAGTAAGCTCTGTTCCTTGTTTCATTTGGAGAGAGTATATAAGCCTGGGAATTAAAAAGTAGGAGCTTTGGAAATGGCTGTCATCAGCATCTTCCTTTAAACATCCGTTCAGTCCTTTCCAGACGTCGTACTGGAGGCCTTCACTTTGAATCTATGGGGCCAGCAAGGAAGCTGTTTGAACCCATGGCCAATTACATTTGGATGATCTAAGCTAATTAATAAATATTCTTTTATATATTTTAAAATGTGTGCAACCTCAGCAACACAACTTTCTTCTTGTTCAACATGCAACAGCTCAGGGAGGTGGGATTTTCTCTTTCCCACAGACCTGGGATGTGTCGTGTCTTGCCCCTCTTCTCTTCCCTTTGCTCCTGTCCCCATGTGCTATGTTTTTTTTGACAAAGTTTATTTCCTTGAATACAGTATTCAAGGAAAAGCTGACTTTTTTTCTTCCTCCTCGTAAAATTGAGAGGAACGTTTGTGCATTTTTATACTTGGGCGAGTAAAGAACCAATGCCAATGGCTAGGCAAAGGCAGTTGTGAAATGTGATTGTGCTAGTAGTTTTAGCTGATATTTTCTCAGTTTTTGGGGGGGATTTCTCACAGGAATAAAATCCTACTTACAGGATTATTTTAAGGCAATCTGTATTGGTTTTGTGAAAAAGATAAGGAGACCAGTTTATATTCAGAAGAATAGTAATTTACACTAGATTTACCATAGATTTAAAAAAAAAAAAGAAAGAAAAGAAAAAAAGAAAAAAAATGCAGTCTTATAGTCTTTCTTCTAGAGAGCTATCTACTAAAAGTTTTTCCAGAGGTAAATGTGCTTACTGTGTTCTAATTCTTATGGCTTATTGTTTTCATATATTATTTTTCTTTTTTTTTTCTGCTTGTCTATGTTTGTGCTTTGTCAAAGTTTTCTTCCCAGCCTTTTCCAATGACTGAATGGTCATATATTCACAATATTGTTTTTACTCCTTCCCCCCCGCCCTTAATACAAAACAAGGTATTCTTACTGCCAGCTAATGTTCCTCTACAATGAACATGATTACACAAGAGGCAAAACAGCAGTGAACCAGGACCTGTTTGCACATACCTTCTACGTATTCTTTAAGTATCCCTTTCATCCCTCCAGTTCAAGTACATCCGTTTGGTAATAACGCAAGCATGTGATTAATGTTGACATAGGCTCCTGCTTTGCCTCACAGAGCTGGACTTTTATTCTCTGTTATCCTTCCAGATGCTGTAATCCAGAAGTCGGTGTTTCCAGGACCCATATGTCAATGGAATGTCCTGCTCTGCGGCTGCCTTATTCTCTTGGCATTTGTGCAGCCTTTTGCTTGTCTTCATTACAACCAGTGACGGCGGCTCTGCAATCATCTGTATTGAGAGGTAACGCAATGACAGTTTTCATCAGTTTCTTTCGTGAATCTATTAGGGCTTTCCATCAGCAAAAGTGTTTTGCCCTTCCCCTAGGAAGATTGCAACAATAAGATTTGCAACCTTATTGGAATTGCATTGCAAAGTTACCCATTTGTGAAATATGCTAATATTCAAAATGTGCCTGGGACATTACAAACCTCAATCAATCTTTCAGAAAATTATTTATTTAATATAAGACCTTTTCTGACTAAACATACTGGAGCTTTTGATATCCGAAGAAGTGGAACCACATTTTACACTGATCAGATAATAGAATTGTTATTTTTCTGTAATAAGACAGTAAGTAATGACGATTCACTTAATACATAGGGCTTTAAATCAACCTCCATCTAGAATCCCATGTCTACTTCTGAAGTGTCATTGCAACTTAATGTTTTGCTTGCATTTTGCAAGCATTGTGGGACCACACTTTCAGACCTTACATATTTGTGCTGCTTTCTATTTTGGTATGGAATCCTGCAAGTCTTAGATAGAAAGAAAGGCACATTGTTTTTCAAAGCAGATAGTATTTCTAGTACTTAATGCCTTCTAAAACTGGTTGTTTTTCACTGTCTAAGGAATAAAAGTGACTCAAAGGTTTTAGGTTCCTGAGCGTATGAAAGTTAAGGACGTCAGAGGAAACAGAGACATGTTATTATTGCAGTTGTTACAGCACTTTCCATTCTGACACTGATGGGTAATCAGCCTCTTTGGAGACAAATCTCAATTAATTAGCCTGCAAAGACAATAAACATAGCTATACTTACTACTGTCCTGCATGCTATTGTAAAGTTTCAGACTATCACACTCTGTGATATGAGTGACTTAGAAAATGCTGCAAACATCACAAAGATGGTCTCATTTCTGCACTTCCAATACATTTTCATAAGACAGTGTCTGCCTTAACCCGTAATTTTGATACACAAGCAATCCCAGTGATTCAAATCAGACTGTTTACATGAATATTAATTTCAAAAACAATAAAGAATGCAGAGCTAGCTTCTCTGTTTTTTGTGAATAGAAAAATATTTGTAAAATAGGAAACAAAGCGTAAGTATTGTATGAAACAATGTATATATTACAGAATTTCAGATTACTTTGTCAGCCTTATGTCAAGGAATTTACCTTTTGAGATTGAACAGTCCTGTGCTTGGTTCGTATTGTCTTTAGTAAATTGGTGTGTGATACCAGTTGGCCAGATGGAGCCAAGCATTTTTTCCATTGTATTAAATGCAAACATCTGTAAAGAGTCATTATATTTATGAGATATTGCCTGAACATACTTTTTTATTGCTCAGGATTTATTACTGGTTTGTCAAACCTGCTGATTTCAAAACTTTTGGCAGTCTTATGTTTCTTGTGGCTTTTAGTGCAAAATTGTAGTTATTGCCCCCACCGAACTGTGGAAGGGGTAGAGTCCTGCATATGCAATCGCATGGAAGTATTTGTCATTCATGTCTCATTTGCAAGTTTTCACATTAAGCAACTTTCTTATATATTTCCCAATGCAAATAAACTTATTACAGGGTCACTCCCAAAGAAAAAGATGCATATTGTCAAACAATTCTGTGAGATAGTACCTACAGAAGGGTAATACTATAGTCTGGAAACATTTTATCTAATTTGCAGTGTAAAGGCTTGAGGTCTGAAGAAGAATTCTGGGTGTTCAGGGAAAAAGCGGGATTTTGTTTGTTTTTCTTTAAATAATCTCTTTATTTTTCTCCTTCTCTGTATTTTGTAGCAAAAAAAAAAAATGAGTCTGTAAGTTCACCACCTACGAAGCGGGCTGAAGGTCGAAGGAAGAAGACACTGCACCCTTGCTCACTTACAGCAATTGCTCTAGACACAAGCACTTGCTTGGAAAGCAAGTTTTATGAGCTACCTGTAAGTTCTGATTCACCTAATAGATAAGGAGCCAGAGGTACTTCTGAGCTCACAAAGGATTTTATTTTTCCGCAACATAATGGTTGATCTCATGACCTACTGCTTTTAAATGTAAAGCAAAGAATTAAGTTCTCACATATTTAGTGTCTACCATATATTCGGTGTATAAAAGTTGACATGTTTTTTGCATTCCTCTGCCTAAAACATCATGGTTAATCAATTTAATTTGATGTGCAAAATATAATGCATGGATGAATTACGTTGCGTGGCTCTTGCCGTGATTCTTATGTTGAGAAGCAAAGATTGAAGGAAAGAAACAGAGAAGAAAGTCTTTAATTTCTTCCCAATAATTCTGCCATCAATTTTTCTCTAATAATCTATCTGTAGGTGGATTCTACAGATGTTTTTCCCCCCTGAATGGCTCATGCTGCTTATGAGTTTTGTTTCTCACTGTCCTTGCTGTATTAGTAATCAAATCTATCCTATTGTTTCAGATGTTCAGTCACTGTATTCTAAGAAAAGCTAACCTGAAGCATACACTTTTTAAATCTTTCTTTATTATTATTTAATTGTGTGCTTAAAATAATAAAAATTTCCTACATGTGTTACAAATAACTCCCACGTTATTACTGTTGTGATACAGAACAGGCAGGAGCCAGCAGCACAGGGAGACAGATGTGATTGTAACAGAGGTTAATGTTTTATAAGTAATAGCTTGGGTGTAGTGAGACTTATGGACTTAATTAACTCTTTGAATGTTTCCAGCACAACCAAAGTAAACAATTTTAAAATCTAATTTACTTATCCTCATCCTATCAGTGTACTTTTTGTCTTACTGCTTTTGGATGACTAGAACTAGTCAGTTCTGCTTAGATTTTAGAGGATTTCACACAGAATGTAGTATCTATTCTTCTAGCAAAAATAAACAAACAAACAACAACAAAACATGAAATTCATATGAGTGAGAGGGATGAATGATAATCCAGACCAGAAAATAAATCAGCCATTGAGGTTTGGTTTAGTTCTATATTTTTGTTCTTTTTTGGGAAATCCTTATATGGGCCTGAATAGACATCAGCATTAGGTAGAGTGGCAAAATTTACTCATTCTATTAAAGATAGTTGGTGTCCTTTTGCTGGAAAGAAACAGCTGGATATTTTCTGTCATAATGTGACCAATCCACCTCTGTTGTTGTCATTTTAATTGCTGTGGCTGTTTTTTTAAGTCCTCTACAGAAGGTCTTTGTAGTGACAAGCGAACAGTTTACGCTTCGTAAGCAAACATAAAGAAAGCTGCTGCTAATTGGAGAGGGAGTAATGCAGTTATGATTCCATCAACATTTAAGTTACATTGTTAAAGGACACATTTTGGTTGTGTTTATGGTGCCATATAAAATTTTACACAGGATGAATTTGGTGGGAAAGATTTTATAATAGAAAAGACTAATTCCAGGATTATGGGGAACAGAGGGAGGGAAGGGAAAGAAAATTTTCTAACTCATGTATATAATAATAAAGATCAGCATCTCAGTGCTCTTCTTGTTTCTTATGATAACTGTTACTTAACTGCTGACTTGTAGTGTTGCTTGTCTTAGGAAAAGAAAGAAAGGAAAGACCTTGTCACAGTCCCAAAAAGCTTTACACTACCCTGAAGAACTGTAGCTCAATGATTCAGGCTGAAGAGGACTCTTGAAATTCATTAGTAGTGTCCTTTAATTTCCTGAAAGAAGGATGTCATTATCCAGTAATTGACTCTTTAGGGGTTTTTTTTCTCTTTTTTTTCCCCTGTATGTTGTTTCTGTATCTGTTACCTCCCAGCTTCTTAAAATCTGGAGGACTTTTTTTTTTTTTTAATAAGTTTCTTCTTTTCTATAAATTACATTTCCATGTAATATTTGCTGCAGATTAATAGTTTTACAACTACATGCCCAAACTTGTTTCCTATATGCTTTTGTGTGTGTGTGTCTTTTCTCAGGTGACAACATTTTTGGAGCCTCATTCCGAATAGGCCAAAGATGCTTCCTTTCCCAGTTCACTGGCTAGTTTGTCTGTCAGTGATGCGGTTTGTTAGTATCTGAAGAAGGAAATTGTCGCCATTTATATGGAAAGAATTCTAGAGATGACAGGGTCCCCCCCAAAGCACTCGCTGTGTAATTGCTGAAGACATTCCAAGCCACTCTAACGAAGTGCACTGTCTGCCATTCATTCTGCTCTTCTTGGAAGACCATCTGTTGCGCTTCAAATACGTAAAGTTCTGCCATCATTTATTGCACCAAACAAATCGGTTCCTTTGTCTGACAAGTTGTAATTTGTGGATGGGGCATGAAAGGTAGTTTCGGTGGCAAAGTAGAGAATATTCTGTTTTGATCCACTGTAAATGGTAGGTACTTGTTAATCACCTCAAATTTCAAAAGCTAAGCGTACTGATTAATTGTCAGTTCTTTTGAGTAATATTGATTTATTTGGCAACATATTATCAATAACAGAAAAATCTAGAGTATATTTTCACTTTTCAGCCATAAGTATATTGTAAGACTTTTTTGATTGTTTGTTTCTGGTAAATAAGCATTTCATGGTATTGCTATCCCAGGTTTGATATATACTGATACTTAAATTAAAATGATTTTATTTTAACAAAATTATCTTAGGGAGAAAATAGATATTTTATTTTTCAGGACAGAAAGGTTCCATTTGGGGATTTTCAAGCAGAGAAATGCACAAATTTCCCATCAGATTAAGGAGTGGTTCTTATCTCTTTTTTTCTTCTCCTTACTGCATAGCAGCTAATGTTCTGGCCAGAAGTAATAATATGTTAGATCTTGAATGTCAGTAGCCCCAGAGATCCTGACAAGACTATTCATGTGCATTCATATGTCTTAACCAAAGCTGACACTAAAGAGAGCAGGAATTCTCATATTCCTTTTTTTATTGCCATGTATTAAACTCAAATCATCTATTAGAGGCCTCTGCTAAAAATGACATATTCACTATTTGGAAGGAGAGAAAAAAAAAAAAAAAAGGCATTCCTGTAATATCTAAGCAAAGGAACTGAACATCAGGATGGTGCAGAACAGATTCTGCCATTAAAAAAAAAAAAGTGCAAATCAAAATTATGTAGGCAATCCTAACTATCACCACAATTAAGGTCACCTTAAAAATGTGTTAAGATAAATACTAAAGGAGGGGGAGGGAAACAACCCCCGGACGCTGTAATCTTCTCTCCTATGGGAGTTTCACTGTTGTTACTTTTAATTGTAAATTAAATGGTCTTCTAATTTTTTGAAACTATATGACCTGTCCTTGTAGGAATACTTGGATTCTAGTAACTTGAGCTGCTTGTTTACAGAAAATCACACATTGTGTAAATGTTCTGCGAGACATTTTATGCTTGACGTATTTATGCACACACTTGTAGCATTGTGGATAGTACAAGTTTTGATAACTTTGCAGTGACTTGTTCATATTGGTAAAGCTTAACAGACATTACAGTGATGATATTTTTAATCTTTTTAAAAATGGTTTGGTAGTAGTGACTAATGCTGACTAGGTGGCTCTGGGCATCTGGCCATTTTTAGGTAGTTTAATTTGTTAAAAATTATCTTTCTTCCCACCCAAAGTCCCTTGAAACCATTTGGAGAAGAGAACTGTCGAACAGTTGCCAATAATAAGTCCTGCTGAGACCTCTATATCCTCCTGATAGAGCAGCCTGTGCCAACTGGAGACTGACTGGCATGAATTTGAACTCTCTCCTATGTGATATATTTGCTTCACATGAACCAATTACAATAATTACCACGTTTGTAGCTGAAGTTTAAGCACTCATCTGCAGTTCATACCACAGGTCTCTGGCAATATGTTCAATCCTATAATCTCAATTTTTGTCAAAATAATAAAGTAGAAAATACATGCTTTGAAAAATTAGGAGGAAGTCTGAATGGAAGGAAATCAAAGGCTAAACAAAGTCATTATTCTTCATGTGCTGTTGTCTTTAAGTTGAATTTCTTCCTTTGTAGCCTTTAATTCTGAAAGGTGTCATTTTCTTTTAAGGTTGTCCGTAGAGAGATTCGCTAGGAGATGCTGTAGACTATTGATTTTTCATATTCAACAGGGATTTATCTTTAAATGTGGATGAAAAAGCAATACAAACAAGAATAATTTAGAAATGCAAACTATATGTAAAGTCGTCCTTTTTGTGTTGGTGTGTTTTCAAAATATTTTAATTCCTGTCAGAAGTTATACTTTTGCCTGAAAGGGAAAATTATGTATCCCAGACTATTCTTGGCTACATATTTGGATGACTTTGTATAAAAGTGCAGGGATGGAATACCAGGAGAAATAACTATAGTGTTAACTGCCCAATTCCTTCCAATTCCCTTGATTTAAATCTGATGCAATGTCGATCATCTCTCCCCTGCCCCCACTATTATCTTATTTCCAAGGACTGGTTAATTTTTAAATTGTATCAGTAGCATTTTCTTAACTGGTAAAGTTTATGATATACTAAGGTGAACGTAAGAACAAGCACAAGCTTATTTGACTGTTCCTTTCCTAATACAAATGCACTGCCTAGTGAATATACTAACATTTATGTTAACATTTCTTCATGCAGTTTCCCTCTGGGGAGAGGAAGAGAGAAGGAAAAGACTGCATGTGACAGATGCTAATTATGCAGCTTAATGCACTTCTGGAAGTTGCAATGATGAGAACTATATAAGAACGTATGTAGATAATGGCATTGAAAATATGCCCTTTTTTTCCACAATATTTTTTTGTCTGCCCTTCCTTCTTTTTAAGAAGACTCTATTTGCCAGATAGCACCTGTAGGTAGTAACCAAAGGCAAACTGTGTCACAAGATCCAAAATTTGTCATATAGAGATATGATTATTAGCCAGTATGTCTTTAATGTTATTTAATACAGTTCATACAGTGAGGGAAGTTGGTGACTTGAAGGTTCTGTACTTAGCTACAACATGGAAGGGAACGACTTAAATTTTCTAGTTGATGTGTTAGTTTTGTTTCCTCCTTTGTCAATATTATCTCAATTCTTTCTCCTGTAATCACGTTTTGGAAAAAAATGGTGTTCTGCTCTTGACGTTCCTTTGGTCCTCTGTAGATGTAATATATAAGCCCCAATGAACTGGGGCTTAGAATGCATTTTACAAATAAATAAGCTGAGATACGGAGGCTGAGTTCCTCAAAACTGTGCAGTGAATCAGTGCTAAAACCAATGTTTGATGCTTGATTAACCCTCTGATCCAGACATTGAACTGTGCTATTTCAGGCAAAAGAAATAGGCTCTCTGCTAGAGAAAATTTGGTGTCATCCTGAAATCGATGGCAAAATGCAAGTTTACATTCATTACATCTTTACCCCGCAATGAGTCATCTTGCTGGTTTTCCATTCCTTCTACCAAATTCCGGTTTTTCCAAGGGATACTTCCTCTCTCGGAGGAAAACCCTACCCATCCTGGTGTATTAATGCCGAGTGCTGCTTTCTTTATCTCCCTCGAAGTGTTGGGTTTCTCCTTAGGGAGGTGTGACCTAACAACCCTGCCAGCAACGCTCCCCGCGCACGCGGAGTCGATCCCGCTAAAGCCCAAAGAGGAGCACGGAAACTTTGCAGGTCCCCGGTGTGTTTCAGTGCCCACGGCCACGTGGAGAAGGGGTTTGGAGGCTTCCGCAGAGCAAATCCTCCTGGCCTGGTCCTCAGCTCCAGTCACCGTGGAGAAAACCATCTGTTCCACTCGGGAAGGGGCTGGGGTTGCGTGCTGCCCTCCCCCCTGCATCCCGCTCCGGGCCCAGCTGCTGCATTTAGATGAGCAGTGAGGGAATGAATCTCCTGCATTAAAAATACTCCTATTTACATAAAAAGAAAAATCTTGCTTGCCTACACTGGCGTACAAAAATAGCCTTGGTGCGAGTAAATCTTCGAAGTTTGTCTTGGTGAAAATATCTACCCTCCTTTATTGTTTCTACTCATCATATAGATCTATTTATAGGGTGTCCTTCTTTCCTCCCACTCTATCAAGGCATTTGCAGGAGGTTGCCACTCATCTGGTGTGCGAGTCCTGGAATAATTTGCAGGGCCTTTGAAACATCATCTTGTGTCTTGCATAGCTGTGATGCAATGTGCTGCCCTTGCATGAACATATCATGTTTTAATGCGAACGTTGTTAGCCGAGACATTTAAGTGCCTTTTACTTAGTCACTCTAGTACTGTATTTTTTTTCTTCTATATTAGGTACTTTTACCTAGCTTTATATTTCCACCTAATTTTGCAAACAAAACATTCTACCTCTAATACTGTTCAATTTTACATTCCACGGGGAAGATACTGGATTTAGCACAGTAGAAAATTAGTATATAATGGCAGAAGGTTTTACAAGTTTTTTTTTCAAAATATGCCCTAAAAGTAGCTGTTGCCTCGTCTCAGTAGCATCTTAAGTCTTAAGTATCTCGAATCTCCCTTGCGAAACTGTAGGTATAGTAACAAAGCAATTGCCTCGGGTAGAGAGAGTGGGCCATGCTCTATATGTGTGTCTCTATGTGTGTGTGTATATATATTTATATATATATATATATATAAATGTAATGAAAACTTGAATGTGGGAGGATGGTTTTGTTCCCCACAGGGGTAATGATGTGTGAAGTCCTCCTGCCTGCACAGGGTCCCGTTGCAGCACCCCGTACCCAGGCGTTGTGGAGGGGGTAAGATAAGAGTTTCCGCGCTCGCAGGAGCTGCCTGGACTTTGTCCCGGGACAGCGGGACTTTGTCCCGGTCCAGGCGAACGCCGGGCCTGGCGGCGGAGGCGGGTCTCGAACCCCTGTCCCCCGGGGCTGCCGCCCCCGCGGCGCGGCCGCTAGATGGCGCCGTCCCAACGAGCAACGCGCCGCGCTCTCTAGCGCCGCCCGCGG
>JAWLRI010000674.1:1289972-1341510 GCA_034781795.1 Crypturellus tataupa
TGCGGCGGTCGGAGCTGGAGCAGAAGCAGCTCCAGAAGCGCCGCGACGAGCACCGCCGAGCCCCGAGCACGGAGCCGCGCCAAGGATTTCGCCCCCCGCCGCCTCCTGCTTCTCCCCCCGCCACGGGAAACGCGGGGCTCGGCCAGGCGCCTCCATCCATCCCCGGAGAGACTTCGAGGGTCACCCACGATTTCCTTCTTCCTCCCCCTTCTTCTTCCCCTCCCTTCTTTTCCCCACGAAAGGATTTTTTCCCTTTCTCTCTTTTATTTTATTTCATTTTTGACCCAGCGGAGGGTATTTTCGCTCTCACCCGGGAGTGTTTCTTTCTGGGGAGGGGCGGCTGTTTCCGCAGGGGGATTTAACCCCCCCGGCCGCGCTGCCCCGCGAGACTTTTTTTTTTCCTCGCGGCCTTTTCCCTCTCCAGGAAAAGCTTCCCCCCTTCCCCTGCCCCCGCAGATGTTTTTTTATCGGCGGGGGGAAAACTGCACCCCGGGAAACCTCCCGCCTTGAATTCCTCAGACTTGCTTCTACCCCTAAAGTTTTTCCCCCTTTCCCCCCCCCCCCACGATTTTAAAATCTAATTTATTTGGAATATATTCCGCGCAGAGGAGAAGACTCTGATTTTTTTAAAAAAATATTATTATAATAATTAATTTTATTCTCATTTTTCCCCCTGCGCTCCTCGGCCCTGTCTCCCCGATGACTAAAGGCACGGGAGGAAGAGGAGGGAGGCCGCGGGATTAACTGCCCCCCTCCTTCCTCTGCCGCCACCCTCCTCGGATTATTTATTTCCCTACTTCTCCCGCTCGGCACCCGAGAGGAAGGCGGGATGTCAACTGGTTTTTCCCCCGCGGCCCTTCGGGCTTGATTATTTTTTATTATTTTTTTTTAATTCCCCGGGTGTTTTCCCGGCCTCCCGTTGGAGCGGCTGCCCCCT
This sequence comes from Crypturellus tataupa, assembly GCA_034781795.1. Taxonomy (NCBI): domain Eukaryota; kingdom Metazoa; phylum Chordata; class Aves; order Tinamiformes; family Tinamidae; genus Crypturellus; species Crypturellus tataupa. Next base: position 1,290,910 of record JAWLRI010000674.1, read on the forward strand.
CGCCTCACGCCGCTCCTCGCGCGGCGCAGAAGACAAGAGGAACGGGGAGGATTTGGATCCTAATCCCCTGCCGCTGGATTACTTCCCGCCTCCCCCTTTCCACGGCGGCTTTAACCCCCCGCCTTGCTTCACATCCAGAAGAGAAACCCGAGTTTCTCTATTAAATATATTTTTTTTCTTTTTATTTTTTAAAACCCGCGCTCCTCGCGGGCTGTCCCCCCCCGCCCCGTGAATCCCGTATTTAAGCGTGTTGTTATTTGCGGTGTCCCCCCCGCCTTTCCCCCCGTCCCCCTCTGTCTGTCTCTCTTTTTCTTTCTCGGCGGACGCTGCGGGATAATGGCGCGCGCGTCGCCGCTGTGAGGATGAGTTCCTGCCTGGTGCCGAACGGGGCCAGCCTGGAGGATTGTCACTCCAACCTCTTCTGCCTGGTGAGCGCCGCGCCGGGAGCAGGAGGAGGAGGACGGCGAGGAGGAGGAGGGACGGGAGGAAGGGGCAGCGGCAGCGAAGCAGCCATTTTTAGCAGAGCTTCCCTTGGATGAGCCCTCGCAGCGTGTAGGCCCTGCCCGCAGCCAGACCCCGTTTCCCCCACTTTTCTCCCCATTATCCTTGCAACTGTTTCCTCGCCTGCAACTTTTTGTTTTTATATCCCCCCCCGGCCCTGCCGTGCTTTCTCTATAACCTTATCTCCGGCAGCGAACGTGATATTTGCAGCAGGAGGTAAGGGGATCTCCTGCTGCTTCCCCGACGGCCCCGCATCCCTCTGCTGCGGCCAACTTCTCCTGACATCCCGCACGGAGCCGGAGCCTCCCTCCTGTGCTCCTGCAAGGCCCCTTTCATCGCCTGTATCCCATTATTATTAATATTATTATTGAGATCTGCTTTGAGTGATGTGCTGTCCATGAAGCACTGGTATCCACTGTTTTGCTGTGCACCATTTTGTAGTCAGTCTTTTTTTCCTCCTTTTTTTTTTTTTTAACCCAAGTATGAAATTGTTTAAATTCTTGATTTTTTTTTTTTTTTTTGGCAGTTCCCAATTTGATTTAACTGGACCGTGATGCAATTTCTGGCGATTGTGCTGACCTGTTTCATCTGCCCTCCCAGGCAAATTAGTTAATATTAGATGACTGCCTGGTATTTATTATTCTAGAGATAGTTACAAGTCAAAACGCGTGCCAAGCTGCTGTGCTGGTATTTTTGGAGAGGGGGGGGGATCTGGGCAGCCTGAACGTGCCTTCAGACGGCATCAGGCCTGCAGCTCCCTACCACTAGTATATTTTTAAGTCTTAAAGTCTTTCTAAAGTATCAACTGTTGCAAACTCCCTGCCTTTCACCTAAATTGCTACTTGCTGCAGGTAGGGAGGCTGCCATGTTAGGTTTAAATGTTGCAGTAAGCTTGTGTGTTGTCACATTAGGAAGAAAAAAATCCCTTGTCAGCAAGTGCCATGGAGCCTCCCTCCCCGCTCACAGGGGTCCCCTGGGCAGAGCTTCCCAAGGGCTTCCATGGCCTATTCTCAAGGGGAAGAAAACTTTGGCAGCCTTAAAACTTGGTACAGTGTTGCTTTCTAGCTAATCCAGGAATTTCCCCTTCCACTTGGGTGTAATCCCTTGTAACTCTTCTACTTTATAAAAGTTACGTGGATCTATGCTTGGAATAGGGGGTTGATGCATCCTAACCAGCGTGGACTTTAATGAGATGTGTAATTTCAGGATTTAAATCCTTAAAATGTGGTGTGGAAAATGCAAAGCGTGAGAAATCAGAGCAAAATAAGTGCTTCCTGTAGGAGAGAGAGAATACCTAAAAATGAGGAAAATTGTGAAATTTTTGAAAATAATAGATTGTTGGAAGAATGTATGCTTAAGCTAGATTTACTCTATTATCCATTTCTTAGGAGGAATATTTAATTTAAAAGGTAGTGTATGTATGAAAAAAAAAAAGCGTGGAGATCTTTGCTAAGGTGAATGTTTAGTAAGCTATACAGATATAGTCGGGAAATAATTACATTAATGTCACTTGTTTTTTAAATTAAGCCTCACTTTTCGCTCTGTAATCTTAATGCTGCAGAGAAAACTGACAATTCTTACTTTACTGCAGTTTAAAATCCAGAGATTGTAAAACAGGCTGCCTGTTTATTTCCAGTTTATCTAGTAAGTGGAGTTTCGGTTAGGTTTTGTTGGAATAACATTTCCCTCTTCCTCCCACCCTCCTCTTTCTGTGTCATCGTCTGTGTCATAGGGTGTTTCGGGTGGGAATGGGAGACAAAAAGCTGGCCTTTTCCAGCTCCCTTTGGAGATGCTCGGAACTGCTTCTGAAATTTGGTTTCTTCTGTTCTCCCGTTGCCAAATGTCTGATAGTTGTTGTTTTTCTCCCCTTAGGCTGATCTAACCGGGATTAAATGGAAGCGATACGTATGGCAGGGTCCAACGTCTGCCCCAATTCTCTTTCCGGTCACGGAAGAGGACCCAATTTTGAGCAGCTTCAGCCGCTGTCTGAAGGCCGATGTACTTGGTGTTTGGCGGCGAGACCAAAGACCTGGACGCAGGGAGCTGTGGATATTCTGGTGGGGTGATGACCCCAACTTTGCTGATCTTATTCATCATGATCTTTCAGGTAGGTTTAATTAAAATAACCTTATGTTGGTTCATGAAAGATACTGTTACTCAGGGCTGTATCCTGCCAGTCTTTACAAAATCTGTACTAGGTGGAGCTGGATTTGCTGCACATTTACAACTTTGTGTTTATGGTGACAGTGGATAAGGCTTTCGGAAAAGCTAAATTACTATGGCAGTGTGCTAATCAAAGAGTTGGTATCTGAATTTACGTGGTATTTGGCTGCTAGATATTCAGAACAAATTTGTACTCCTCGCTTTTTTATTGTGTTTCTTCAGAAGAACCAAGTAATCCCAAGAATTCTGACAGCTTCTTGGAAAAGATATGCCCTGAGCTTTGCCTCTGATTCAGAAGTGAGGGGATCTGATGTCATACATATGTTCTCATAAGACCCTTTTTGTTTGGCAATTAGCATTTCCAAGTTCACATACGAAGTTCCTTTTTGAAGAAGTTCATTTTTTGATCTTAATTCCTGGCAGAGATTGCTTTCTTTTTTTCCCTTTTATTTTTTTTTATAGATAGGTTGGCAAGCTAAGTTGCTTCTCAGTAAGGTGATGGTTAACTTTTAAACTGTTTCTGTAAGACTGTTGGTGAGACAATACTGATACAAATAAGAACTAAATCGTATCTCACTACTCTTTATTTCTGATGATATAGAGTGTTCAGATTGCTGAAGTGTAAAACTGAGACCTGGGTTTGGTGACCTAGTAACCAGAATTTGTTAATGCTCTCTGTAGGCCAAAGCGCAAATGTACCTTTGAAATGCTGCTAAGGAGTCGATTTTAAATAAATTACAGTATCTTGTATGAAAACTCCATTACTATAAGAATTGAAAAGAACTGAAGTACTAAAATGACACTTCTTGTTGTGATAATTGACTTTAAAGTTTGGACTGCTGCTGGTATTGTTGTTCATTCTGGAAATGAAAACTTTACATCTTAAATGTCACTTACAGCATAGGTTGCTCAATGCTATAGTGCGTTTGCAGCTTCCTTATTTTGCCCTATGAATAACCTCAGTCTTGACCTGCAGGGACCATCCTTTGTATGGCTGGGATGTAACTTACACTAAATGCTATTTTTGGCCAGGGCCTGCCCTAAGCAAAGACCAACACTTGTGCACAAGTATTTATGTAAATGTTGTATGTGGTTGGTTGGTGGGATTTGAGTGAGGTAAGAATGTTGTGCTTTTTTATAGGACATAAAACACATAATAAGTCATCTGGAGACTGCATTTCTTGTTGGCCATCAGAATTGTTTGATGAAGCAACTTTCTTTACCTTTTGAGTCTAAAGGAGCCTTTTATTAAGTTACTAGCAGATAAAAATGATGAAAATACTGGTATTTGGTAGCTGACCTTTCAGATCAGCATATATTTATGCTTTTACAGAACTGCGCGTTTGTGTAAATAGATAAGCAGGTATCTTCCTGGGTACTTATAACATTTGACATATCCTATAAAGGGAGAGATAGAAGATCTTTTTTTTTTTTTTTTTTTTTTCCAGGCATGTATTTGCAGTTGTTCTGGGTATTTTCTTTGTTCAGGGTGGATGTCTGCATTTCAGTCGAGGTTATTCTGCATCCGTCTTGCCATTAGACATTTCCCCACATTTTACTACTCGGGAGACTGTTACCTCTGTCTGTGGAGACATATTTGACCTCTTGATTTGAACAAGCATTTTTTTTTTCTTTTTTAATTATTATTGTCGTTTAGAGTGTATTAGTCTGGTTTTATATGAGCAAAGGCTGATTAAGATATTAATCAGGTAGCTCGCGGAGGACGTGGCTGAGGAGTGCCTGCACCTGCACTCTCTTTCTTTGCTGTTACACAAAATGTTAACATGAACCTCATATAAGGAAGAATTATGGCCGAACCCAAGCAGTATTATCTGACCTTTGTCATAGACGCAGTGGATTTTTTTTCATTGGTGGACAATTTCTCCTAGTAATTCATGTTGCGCTGTTCTTCCGATATTGCTTGTTACGTTTTCAGTAGGAAAGACAAATTACTTCCTGGCAGTGGCTTGTTACCTGCAAAATTGACTGGAAACTGTTTGCTGCTGACGGTTAAGGTGCTGCTTCATGTGCAACTTTTCTGCTAGGTAGAAGACGAGATATCCCAAAGAACTGGGTGGGGAAGCAGAGGAGGAACAGGGGGACTAATAAAAATCTGCTGCTTACATATCACTTATTGCCCAGTGACAAGCTTCTCTCAGGAAAAGGGAATTTGAAAGGGTTGCAGTTAAAAATATGTCTGGGCAGTATTTGATTCTGGCTTGCTCTGGTATGAGACCATGCCTGTTGAGGAGAGGTTCATATTCTGATGATTTCTGATTAACTGTGAATTGTAGTTTGAGGGAATAATGGGCACTCCTTGCCTGGAACAGATCTTGGTCATCAGCCCCGAGGGATTTGAAATATGGCAGCCTTCAAGAATGTCTTTATTCCCTATGGAGCTCGTTTCCAAGATCACTCCAAAAGGGAATAGTTTTGTTGGTGTGCATCTATGCATATCAGACTAAAGGGAAAAAAGAGTCTGTATATAGTTCTATCTTCACCCTGTGCGCTCTAGAAGTTCATTCTTTGCCCTAGAGATGCTTCTAAATGTCTGCTACTCTGCTACTGGCTAAATCTGAATTCTCATATCGAGCCTTGGATAACTACCTTGCTGATGGCCAGGGCTTGTTGTTGCCTGGGGCCGTGTCAAAAGGAGACTTGTTTGGAGGTGCTGATTGATCACTAATATTGACTTCATTCAATCGTGGTTTTTTTGTCCTTCCCTACAAAACTATTTATTGTATATGATATGAAAAAAAGCGTCTCTTCCTCTCCTAACATAGCTAGAGGCAGACAGAAGATATAAAAATGTTATTTTATCCTCCAGCAACCTCAAAGGTTATGTTTGTGTTGTGACAGTGAGGCTTGATTATAGTAATTCCTGCAACTCAAAGCTTAAAGTAGGACATCTCTTCACGTTTCCGAACACAGTGGTCTCTCCCCGGTCTAGTCAACAGCAGCTTTATTAGAGATCCTCTCCTGTGTTTTAAAGTGGTTACCTGTCTGTCTGTCTATATATATATATATATATTTATTTATTTATTTTTTTTAATCAGCTGTGGGTAGTTTGAAACATGATAATGGTTGGGTATGAATTATGCACAAGAGGTAATCTGACAGAAATGGTTACAATTTGATTAATGCTTGGATAGGGGAGTGCTCCCGTATGCCTTTGACCTTCAAATTGCATCTTTTAAATGGTGAGGTTTAAGATGTGGGTTTTTCCTTCTGCTGTCTATTAACTCTTTTTAATATACTTTAAAAATAAAGCAGTTTTCATGTACCTGCCATATATAAAATTATTCATTCTTGTTTGTTGAACAATCTCAGTTCTCATGCTGGGTCTGCAGCAAGACTTTAAGGAGGAAGGTCTGTATGCTGGTGCATATCTGTTGATCCTGGATGGCAAAAATGCCAACAGCCATGACAGCAGAGATGGTTGGATAGTTCTCCATAGCTTCTATCCTTGTCTCCAAACAAGCCTGAATTGGTTGATTTTCACTGTTGTCAGCATTATGGGTTTCATTTCTCCTAATATGATAGAAATTGGAATGTAAAGCTGTTAATATAGGGAGGGTTCATATAAAGTTAGCCAGTTGCAAGTAGACCACAAAGTTAACTTTGAAAATTTGCCTGCATTTGCTTTTCCTTTAACACCATTTACTTCTTCCAAGGAAAATTAAATCCAAAATAATGTGGATTTTATTTTTATTTTTTTAATTTTAATTTTTTATTTTTTGTATTGCACCCAATATGCATTTTCTCTGGCAGATACCTGTGTTCCTACAGATGTAAGAAAGCATTATGAACATTTGTTACTTGTTAACTACTTGTTAAAGTGCACTTAAAAAAAAAAGCTAACAAATGCTGAAGGACTGATTATCTTGCTTACTATAAATAAAAGCAAGCATAGTTACAAACTTACAAAAATGTAACGCAGACTTTGGTGAAATGGCAAGACCTTGGCGTTCAGATCCTGCTTCCAAACTTCTCTTGCACTGTTAAAGGGCACGTGTTAAAGGGAAAGGGGCATAAGTGAAGCGTACTCTGTTGTTTCAGGTGAACTGTATGAAGAACGTAAAGTAGGACAGAGTAATGAAAGCAAATTAGCATTCTAAAATCGTTTCATTAATTTTAGATGATGTGATATCAAGGAGGAGTTAACTGAGGAAAAAATGACGTTTTTGTAGTATAGAAGTTACATTTTCCTCATCATTGTTTCCAAAAAAAGCCTTATTTCTTGATACTTTTTAGCTTCACTTAAGGAAAACTAACCACTTAGTATTTGGTCTAAAGAGGGATAGAACAAAATTTGTTATACTGGCATGAGATGTGTGTGTGTATCTGACACACATTTATATAATATTGTGTAATATTGTGTGTATATATATATATCATAGAAGTGTATGAAAGAGTAGGGCGGTTTGGACAGCTAAAAGAACTAGTGAGAATATTTGTAATGTCCAATTTGCCAGAGCACTTATATGAAGTAAAATTATAATTTAACACCTTAAAATATGTAAGGAACTTCTTTGTTCTTCTGTTACCATCAGGGTGAACACTTAGGATTATTCAGTTTAAGCAATCTTTGAAGACAAAAGTATCTCTTCCTCTTCTTCCTCTCTTAATAGTATGCTTTGTACAACTTCTGTTAAGTAGGATTTTGTTTGTTTGTTTGGATGTTGAGAGAAAATAATTTGAGCAAAATAAAAAGATAGACAGGGCGCGTGAGCAGATATCATAATTTGCTCCTTCTATCCCGCATTTGAGATGGGGGAGAGGGACTAGATAAGTAGACTTCAAAAGGTTCCAGAGCACTTATTTATTTCTGCTATTTGCATGAATTTGAATAACATTCTGAAATGAGAGAATCTCTAGCTTTCATCTCATTTAACCTTCCTTTTCTACAGTAAGAGTCACTTTGGTTTAAGCAGGTGGTCTTATCCTGGATAGCAGGCATTCTTGCTGATCAGTAGGCATGTTTATAGCATGCTGCCTTTTTAAATGTTACAGGTTTTAATTGTAAATTCTTTCTAATACCTTCCACTTTCCCATGTAAAATGCTCATAATTCTGAAGAGCTTTCCAAACTCTCATGATTTACAGCTGGAATAGCCTTCAGGTGAGTTCCTGCATGTGAATTTTGTTGATAACCTTGTCATCAGCTTAACTGTTAATGCCGAATGGGATACCTAGGTTTTGGAACAGCCTTCAGGAAGTGGAAGCCTCTCCTTGGTGTCCACGCTCTGACCATGAAAGCGCCAGCCCTGAATTACACTTCTGTATAGCTGTGACTTTAGCATCTTTCTCTCCGTTGGTACACTAATATACCAAAACAAAATCAGGCATGAAGACTGGAAATAGCTCTGCTTCCTCTTATAATATGTAATTGACACAGAGGATGGTTTTGGGACAATATTTTAAATTACAAGAGTCACCAAGAAACCAACTATTTAACCTTTGAAATGGTGTGGAGTTTATAGTGCAGTTAAAGTCCAATATCATTAAGCTTTGTAGTTAATGTTTGCTCTATTGAGCTGCTTGTTTGCCACCAGTTGAGCAGTATGTGCTGAGCAGCAAAGCCACCCATAGCAGAGGGTTGCTCATTTGTGTATGTCCACAAATCCGCGCTCGGGAAAAATGTGTCCTCTTGGCACAGACCTTTTATGCCCTTTGACTTTGAACCTTTGTTGCTTTTTGTTGCAAGTTTCTTGTGCGATGTTTATTTAGCAGGTTACTGTATTATTTTGTAACTGTATGATTAAAAAGAATATAAATTAAACAACCAAAAACCAACCCCCCAACTCAGCAAGTTATAGCTGAACTTTCATGCTGAAGTAGTGATGGAGATGAAAAATCATTGTCAAGTCATTGTCTCTTATTTGGGAAATGCAGTTCCTGGTGTTGCCATGTCTTTACTAGAAAATGATCTTGAGTAACTGTTTGTCTATAGTGATGTGCATCTCTTCACTTCTAAATTATGGAACAGGTCTGTTTACTCTTCTTTTTTCCCTTGGAGAATGATACTGGGATAAAGAGTAATTTTCTTTAGCTTGTACTACTGACCTGAAGTGAAAATGTGTATTGTGCTTATGTGCAGTATAGTAAGCTACAGATATGGCCCCTGTTCTGCTTGCAATAGTATTTTGAAATTGCTTTCTTTTAAATGTTGCTTATTGTAACAATCTACAGAGTTTTTTGTTTTGTATTATTTTTTCTAAATAAAACTCGTATCTGGTTTTCTGCGTGCTCTCTAATTTAAGGATATTGAGACTTTAGTTAATACTATTGCAACCTTTTAAGCTTGTAAGTGGCTTCCAGATAAAGGTGAAGGGACTTATTTCAAAGGAGGATTTTAAATGCAAGGACTTGGCTGCATTACTAAGGTTTTCTGACCATTGAGCAAACCAATGGAAAGCTATTCGAATCAAAATCCTTTGTGAAGGAGAGGTGAACAGATAGATCTCTATTTCGAGAGTGGTTCCATGGAACTAAATGTGAACACAAACCCCTTCTTGGACGTGTGCAGGGCATGAGGGGCAGTGGGCTTGAGATATGAGCAACTTGCTTGAACTTTGAGCAGAGGCTGGAGCAGATGACCTCCAGAGGTCCCTTCCAACCTAAATTATTCTGTGACTATCCAGAGACTGAAGTAAAAATATGCCTCCTTATCTGTGTCAGACAGTCTTTTAGTGTCCGCTGCTGCCTGGAATATAAAAGCAAAGACAGTGCAACTCTACTAGGTTAGTCCAAGGTGTCCAATGGCAGATGCTTAAGGATATGTAAAGCACAGTATTCCAGGGAGTTGCAGGCATAAAGATAAGAGCTGGTTGTCAGTAATTTGAGGACAAGATCTTGAGATTTCTTATGTTGTACTCTATGTTATAATACCACTAATTTCCAGCAACATATATATGTACTGTGAGACGTTACCTGAACTGTAATGCCCCTCTTTTTTTTTTTTTTTTTTTTTTTTTTTTGTCTTGTAACATAGCTGTCTTTGAAATTCTCTGGACCAGTATGTATATTCCTAGGGGCAGTAAACTACTTCAAACATTTATTTGATTTGATATGATTGAAGAGATTGCAGCTTCTTGTTAGGAGTCTTGCTCTCCAGTTTGTCAAGTTAACTTGGTTTATGCAAGATGGGTTCCATGACTGGTTTTGATTTACTGCTTTCCTCTTCTACTCTGTGGTTAATTAGAAAGTAGGACTAGCTTTAACATCTTTATTTTTTGTTTTGATTATACATGTACTATATAGTTGTGTGAGTCTTCTGGGGTAGAATTGGATTTTTTTTTCTTCCTCATCAATAAATTGATAAACATTAAGGGTCAGTGAGACAACTGTGCTCAACTCTTCTTGGTTAATGGTAGTTAAAATATTCAGATGAATTAAAAATCTGGCCTTGGGCAAATTATTTTTAAGCATAATTGTGAACTATCTTTTCAGGGTGTTAAAGGATTGTTGTTGTTATTTGGTTACAAGTTATGCTATGAATGTTTTCAGCTCATGGGAGAGAAAAGGATGTTGTAATATGTCTAGTACATGAAGTAATGGGATGGAACTCAATATTTTCTTTTCCTTTGCATTGTAGAAGAAGAAGATGGTGTTTGGGAGAATGGACTTTCTTATGAATGTCGCACTCTACTTTTCAAAGCCGTTCATAACCTTTTGGAGAGGTGCTTAATGAATCGGAATTTTGTACGCATCGGGAAATGGTTTGTGAAGCCTTACGAGAAAGATGAAAAACCTATAAACAAAAGGTAGGTATTTTGTCTTTTTAAATAAGCTGTAGAGTTTATTTAAACCGTATGCTAGAAGAAGCATCTCATTAAGTGCACTCTCTTTATGGTTTGTTTGGGATCCTCAATCTTTGATCTTCCTTGTTTTTCTGCCTTTCTGGAATTGTTCAAAACTTCCTCATGAAGAGAGGAAGTGAGATTGAAAGCAATAGGAGGTATCTTCTGTAGCAGTGCTCACTCATATGTGGGCTGAGAAGAGATGCTGAGAAGAATCTAGACCTTCAAGAAAGGCAAGGATAACTGTCCACAATTCCTGATACAGACCTGGCCGAGACTATTTCTGGTTTGACGACACTACTAAAAAACACATTCTTTGTGCCCCCTCGATCCTGCTTTCTCTTTAGAGGCAGCAGGTGTGGTCTGGGCAAATTGCATCTTATTGGAGACTTTGGGAGGGAGATGTGTAATGCCAGCTGCTGGTCAGGAGGAAGGCTGTGCATATGGCCCCCGTATTGAGGAGGAGGAGAGAATTTTTGGTCTAGATTGGAAGGACGACTTCTCATGGTTCTAACGTGTTTGACATGGTCTATGTTGCCTAGTGATAATTAACAAAATGAGTAAAAACTGGGTTAGCTGGAACAAGTTTAATCGCTGTTCCCAAATCAGCTTTTAAAATCTGAAGTAATTTAAAGCTTAGAGGGTGGATTTTTTTTCCCCCTCTCTATTTTTTTCCTTCTCCCCCTCCCTCCTGTGTGTGGGTGTTTTGCTGTGTGTGTTAAATCTTGCATGCAGGAAATTTTGAGATCAGTGGCTTTGCTGTTTGGGTGTGGAGTTGGCCTTTGTTGGCATCTTCTGCAATAAATTTAAACTTGAAAGAGAATTAGAGCTGTTTTGGAGTAAAAAGGAGCAGAAGCAAATGTTTGTATGTGTTTGTATTAGTAGCTGTGAACTGCTGCTTTTAATTTATGTATAAACTTGTCCTTTATTTCTAGGCATCTCTTTTTCCACCCTAGTCAGGGCAAATGTCTCCTCTCTGGGGTGCCCTTGTCCATCTACTTCTTCTGTCTATTGGCAATCAGTGCTATAAATCAATAGTAAGGAGTTTACTTTTAACTGTTTGGTCCAATATTTTCTTGGCACCGTTCGGCTCATCTCATTTGGGAAACTGGTTTTCCAAATAGCTGTTTGAAGCTGGCATTAGTTATGGCATCTCTTGCAGTAATTTTGCAAGCCTCTTTTGCAGCAGCTGGAAAAGCTGCTGCAAGCTTTTTAAAATATAATAGCAGTATTTGTTTAATTTGGAGACTCTGTAATTTTTTTAAGAAGGCCAGAAGGTCAGCCTGCTTGATGAAAATAATATCTGAAGGAAGCACACAGCATAAGTAGACCTCATTTAGTGGGAAATATGTAGAATGATGCAGACGGATCTGTGTAAAAATACAATTCTGCATATTTTACAGAAATTGTATCTTAACAATCAGAAGGTTTTGAAGCTGTGTTTTTGTCTTTTGGGAATTTTCTCCATCTTTCAAGTAGGAATTGTAATATTTATGGTGTTAATCTTAACATGTCATGTAGTTTTTGGTGTAGTAAGAATAGTCTTCAGAAGTGGTCTGTTTGCCCCCTCTGTTGTATGTGTGTGTGGTTGTCCTCTTTTCTCTTTGTTTTTGGGAAAAGTGGTGCTGCTTCTGTGCAGAAGTGGCCTCTGATGAATGTGGCAGGTGTCACATCTGGTGCAGAGAATATGACTTCTGCTGAGGAAGGGAGGTGTGTGTGTATATACATATATATATATATATGTATTTCTCTATAGTGATTGTGTTGGTTAAATTCTTATGGAAGGAAAGAAGTTACCTTAGGGTAGCTTTGGGGTATACTGGTATGTTTTTGTTCCTTTGTTTCTTGTAGGATTTATTGGATGGGGGTGATATTACAGGAGAAAAATGCACATTCCCAGGAAAAGGAAACCACACTCGCTCGTGCCCCTGTGTGAATGTGACCTTGCTTCAAGTTTTATACCTGGTCATTGATGTCTTTGGTACCAACTTCCATGCCCGTCATTACTTATATTCTGCTCTTTTGGGACTACTTTTTGGACCAGCATTCAGAAACTCTTAGTATAAAATTCATAAGCCTATGTAATTATGCAATCTAAAGTACTTCCTTTTTTTTTTTCTGGGTAAGATGTCCATCCGCTACCAGTCTGCTTCAGGTCTTTGTTGATGTAGTCCTGTACTTTGGGACTTGGCTAGCGACTGTGTAGACTTGTTTTCTGCGTATTAGAACTGCAGCTTTAGATCAGGTTGGTTGTGTTTGCTGTCAAACTGCACATTGTAGATGCTGAGTGGAAAATGCTGTTGATCCTGGAAGTAGTTTCTTGCATGCACATCCTGGGGTTATAGTTGATCAATGTACAGGGTCTTAGTCCTACTCTCTCCCTTCCTTTCCCTTTGATCAGCACACAGGTAGAGTTAGTCCTTTTGCTTGGAGCTGATCCCAGCTTATTTTTCTGCATTTTATTTGAAAATATATTTCCGTGGTATGTGAGGATTTCAGTTATTTGGCATCCCGACCGTAGGCGTGGGTCGTGTAGCGCTTTTCTGCTCCAGGAGCCGAGCCTCTTCCTGCTGCTCGGTGCCCTGCTGTAATCGCTCCCTCCGCATGGGATGCGGCAGGCGGGAGATCCATGACATAAGGGTGTGATTTCTGGTAGGTGGTTGGCTGAGATGACACATCCGCAGGCAACCGTGCCTTCCTTTCTGTTGCTATGTCTCTCTTCTGCCTGTAGAAGGATCTATTTTAAAACCCCTTTTTTTATCATTGTGTAGCATGTTCTATTTTTAAGAGTAAAGTCCCTAATGTTTGTAAATTGGTGCTGCTGTGGCACGTGAGTAAATGATCAAGGAGGTAGGAATTATGTGGTTTTAGGTGTTCACTACTTAGTAATGCTTATGTGACCCTTACGGTATTCTATGAAATTATTATTGTTTAATCTCATTTAAAATTACGAGTGTTACACACTGCCACACACACAGCATGGTGACAAGACAGCCCAGTATCCAGGCTGCTCCTCTCCTCTGCGCAGGCTGAAACCCGCTCCGAGGAAAGCAAAGGCGCCGAATTTGGCAAAATTGGATCTGTTAGAACAAGTCATGATTGCCAGGCCCAAGGAAATGCCTGACGCACCAGTCCCACTTCCCTGTGCGGATAGGAAGGAGGGATTGGAGGAGCAAAGAGCCCCGAGTTTCTTTCGTTAATACCTGTGTGGGTGATTTCCAGAGCCTGGGAATGGCTGAGGGGGTCAGCAGGGAGATGAGGAATAAAAGACCAAATAGGATGTTTTCCTAATGGCCTTAGTTGTAACAGAGCTTGGAGCTCCTGAGCTTTGTGGCTCGTTTCAATCACTTAAATAAAGCAAGGTGGATTACCGAATCTCAGCAGTGTGGTTTAAATGACTACATATTGAATTACAAGATTTGACAAACAGGGATGCTTTTTTTTTTTTTTCCCTTCTTTCTTTTCTGCTTTCTACCCTCTGGCAGTTGTGTTGTCGTGTTCACAGGCATGGTTGCATATGCTTTAATTTGTAAATCCACGCTTGAAACATAGAAGACAAAGATTGTGAATTGCTGCATCCATCTGTCTGTCTCTCTTCTGGTTAGATTGCTCAAGGAGCAGCCTTTGGATGAGCCTTTTCCTCTTGCCTAGAGTAAATAGAACTAGGAAACTTGTTAGGTGAAACAATACTCTAGATATGATTCCTTGATGAAGATCAAATTGGATGATTATAATAAAAATAAAGGCACAAAGTGCTTATATGCAGCATGTCTGCTGAAATGTTAATTAAAAAAAATACCAAAGTGGTGTGTGTGTGTATGTGTGTGTTTTTAAACAATTAATAAGCAAATAATTGAGTAATCCTGACCTAGTGTGATGATCTAATACACAACTGGAAGCCCAGCATACTAAGAACTACTGTACTCCTTGCATGGTTGCTTGTAAATAGGAAATAATATAACGAGTTGCACGAGGTGGCAAACCAAAACTGGTGTCTGACATGTTTGCTTAAAAAAAGAAAGAAAAAAAACCTTGGAAAATGATGATAAGCTTATCGCAGCTTACAAAATAAAACTCGCTGCGCAAGTTTGGCAGGTAGTGCTGTTTAACCTTAGCCTGGATGCAGGAGGATGTATGCCAACCTAACTTTGTTTTATTTTTCCATGGAATTACTATTTTATCTAACTGATGTAAGTAGTAAGTATATGACTTCATGGGAAATGACTGCCGAAAAATAGTTAGATATAAATTTGCCTCTTTTTTTTTTTTTTCCTTTGTAAGTCCTTGCAGATGTAATATCTCATTTTGAAGGTGTGCTTATCATAGTTCTAAGCAGATTTTTTTTCTTTTTCTTTACCTCCTCTTGCCAAGAGGAAGAGGTAAAACCAGCTACAGCAGATACAATTCCTGAGCTCAGTGCAAGGGTGTTGACATCTCTGCGACCTCGAGTGGCCAAGGCTTCGTGTGGCTGATTTCCCCACCACCGCTGGGACAGGGAATTTCTGCCCCTTTCAGAAATGTTTATATTCCTAACCTTACTGTTTTTAAGGAACAGAACGGGAGGAGAATCCTAGGTCTTAAGGCTCAAAATTCTTCATCCTTAAGAGAGTTAACTAAACAAGAACAACATGTAGCTACAGGTTTTGCCTTTATATAATTAATTTGAAACCTTAAGTGCAGAAACTAAATGGCTCTTCCTCGATGTTGTTGAGTTATTTCTATAATCCATTAAGTCTGTTCTACTCTTCTTGCCGTGTAAATTCCCTCCTATATTAGTCTTTAAATCAAACAACGTCAACTTTTTTCTCTACAACAGCTCTAATGAGGCTGTTCTGGCATCGCATACCGGCAGGAGAGCAGGTGATGTTTTTCCTTGTGCTGTAGACAGCTGGAATTGAGAGCTGCTGTAAGTAGGACAGTGCAGGATAAACAGCAGGAGCTGAGAGCATTGATCACATGATTGTCTCTTTGGAATATTGGGTTGCTACAGAGACTACTAGCAGACAAATTTAGCACTTTACATCACAAAGCAGTTTTCTCTTATTTAGCATAAGTTACAATGCTAGTTGGTTCATCGGGAAAAATGCAAAAATGGCATCGCTCTGGGTTTCTGGCTTTCAGAAATGAATTTGTGCTCTTTTTGTTCACTGAGCAATAATACAAAAGCATATAGATACTTCATATCTTGTTAAAAGAAAAACCTAGACTGTATTTTAATTTTCAACTTTTAAAGCAAATATGTGGCTTAACACTTTTGTAATTGTTTTGGAATGGTATAACTTGAAAGCTGACATTACTGTTCAAATGGAGTAACATCTAGATGCTATTGTTTTCCAAATATGCTGGGTTATTTTATTCTTTATAGCATATGGACATTCCATTGTGAAAGCTCAAGTTCAGATAATTGGGATTTGCATTCTGAATAATTAAAGAATGCTAAAATATAAGACAACAACTTTTTAGTCTTGTTAGGTTCTGAAATATAGAAACAAGAGACAACTCTTTTTGTTGCTTCAATTGCTGTATCTAGGGAAATATTACGTATTTATATGTGTTAATATACCTCCATATAAAGTTCCAGTTGCACTGCCTAAAAAAAACCCCTTTTTTCTAGGTAAGAAGTCATGCTATATTTTTAGTCAATAGAATACAAAAATAAAATCCTTGATTTGTTGCAAACCCTTTTTTTACGGGGGAAGCTAAGCCTGTTAACAATGAAGTCTTTACAAATGTGGAAGCCTTTGAGGTGAATATGACTTACTAAATTCTGGAACAAAGGTCATTTATTACATCTGTATTTGATTTAGTATACGCAACTTAGTTATGGAATAAACAAATATTTTAACTTACAAGTCTAGCTAAAACCAAAACATCCTTAGCTATGTGAAAAATATTTGGAGAGCCTTTGACAGTAGTCATTAGTGATGTGCTTTGAACTGGAAATTTCTTTTTTTTTTTTCTGCTTTGCTATTAGCTATGTTTTTTGCTTTGTGTTATCATCAAAATCGGCTTTCTGCTGTATTTACCTTCATGACCATAGGGAGTTACTGAAAGGGATGCTTAGAAAAATGTCTGCTGTTCCATCTTGTAGTCAGTAGTTAGAGAAGCATTTGTGTTTTGAGATGTTATTATTTCTGTAGAATTCAGCGTATGTAACGTATTAGAAAATATGGATGCAGTTACGCTCAGATTTGAGTTTCACATAAAGGATATTAATGTCATTGGTCTGATAGGAAGCGTAGACCTTGTGATAGGGGCTGATACGAGCCCTGATGTTACAGGAAAAACTTGTAGCCAAGGGCAAGAAAAGCATGTTTGTGAATTGATTAATGATGATTGAATCTCTTATCATGGGAAGTAGTCCTGCGGGATAATGAATACATGTCTTTTCTTCCTAGAGAACTAGCTACTAGTTTCTCCCATTCTGTCTTCCCTCCCCTCATTCAAAACAAAACAACAAATCTCACCACCCCCCAAAACCCAAAGTATTTCATAATTAAAACAATTTGTGCACCACCCTTGGCTTTTATTTATTTTTTAAAAAGAAATGAGAGACCAAACAAATAAAACCAAAGTTTTTTGGATTTCTTCTTGGATTTTTTTTTGATGCTGCATTAATATAGCACTTATTCTCAGATTTTGTTTACTACAGTCCCTAAATATTTAATTTCTTATTCCTAGTCTGAATTAAGGTTGTGGATTTCCTCAAATATGGATATGTCACCATGGATGGAATGGAAAATGCCTTATCCACCTAAGAGCTGTTTGCAGCGGCGTAGGCGGGCAGGTGGCTGCAGAGGAAGCTTCGCTTCCTTAGCGCTCCGCAGCGTCGTGACGGTTCCTGGCCGACGTACGGAGTCGTTCTGAGCAGGCGCTTGCAAAGCAAAGCTGGGAGATGGGAGGTTTTGAGGGAGCTGCTTGTGCTGCTCTCCGCGAGCTTGGAGAGCCCCACGGGGCTCGGCGGCTTCGTTCTCCTCTCCGCAATGAGAAGCCTTGAGGGCTGTGCAGTGCGACCCTGCGCAGGGCACAGGATGGAGTAGCGATGCTGGGTGGATGGTCAGGCTTGTAATTCCTCTAGACTTGTGTCCTCTGACGCTTCTGGGTTTTGTCCCCTCTGTGCTGGCTTCGCTAAGGCTGAATATGGCATTTCTTTAGGGCTTCATGAGGCATACGTCATCTTAGGACTCCAGTTTTCTATTTAAACTTACGCTTTCCGATTGAATCTATTTCCTTGCAAGAATGTGTTCTCCAGCTCACAAACTAACTGTAGAGAGCAAATGTCACCTTTTAAAAGAAAGCTCTTTGATAGATATATTTTTTTAAGACATACTGAAATAGTCTGGCTAAATTTTGTAGTGAAGAAAAGCTATTTGGAGATGCTGCTATTTAGGCAACTATGATGCATCAGCCTGGAGCCGCCAGGTCGATTGCTGCTGACGGTGGTTGCTGCCAGTGAGTCATGATAGACGGGTTCTCAGTCAGAATACTCCAGAGCAGCCTGGTGTTGGCCAGCGGGTCCCCCGTTCTTGGCAGACGCTTCGTAGCGCTCCAGAATAAGGCAGCACGTCAATGAGCGGCGTGAAACTGCAGCGAGCGGGTTCATGATCCTCAGCAAGGTGTTCTGCAGTGGAACAGCCTGAGGTTTGGACTGTCACCCCATCTGGGAAAGTAATTCTGCAATGTCCGTTTTCCTCATCTAGCAGATGGGATGGAGTGTGTAGTTATGAGAATACCCTGTGCCACGTGCTCTGGGTGTCCCTGCTTGAGCAGGGCGTTGGACTGGATGAGCTCTAGAGGTCCCTTCCAACCTCAACCGTTCTGTGAGTCTGTGAATGCTGTGACTGTTTCGTGGGATTTGCAGTTCTCTGACTCGACTAGCTGGTTTTAGTCCAACAAAAAAGTAACTTGAAAGGACGACATAGGAAAAAAATGTGATTGTGATTATGAAAACACAGGAATACAAAGCCCTCTAATTGAATTATGAAATCTGGATGCTTTATCAATTTACTATTAAATGTGCTCCAGGGTGTTGTTGTAATTGGAGACTTCCTTGTTGCTTCTCCTGGTGCCATCTCCTTGCCTATCAGACGGGGTGGGGGAGACAATCCAGGGCAGTGTGGATTAGCGAGGGTCTAATGCAGCTAATGTTTGTGAAGCATTTTGAAGGTATAAAGCTCCATAATGTGGAGGAAAAATACAGGCCTAATTACCTTTCTATCAAGGAGATTTTCAGATTTGCTAATTGAGCTGTAGATACTTCATGTATATGTAAATTTTAGTGTGTTTTCTCCTTCTTCCCTTCAGTTTCCCTTACAAAGGCAGGAGTAGAAATTGCATTTGTTCCGTCTGCATCCATTTGTGATTTAGGTGAGGGAGCAGATAAAATCTGAGGGAATCAAAAATCTTGTCCATACAAATGTACCTTCATGGAATATAGAGAGGGCTGAAGGATACTTAAAATAGCACCATTTCTGAAGAATTTCTTAATATTAAAAAAAAATCTTTCAGTAGTGAAACATTTTCTGACTGATTTTTATTAATAGATACCCGTAAGGTTTGAGAAGATTCTTCCTGAGCTGAGATTAAGGAGGTGACACTGCCACCACGTACTAGCAGTGAAGGTCTGGAAACTAAAGAACTGGCAAATGTATAAATGTGTGAATTTAAAAAAATAAACAAGAGTAAACCTACATGCTTATTGCTTAGTCTGCAAAATGGTGTATGCAGGAGCCTCCAGTAATGTAGCGCCGCTTCTATCTTTCTTTTTTCTACTCTTCTGCCAAGAGTTTTGGTATGTTTTGATTTTTTGGATAATTAGTTGCTGTATTTTGTGTGGTTTTTGTTTTTTAGTGTGCATTAATGTCTTTCCTGAAATTTTGTGATCTCACTATGATGACATTAAATGTGAGGAAACAGTGTCTGAGCATGATTAGTTAACAAGAAACCTAATGTTTTTAACCTCAAAATACGAGTCTTGCCTTTTGTGTTAACCTTTAGTTTAAGGAAGGTTATTGTGTTTTTGGAAGATACTGTCTGTGCACCGTGCAGAAATCTGTTTCTGGTAGCTTAAGGACAACAGGTTATTACTGTATGTTCCTAATGGGAGGCAAAGTATTCTCAGTTCTTCATAAAATGTCCTCACTGCACCTCTGCAAACACCGAAAGAAACAGCTAAGGTGGTGTGCATGATTTTGCTGTCTAATGCTCAAATTGATAAGCAGATTTAGTGAAAAATTTGCAATGTTTGGATTTGCTAAATTAATTGTATCAGAGTGGATCTGCTTGCAGCTTTTGTGCCAAGGCTGTTTGAATGATGTCAGTGGCAGCAATGACTACCTGTTTTTTATTATTTATTTATTCAAACTTCTGTCTTGCTGAGTGGGAGACATGAACTCTTTTCTCTGTCTTGTATTTATTTATTTATTATTTGGGATTTTGCATGGTGACCTTGAGTTTTCCTTGCTGCTTAGGTCTAGTTTTCCACTGCATCTAAGTGAAATACTTCAGTTATCAGGCTGATGCTTTCCTTTATCTTGGTTTATCTGAATTCTTCCCAATCGTACTCCAAATGGCCGTCCTTCATGGGGGCAGCAGTGCTTGTGTTTACACAAGACGTGGCGAAATCACGTTTACAGGGTGCTCAATGAACGTGTGCCACATGTGGCCTCGTCTCTGCTGAGCTTCTAAATTGCTGCTTGTCACCTTGGACAAACACTACTACCCACTATTTCTCCTTAACAGTCCTATATGATTTTAAAATAAAATCTAAGTTGACAAGATCTTGCTTGGACTATTTGCATAAAGATTAAAGTTTAATCAGATTTCTATCCTGGAACTCTGTGCTGTGTGCTAACTATGGCACTCTTGGCTTCACTCGAACAAGTCAACGCCAAGGTGCTTCACTTGCTCCTTGCCGGTCTTGGGAAATGTAACTTCCTTGGGATTCCAGTCCAGGGGGTGCCTGGACCTGGGTTGTTGGAGCCGTTGTGTTATGCAGGTGTCAGGGAAGAGGGATAATCCACTTGTGGCTTCCGTGTCCCTGCGCACTTGGTGCACCCGGAAAATCCGTGTGGTCCAGGCGAGCCACATGGAGGAGTTGCCCATCTAGCTCACTGCATGGCCTGCTTTAAGTCATTTGAATAACTCATGCTGTGTTGTGCTATTTTTCCTTTTTCTTCTTTTTTTTTTTCCTTGAACACCCTGTGGGTCTTTCATCCTTGAAAGGTTTTAGTTACCTAATGTAAATCTGTTGGCACTGATGCCTTACGTGTGGCACTGCAACCTGGCTTGCTCCTCACTGCACTCGTGGGAAGCGACCCTGGTGGCTGCTCGTTGAGTCCTTGGGGTGAGCTGAGGTCTGGAAAACTCCACATTCCTGGAGCCCAGACACCACCCCCAGCTTTCCTGCCCTACTATCTGCATCCCGGTGGATAATGGCATTTAAAAATGCATTAAAAATGCAGCTGTACCTGGGAGTTTAGTAGGGTTAGTGGGGTTGTCTAGATGCTTGGAGTTTGCCAGTGCTTCAGTGGCCCCAAGGCTTCTTCGTGTCCCTTTCAGGAACACAAAATTCATTTGGGTTCTTGTCCTGCAGTCTACTAAACGCAAGTATTTCACAAGAGAGCATGTACTCAATGCTGTACTTTTTAGTTGATAGGATCTCATTTTATTTCTTGGAAAAACAGTGGTGTTGCCTTTGGACAGTCTTTTTAGGATGCCTGTAGCTCACAGAGGGACTTCTCCGTTTCACCTTGCCGTAACGCACTAGTACCTACAATTTTGCCTCATTTTGGCTAACTTGTTTCCCATTTTCCATTTTTTTTCATTTATGTTAATGAGACCAAGCAGGTTCTTGATACTGTCTTCTGCATGGAAAAGGAGTTATTTTCTATTCAGTAGTCTGCTAAGTACTTTATAAGGTTCTCCTTGACTCTTTCTTTTATTACTCAAATGCTTTGGTGGACCTAATTTAATGTCCCTTGTAAATAACATCTTCTTGCTCTTCAACATCTGTCCTTTTCCTGTGGGAGTCTTGTTGGTCTGGCAGACACTTGAGGTAATTTGAAGCTAATATAACTCAGAATTGCCAAGCCTGTACAAGTTCCTTTAAATAAATAAAATAAGAGGTAACTTACTTGGGTATGAAGATGTGTTTTTCGTGTGGCTTGGCAGGAATCTGAAGCTTTCTGTTTTCCTTGACTTCCCTTCTCTTCCTGTCCCTTAATTAAAATTTAAAATTAGTAGAATATATTCTGCATAAAACACCCAAATGATTTGGATCTATCATGGACTACTTTGACAGATGTACTTGGAGATGTTTGTTTATGTAATAGTTACAGTTTGCTTTCTTTAAATTGACTTGCAGTTTCCTCTAGACTTCAAAACCTAAAATCCCAGTCTAAAGAGACTGAACACTTAGTGTCTCTGGCTTTCTCTGATCAGTCTTTGTCCTTGACTCTAATCCTGGAGTACTTTGTAGATGTTGTAAGGAAATGTGGATTTAGTATTTGTTTGTTATTTAGACAGAAGAGTAGTTTTTTGAGTACTTATTAACAAATATTTTGGAAGGAAACAACTTCAAACTAGCAAGGTTATCATCAACTTATCGATTTTTTTTTTTTTTTTTTTTAAGTGATATTTTTTTTCCTTCTGTCTCTCCACCTTCTTCCCCTAGTGAGCACCTGTCCTGCTCCTTCACCTTCTTCCTACATGGAGATAGCAACGTTTGCACCAGTGTGGAAATCAGCCAGCATCAGCCTGTGTACCTGCTTAGTGAAGAACACCTCACTCTTGCCCAGCAGTCGAACAGCCCTTTTCAAGGTAGGTTTTGCCAGTCAATTGTGAGTACTACGTGTAATCAGTCTTATCAGAGTGGGGACTTAAAGCAAAACTTAGAAGCAGGGAGAGGAGATAATCTCTCTTGTGCTGGTTAAATGTTCTACCCAAGCTTCCCCTGTGTTGAACATTGCCACAAACAAGCTGATGTCTCAATCTCCTGCAGGTGGATGAGGTCAATATTACTCTCCTGGCACTATAGCCGTGTTTCTTCTTGACATAATAAGCTTAATTTCCAAGTACTCTCCAGTTGATTACTTAAAATATTTCACTTTTTCAATGGTGTTTTCAAAGTCCTTTTTAACCTTCACCTACCTTCCTTGACAGCTCCTTCAGAAATCAATTTCTAACGTAAATACTTAACCAGTTTGCTCCCTTTCCCCTTTTATTTGGCCCTTTCCCACCTGTAAACTCCTTTGGGTCCCCTCAAAGCCAAGGGAGTGATGGGTTGGAGACGGCTTCATGCGATGGCTCTTTGGTCGTTCCTTGACTTGGACACCCCCAAGCTGGCCACAGAAATGGGTTCTCCTGCACAACCACACGCTGCCCTTGCTTATTAATGCTCAATGTTCAAACTTGCTTCCTTTGAATGCAATTTAGCAGCAGCTGTGCTGCCCTAGTATGGACAAGACTAAACATGAAAGAGTTGCTTCCTGGTGTGTGCGCTGCAGTTGTAACTGTACCAACAGAGTGAGAGGATGGGGAAACACCTTGACTTTGTCGGAATTTGAAATGGTGTTTCTTTATCCCAGCTGCATACCTGTTTATTGGTAACCAGGATGAAAATTATTTGCTTAATTAGTTAATTAACAGATGAATTGTTACTCTGGTATTTTGGCTCTTGCAGTGCATATACGTTTAACAATACATACCTACTACCAATAGCTTGAGGTTCAGTGCAGTAAAATGTGATCAAGGTGCATTCTGACTTAAGTGTAGGTGGTTTATTTGGTCTGGAGAGTGGCTGAAATAACTGTTATTATTTTTCAGTTTGGTTTGATTTCAGTTTGGTTAAATGTAGTCTCTAATGTATTTTATTTGTCTTTTCAGTTATTCTAAGTCCCTTTGGATTAAATGGCACACTCACAGGGCAATCATTTAAGCTTTCTGATTCATCAACAAAAAAGCTTATTGGTGAATGGAAACAATTCTATCCTGTCACATCTAACTTGAAGGAGGGCTCTGAGGAAAAGCAAGAAGAAATGGACTGGGAGGATGATTCTTTAGCTGCCGTGGAGGTCCTTGTTGGTGAGTGGTCTAATTACCTTTTAGTTAAATAAACAGGGTGGTTAGGTCTTCAATTTGGCCTGCCAAATTTTAAACTCATTTTACTTTTTTGCAGATGCTCCTGGTCTCTTATTTCCCTGTCTAAAACTAGTGGGTGCTTAAAGTGGGTTTTGCAGACCTATTAGGAGGAACTTTTTTAATGGGTTCTGAGAAGACTATCATTAAAAAGAGAGGAGGAGGAAAAAAAAAAAGACTGCACTAGTACTGTTGACATCTGAGATGCATCAGAAGCATATTGTGCTGTTTCGGTTTCTGTGCAAATTCGAACAGAACAGCCGTGCCTTTCAGGGATTTCTCCAGGATTGTGGTTTTGAAGAACTAATAGTCCTGAGGCTCTGCATTTATCTGCTACTGTTCCCTAAAATCTAAGCCTGTGGGACGTGGTAGTAGTCTCTTTCTTCGCTATTGGTACTGACCTTTGATTTGCTAACTAATGTCATCGTAGCCTGTAATAAGTGATAGAAGTTTCTATTGCACTGATGCCTGGAGACCCTAATGATGGTGGGAATGGGAACACTGTCAGTTTTAAGTGATGGTAAAAATAGGTCCTCAATCTTCTTTATAAAATAAAATGACAGAAGCAAGTAGTAGTATTATGTAGATACTGGGGCAGTCTCTACCTGCTTATACTTTTTTAATCTCTCCTTTCAAATCTTCTGAACAAAGCAAATCATAAATTAATGATGAGGGTGAGAAAGGAGCCTTTTTGTCCAAAGGCTCCTGTTGCAGACAGCAACTTTTGGCACAGTGACTACCAAGTGTTGGAACTCCTGAAAGGGTGTTGTAGGCCTCGGTGTAAGGCAGGTATTAAATCTTGCCATTGCAGTGGCCTGTTCAGATATATTTCTCAGCTGCAGCAAGGAGAAAGAGCCAGAATATTAGAGTGTGGTTTAGTTCTTTCCTGCTTTTGTGTTGATGTGGAAGTTCATAGAATTTCTCGTAGACTTTTGGGCCTTTCAGCTGAGCGTTTACTCATGCTTGCTGTTTCTGCCGCCCGCAGCCGGCGTGCGGATGGTGTACCCGGCGTGCTTCGTCCTGGTCCCTCAGACGGACATCCCCGCTCCGAGCGCGGTCGGGACGTCTCACTGCTCAACCACTTGCCTGGGTGTCCACCAAGTGCCTGCTTCCACGAGAGATCCTGCCATGTCTTCAGTGACGCTGACTCCGCCAACATCCCCGGAGGAAGTTCAGACAGGTAAAATGCAACCATCTTTTCCAGTGGGAAATCATTTTGAGGGCCTTTCCAAACACCTGGCAATGCTTAGGAAGGATCTGGATGTTCTCTGTGCAACTGACTCATTACACAGCTAAAGAAATGTGGGTTTGGTATCTGCTGTAGTAAAATGCATGAAAATGTTTCTAAGTGGGTAAAACGTGCACTGCTTTTGTACCTGATGCTGCTGTTCAGTCCTTTCACATTTCTGTGGTCAAGCTTGTTTGCTGTGTGAAGCCTTTTAAGCCTCACTGTACCTCTGTCAGTATGAAGCTCGGTGACGTTTTTGGCTTTTTCATGGTCCTAGGAAGTGTCTCTAGTTAAGAAGGCTGTGTGCCCTCTGATCTATAAGCAGTGATCACTAAAAGCTCTTCTAACTCAGTTGATGTGACTCGCTGGTATCCTTAGATGACTTCTGCTGCAACTCTTGTGCGGACAAGGCTGTTTTCCTTTTGTTTTGTTTTTTCCTTCTGCTAAACTGTAAAACAGGCAAGTGTTTTTGCTGGTCTTCTAATCTGTGAAGGAGGAGAATGATTAGAGTGTGATCAAAACATGCAGCTGTGCAGAACACCTCTATATACAGAGCCCAGCTCGAAGTCTGTAGGGTTCTGGAACTGTTTCCTCTGCTTCTCTAGACTTGACACAGTCTATTCTGAAACGTGTATTTGGGCTCTTTCTTGAACACACAGAAGAGAGAAGAATGTGTGCCTTGTTTTAACAAGGATCTGTGCTTTCCAATATCTTCGTATGCAGAAAAGCACTAACTGGAGGTGGCAAAAATAGTTTGTTTTGGAGGCAGCAACTGGTGTTCCATAACATCTGAAAGGAGTAGGCTTCAGGGGACCATTAAATACTATTAAATTTACTAACAGGTAGCTGTGCTCAAGTTTTCCTAGTCTGTGAGCAATGCTCTATTTCAGGTCTGTGTA
The DNA here is from genome assembly GCA_034781795.1 of Crypturellus tataupa. Lineage (NCBI taxonomy): Eukaryota > Metazoa > Chordata > Aves > Tinamiformes > Tinamidae > Crypturellus > Crypturellus tataupa. Next base: position 1,316,639 of record JAWLRI010000674.1, read on the forward strand.
GTTTTTAGAAAAATAAAGAATAGGTAGCTTTGTTTTAATAGACATATATCTTGTGTGTTGTGTAGGAGTTTGTTTATTATAACCTGTTTACTTCACATAAAAACCAATAATCTACTACACCTATTTTTTTTCCGTAACATTGAGTTAAGAAGATACTCTTTCCTCCCAAGATGTTCCAGTGTTGGCTGAATTAACATGAACTGACTGTACTAGCTCAATACCTAATGCTATTTTTTTTTGATACTGCTTTTCAGTTGATGCTCAGTCTGCTCAGAAGTGGGTGAAGTTGTCTTCTGTTTCTGATGGATTCATTTCTGACAGTACTAGCCATCACGGTGGCAAAATACCTAGAAAACTCGCCAACCAGGTGGTGGACAGAGTTTGGCAAGAATGCAATATGAACAGAGCACAGAACAAGTAAGTACTTGCTTTATGAAACTGAAAAATGAACCTTCTTATGTTCACTGTTGTTGAAAATGGCTTTGGCAAAGATGCTGTGGCTGCCAGTAGAACATGATTTTCCCTTAGTTTTAAAACATCTCAAAGTTAATTTATTCCTTAACTAATGGTGTGTTTACTTCTCAGTTTAATAATTTAGTAAAGGATTTTTTTTATTATTTCTGTCTTTGAATCCTGTGTCATAAAACTGCTATTGAGGTTGACAGAGGATAAGGAAAGAAAAGATTATGTGTTTTCCTCCAGTAACTCCCCAGTTTGAATTGTAGGCGCAAGTATTCTGCTACATCAAACGGCTTGTGTGAGGAAGAGGCGGCTGACAAGGTAGCATCCTGGGATTTTGTGGAAGCCACACAGAGGACAAACTGCAATTGTTCAAGGTACGGAGCCGGCACACCTATGGGCCAGCAGTGCCCTTTGAGACCCAACTGCTCGGGAGAGGACTCTTGGGACCTGCTTTGGAAATAATTAACAATAGATGTTTGCACGAAAGCTGTATCAAAACTCCCCATGTCCTAAATGTCATTGTAGACCTTGAAACATTTGCACATTAAGGTAATACGGAGTTTTTTGTAGTGTGATGCATCCAAGTGAGCCAGCTAGCAGTTCACTGACAATTTCAGAGTCTTAGTCTGGAATTCCTCACTTTTGCATAAGGGTAGACTTTCTTGGGCTGTAATGGAGCGAAAACATGTATTTATTAGGAATTAAGACTCTCTTCTAGTAGGCTGTGGCATTAGCCTTGAAGGAAAAAGCCTTTAGTAAGAAGCAAGGTGATTGTGGCATTGGGTCTTGATGACGATGGAAAAAATCCCTGCTTAATTACTTGGGGAATTCTGCGCTCCTACAGTATAAACACATGAAACTGAATTAACTTTCATTATAGGCATTGGGGATGAGCTGGAAGGGGGCTTGAAACACAGGAAGGAGAGAAGTCTGGATTTAACTTTCAGACTTTTTATTATGACTTTTGCTTTGAAACTTGGGAAAATTTATTATCGCTCCTAGCGATAACACAGACTGTTAATATATTTGTTTAAATGGAAGCATGATTAATTTTAGTGGTTTCAATTTTTTGTACTTACTGCAGAATAGTAGTGTGACTGAGGTGATGCAAACATTTAAATACTGTGATTTAAATCATTATGGTGATTATCCTGCAAATTGAATATTGGAATCTTCAAAAGTTGATGTCTGGAGGATCCAGTTCCTTACAGGACTGCACCTGGACTTCTAGATTCTTGCTGTTCCCATTCCATTCCTTAACTGTAAAAAACACGGCACCATCAAGCAGTGGTGATGCTTGAATGCAAGAAGTAGCTTAGCTGATTTCTATGTTGTTCTACTGATTTAGCAGTGTTGGCAAAAGCTCAAAGTAACTTTGTGGCAATTTTGACATAATTATCTATTTCTGTCAAAAGCAGGTTAAGAAATACTGCCTTCAGGGCACTACAGGGATTGCATACATGTTGGGCTCATATGACTTTTTTTTTAATTTTTTATTCTAAAATTTTGCACTGCTACTTGAGCCTTTCCAATAAAGTTATGGTCAAAAAGAGACAGTTTTGCTTAAGTATGGACAGAGTTTCAGGCTTCTTGTAAACAGCTGTTTAATGGCTCAGAAGCTGATTCTTATCTAGTGATAAAACCATGACAGACATATATGAAAGATTAATATGAAGCACTTTTTCTTGTTTTTTATATATTCTGCAGGCACAAAAATCTCAAACCAAGAAATTCAGGTCAGCAGGGGCAGGCACCACCTGTGGGCCAGCAACAGCAAGCAGCTCCAAAGCACAAGACAAATGAGAAGCAAGACAAAGGGGATAAGCCACAAAAACGCCCTTTGACTCCTTTCCATCATCGTGTATCTATCAGTGATGATGTTGCCATGGAGGCAGATTCAGCAAGTCAGAGGCTTGTGATGACTGCGCCAGACAGTCAAGTGAGGTTTTCAAATATCCGAACTAATGATGTAGCAAAGACTCCTCAAATGCATAATACTGAAATGGCCAACTCGCCTCAGCCGCCACCACTTAGTCCTCACCCGTGCGATGTAGTTGATGAAGGGGTGTCTAAAGCTCCTTCTACTCCTCAGAGTCAACACTTCTATCAGATGCCAACCCCAGATCCTTTGGTTCCTACAAAAACGATGGATGACAGACTTGATGGCTTGTCGCAGCCTTTCCCAGCTCAATTCCCTGAAGTTATAGAGCCCACAATGTACGTTGGCACTGCGGTGAATTTGGAGGAAGAAGAAGCTGATACTACTTGGAAGTATTATAAAGTTCCAAAGAAAAAGGATGTAGAATTCTTACCGCCTCAGCTTCCCAGTGATAAATTAAGAGATGATCCGGTAATACCTACTGGTCAGGAAAACATAACATCAGTTACAGAGTAAGTAGCACTTAATATTACAGTAGTAATGCGAGAAAGTGAGAAAAATGAAAGGTCAAAATAGTTAACTTTGTGTTTGGAGACGTTTGTGGGTTATCAGAGGGAGTAGTTTCTTGTTATGAGCAAGCTTCTCACTGAAGCAAAGGGATGTTCCCAGCAGCTCGAGCCGTGCTGCTGGGCAGGGCTCGTCCACGTATGAGAAGGCAATACTTGTGAAGCGTAAGTCAAATATGTAGTAAAGGACTTGAAAAAAAATCTTCTTTAGAACTCATTAGAATTAGGAATTTATTCTTTTTCTGATGTAAAATTGATCTGTAGCTGAATTGTGCATATTTGAGACTTGAAGGTAGTATCAGGCTGTCCTCCTTTGACATATTGCCCCCCAAAAAGTTGGGGGAAACTGCCTCATTTTAATACTTTCTTCGGTGATGAAGAAAGCACGAGTGGGCTCAGCTGCAGAGATGCCCTGTTTACCTCAGCTCTGCTCTTTATGCAGAAGAGCTCTGAGATTTTTGAGACCCGGTCTGTTAAATGACTGCTGGGAGCAGCAAAGAAATTGATCTTGTTTCCTGGAAAACACTAGCTTTAACATAGGCCCCAGCTACTACTTATTGCCAGTAGAAATTGCTGATGCTGAGGAGCACATAAATTGGCATTCTTGCCCAGGGTAGGTTCTCTCTGTGATTTCATCGAGGCTTAAGGATTTGAGGTTATCTGTCAAAGCAGGCGAGTGGTGTGCCTGCTTGTAGTGCTCCTGGACCTCAGATCCCATGGGAAAGCCTCATTTATTACACAGAGCTTGTCAACCTTGAAGAAACGTCAGGACAATCAAGACTGTAGAGGCTCAGCTCTTAAGCTATCGGAAATGTATCTGAGATACCTTTGAATTGTTTCTTTCATGTGCTATTTTTGCTTGTGCTACTGTGACTGTTTGAAGTAAAAATATGCAGGTTTATAACGATAGTGTTTAAAAAGCTTTTGGTTTAATTAATTGTTTTTATTTCTGAAAGCGGAGGTGGTATCTAGCCCCAAGTTTTAAAACATTCCACTCTGCTGCTGACCCTTTCAGCGAGGATAAAGGACTCGGTCAGTGTTTTGATACTGCCTCAGTTTTGATAAATTACGGAGCTTAGAGGCAATAGACCAAAAGAATCACACTAGCATTTTTTTTTAGTGTTGAAACTTGATTTCAGTCAAAGCAAGTGGCTGTATGAGCTCCGTTCAGCTGCTGAATGGGCCCAGCTGGCTTTTCTATTCTAATTAAAAAAAGCCAGAACTAAAAAAACTAACCATACCCAAAGCAGAGCCCCTTGGCCCTCTAGGCTCTATTTCCTTTGCTGCCCCAGACCTGCTGCTGCCCAGTGAAGACCGGAGCGAGGGTGATGCTGTGAGCAGGAGGGGAAGGTTTCTCACTCTTGTTAGCTGTGAGATGCTGTAGGGGAAGTCTGTTTTGAAAAAGGGCTGTTTCTTTGGAAAACTTATTTTAGGAAGGTTTTTTGACCTTTGAGATGTTTGTCCATTCTACTGCTTTTCCTGAGTATCATGAAGAAGAACGCGAGGGAAGCCCTGTGTTTCTGCGTATGCACTTTCAAGTCCTTGATTTCCTAGTGTCCTTTTTCATACTTTTCTTTCTGTCTGATATGTCTGAGAAGAATCTTATTCTAAACTCCAGATAGTGCCTAGATCTAGGCCTTCAAAAGAAGGCCCTATGAATTGCAGGAGATCTTGGTTTCTTATGGGCCAGCATTTCCTCTTGGAGAAGGATTTGAGAAAGGGAGGGAGAGATGTGTTGAAACCTGTGGACCCTGCAGGGAAGCATCTGGGGGAACCTGCATCCTCGCAGCGTTCTCTGACTGCGAGACACAGGGCGGCTTCATTGCTCTGACACTGCCCTGGGGCTTTGCTGTTTCCCTCTCCACTACAGCCTGTGGAAATAGAGCTTGTTTGGGGCAGAAACTGGGGGGCCTGTGGGTACCTCCTGCTCATCGTGTTCTGCTGCAAGCGTCCCTGGTGCAGCAGAAAAGTTGGGTCTGGGAAGCTGCTGCTTGGGACACACAGCCTGAAGTTGTGTGTCCTTCCCAATTCCACTTCTGAACCTGAACAGTGAGAGTATTGACGATGGCAAGTGTGAGGGTGTTTATTCTGTCTAGTAATTCAGGTGTTTATGTCGCAAACTTTATTTATGTTTAGGTAAATGCTGTAAATGGCTGGTTATGGTAGTGGCCTTTGCGTGCTGCAGTAGTTACAGTTTGGTGCTTTTTGGATAGCCAGAGCTCATGTCGCACAGAGCATCAGGTGTCTGCGCTGTTGGTTACAGTCACTGTGCTGGACACACCTGGGCATGCTGAGACACACTGGCTGTCTAGGTTAAACTGCACCGACTTCGTCTTTTTCTTATTCCCAAGAAGTTATCACAAGTTGGTGTGGAGGAGAAAGAGGGAAGGGAAGGTGAAGTTCCTTTTTGTGTGATAGCAAAAATCTATTTGTGAGTAACTGATTTTATTTTTTCTTCTGTACAGATTAATGGTGCAATGTAGGAAACCTTTGAAGGTTTCAGATGAACTGGTGCAGCAGTATCAGAGTAAAAACCAATACCTTACAGCCGTGCTGTCGGAAGCTGACCAGGAGCCCGAAATCGATCCCTATGCGTTTGTTGATGGCGATGTGGAATTCTTATTTCCTGATAGTAAAAAGGATAGGCAGAATATTGAGAGGGAAGCTGGGAAGAAACACAAGGTGAGTAAAGGAGTGAGGATATGAGTTAATAGGATGAAAGAAAAAAAGAAAAATGATTTAGTCACCAAATGTAATTGAAATCTGGCTCTGTATGTTTAGAAGTACATTTAGAAAAATTGAAAGTTTTGTGTTCAAATGCAAACGATCAATGAAAGTACACAGTGTGCATTGAGTAAATGCTGCATCACCTAAATCTTCCCAGCCCGCTGGTGATTCCGTTGCAGTAGGGTCTGTGGTTTAGACTGGGAGAAGTGGGAGAGCGCTGCTGGATCAGAACCAGGACCTCTCTAGCTCAATAATCTTCATCTAGAAATGGGCAATAGCAGTACGGGCAAGTACCGCTACCGTGAGCACTTTGAGCTGGGAGGCTGATGAGAACCTGATTATCTGCATATGGGAATTATTATAAATTTGGGAAGTAAATTCCACCCCCACCAACAGTTAATTTAAACACTTCCCCCCTGCTTTTTTTTGAATATAGGCTGAGGATGGGACATCTAGTGTTACAGTCCTGTCTCATGAAGGAGAAGATGCTATGTCGCTATTTAGTCCTTCCGTCAAGCAAGGTAAAGAGATTATTATTTTCAACTGTGATTTACTAATGCTCTCTTGAATTGCTGATAGACTTCAATAGTTTGTAAAATTCTTACTTTCTGGATTATGTTTTCCTTTCTCTTCAGAATCTGCTTGAAAACACCTTTTCTTTGTTAAATATTACAAATCAATACAATGGCTTTAAAATCTATGCGCAAGATAGTTGGGTGGAACCCAGAAGAAGAGGGTGTGTGGGGATTTTGTTTGTTTGTTTTTCTTTTTGGCCTTATTAGATGTGGAAATAACTTTTGAAATATGGCTTTTTTTAATATACGTTTTTAAATCTGTTTGTCTTTATAGATGCCCAACGTATTGCTGCTCATGCTCGCACTGCATCAACGAGCCTGTTCCACGAAACAGACCTGGTGGTCTCCTACACTGACCTGGACAATCTCTTCAATTCCGATGAAGATGAGCTAACAGTAAGTGATCGGCCAAAAATCATTCCTATAAGCAAATGTCAAGCTCCTCTTTAGCACCCATATTCTTGTATCTGACTCGAGCACAATGATATATTTTTATAGAAATGAGCTTTTGATTTTACATCTTTACTGTGGCAGACAGTAGTATAAGTTTCTTGAATATACCTTTAACTATCTGATTATAGATTTGAGAGAGAAATAAGTGTTCATATCCTGTAGTTTTATGTTCTGTTTACTAGTTAATGCAGCTAATATTGGAAGAAAACAAACCTGTGAAAGAGCAGGTGTTTAAATGGACATTCTGCCAAATAAGCTGCTTCATTGTGCCAGCTGTTATCTTGTAGTAGTTTCTCTCGCAGTCTCCGATGGCTCAGAATCCATTATCTTTTTAGTTTCTCTTTCAGTACTGTGGGTAATCAGTTGTCTTTTTTGAACTGTACTTTGCTCCACACTTAATCCTAAATCCCCTTACCCAGGCAAAATGCCCACCAACTTTAATGGGAGCCATAGCTGAGGAAGGGCTGAAGGATCTTAATAGCCATCAAAGGTCATCATTATATAAAGCAAGTGTGTTTGCTCTTTGAACGTGAAGACTTTCATTTTAAATAGACTTTAGTACTGTCTAAACATTGTAAAATATCTCTTGTTCTTTTAATTTCAACAGTTCTTCTTCCCCCTCCCTCTTGTTCCAGTAATTTTGTGTTGCCCTTTCTCGTCTGTTCCTGTACTAACATCAGTGCTGTTAGCCTGGCTTTTGGACTGTGTATTTTCAGGCTAACAAGCTGAGACTTATTTCATAAGTGATGGTTCATTTCAGTAGCATAATCAGTATGAGCACGAGTGCAAGTCCAATGGCCAGCATGTGGCTTCTCTTTACTTTTTTTAAATATTATATGAATTTTCTACTTTATATGCTCATTGTACAGGAAATTCCCAGTAGCTCACGTGCCATACTGTGAGGGATGAGGCTTTTAAGAGTGGACACTAAAGCTCTGTATGTGGATCAGTTTTGTACCACTTTCACTCAGTGCTATAGGTATAGCACTATGATTTCTCTAACAGTTACACATACTTAAGTTTCTTATGAAAAGGAAAGAATAAAATGAATAAACTGTTCTTGTGCTTTTACACATCTGCAGCCACAATATTGAATGAATAATTATACTTAATCTGGTTTATAAGTATCCAAATAAATCCGTTATACAAATCTTATATTTGTATGAACACAACCTGAAAAAGTGTTTTAAAGCATCATTCTTTTCTCCAGCCTTGCAATCCCAGTTCTTCTTCTGTAAATAAGTATGAAACACTTCTGGGTGGAGAAGGATGATGTCTTGAGAGTATGGATAAGTTTGGGAGGGAGGGGCTCACGAAAATACAAGACTTACAGTGGAAAGAGAAATAGACTTTTTATCCATAACCTGTGGCAACCTAGCTGAGTGGCTGAAAGTAGCAGTTCTGATATAGATTTCTTGCATAGTCCCTTCTTTTACATTTTAAATACAACTGGAAAACCCTAATTAGTTTTTGGTGTTTCCACAAAAACACTTTATTTTGGCCTTAGTGCTCGTCTTGCTGTGGAATCAGACTAACTTGTTTGAAGTAGTAGCTATGACTTTTTCTTTCCTTTTGTTTCTCTCCTCCTTTTTCTTTTCCTCCCCACTTACAACTCAGACATATTTTCAGGCTCGGAGGGGATGAGAGGAATGGCCTGAATGGCTTCATTTTTGTTGTTGTTTTTTTCAATGGAGATACTTGACTGGATGCGTTGATGTCTGGAATGATTTTATTATAGTACTACTTTTCCTTCCTAGCCTGGATCTAAAAGAACAGTGAATGGCTCTGATGACAAATCCAACTGCAAAGAGGCAAAAGCAGGAAATTTAGACCCACTGTCATGCATAAGTAAGCTTTATTTGTCTTCCCTAAATAGAACACTAACTTTAAGTACTTGATTGCTAATCTGTAATGGGAATTTGGAAGTGGATTCTTCTTTTGCCTTAATGAAATCTTAAGACAAAGGAAATACTTCAAACAGTTGTCATGCTCTAAAGCCTCTTTTTATTCCGACATTAGGCACTGCAGATCTCCATAAAATGTATCCGACTCCACCTTCATTGGAGCAACATATTATGGGATTTTCTCCGATGAACATGAATAACAAGGAGTATGGCAGTATGGACACTACACTTGGAGGAACGATACTTGAAGGGAATAGCTCCAGCGTGGGAGCTCAGTTCCGGATTGAAGTAGATGAGGGTTTCTGCAGCCCCAAACCTGCTGAAATAAAGGTACAAAGTGCTGATAGTTCTGATGAACCTTTCTCATGCTTACTGCTCCATTTAAGACCTAAAATTGTGGATAGCAACTGTGGCAAATGCAGTACAAGTTGTCACTTGTATCCACGTAATGCACATCTGCCAAGTAAAATTTACTATTTCAGTGCTTCCAGAAAGGGTAGTGGTGTAAGCTATTACTAAACCAAGGAATGCATCTCAGTAATTCTGATTTGTGGTTTGTTTTATCTTGGTGTACCACTTGTTGGAGAACCATAGGTGCAAATTCCGGCTGTGTATGCAAATCTCTACTTTGACCCTTGTAACTACATGAAGGTTGAATACGGAACTGTTACTACTTGAATCGGCAACAAAATTTTATTCAGTTAAATTCTTAGAAGCATTTGTGTTGTTGAAATGATCTAATTTACTAATTTAGATGCTGATGCTTTACCTTGTCTTACTTCTAGGATTATTCTTACGTTTATAAACCTGAGAACTGTCAAGCTTTAGTGGGATGTTCCATGTTTGCGCCACTAAAGACTCTTCCTAGCCAGTGTCTCCCTCCCATCAAGCTGCCAGAAGAATGCATTTATCGCCAGAGCTGGGCTGTGGGAAAGCTGGATTTACTTCCTGCAGGGCCTGCAATGCCCTTCATCAAAGATGGGTATGACCTGTGCCACAGATGTTTGTTCTAGGTGGCTGTCAGTTTTCCATGTTACAGAAAGTACTCCTTTTTTGTAAACCTGTAACGAGAAATTCTTGTAAAAACACTTTGTTTAGACAGCTGCCCAGAGCCTTTAAAAAAAAAAAGTAGGATTAAAACTTACAGTAAGAGACTGCCTCCTCAAATAGCTTCTTAACTGTGTATACACTTTATCTGTTGTCTCATTTAAAGGTTTCTTGGGGAAGCTTAATGGTGCAAGCCCAATTTTAATAAGTAATGAAGATGGTAACAATCAAGTTAAACGTAAACTCGGGACTCTGTTTTTGCCGTGATGTTGTAGGTACTGTAAAGGCTTAGTAGGTGGTGCTTCTGTTTCTTAAATTATCTTCTCAAAGAGCAGTAATCTCAGCTGTCTTGGCGCTAGGAAGGCTTCCTGCGCCTGGAAGCTGTGCCCAGCGTGACATTGCCTGGTAACAGGAGCATTGCAGTAAGCATTGCTGGAACACGCGCTTGCTAGCGATGGGTTTGCTGGCAGTTCTTCTCAAAGAAAATGTTTGTTTGTCCTTCACTTCTGCGTTAGTAGCTTGTGTCGATGGATTAGGCAACAGGGAGACTCTATTTATAAAATTATGTGATTTTTAAATCTCAGTTTAAATACTGAGGTTGTTTCTATGACTCAAACATAAGCAATATGTTTTCAGGTCTCATTAGTCTTATGGGTCTTTGGAGATACTCATTTGCTTGGGAAAGAAAATATTTAGTGCTTCCAGGTGATGCTTTCCTTGCGGATCCGCTAGAATCTGCTGTTGGTAGACACGGAACGTTTTCTAAGTGTTGTGTGTCAACATAGTGTGTAAATAAAACATGAAAAGGAAAAGGTGCCCTTCAGACTCCAGACATCCATAGAATTTATAATTCACACTGACCACACTTATTTCCTAGAAGCCTTTCGGAAAGGAAAGGACAAAGGAGAGAGGAGGAGGGGCAGGATTCTTTAACACTATTGTCAGTGGGAGTCCTGCAAAGTCATTTAGAACAAACGCTCCTGAAGATCCTTAAGGAGTGAAAATCTTTGTGCTCTAAATTATGGAAGATTAGTTGGGGGAAAAAAAAAAAAGGCAAATATTAATTAGGAAGGCTCCTCTGTAGAAATCTGAGACTTGAAAACCAGTTCTATGTTTAAAATATTTCCTTCTTCTTGTGGCTGCTGTTAGTGATGGAAGCACTATGGATCAAGAGTACGGCCCTGCCTACACCCCCCAGACCCACACTCCGTTTGGGATGCCACCAAGCAGCGCGCCTCCCAGTAACGGTGGAGCTGGAATCCTCCCTTCTCCTTCCACCCCTCGTTTCCCAACTCCCAGGACACCAAGGACTCCTCGGACACCTCGTGGAGCTGGTGGACCCGCGAGCGCGCAGGGCTCAGTCAAGTACGAGAACTCTGACTTATACTCACCAGCTTCCACCCCGTCGACGTGCAGGCCGCTCAATTCCGTTGAGCCGGCGACGGTGCCCTCCATCCCCGAGGCGCACAGCCTGTACGTGAATCTCATCCTCTCCGAGTCTGTCATGAACCTCTTCAAAGACTGCAACTTCGACAGCTGCTGCATTTGTGTTTGCAATATGAACATCAAAGGTGCTGATGTTGGAGTTTACATTCCGGATCCAACGCAAGAGGCCCAGTATAGGTGTACCTGTGGTTTCAGCGCTGTTATGAATAGAAAATTTGGCAACAGTTCTGGACTGTTTCTTGAAGATGAATTGGATATTCTAGGACGTAATACAGAGTGTGGCAAAGAAGCAGAAAAACGCTTTGAAGCTCTCAGAGCTACTTCTATTGAACACGGCAGCGGAGGACTGAAAGAACCTGAGAAACTGCCAGATGAGTTAATACTGTTGCTGCAGGATCAGTGCACCAACTTGTTCTCGCCATTCGGAGCAGCAGATCAAGATCCTCTCCCCAAAGCCGGGGCAGCGAGCAGCCTGGTACGCGTAGAGGAAAGGGATTGTTGCAATGACTGCTACTTAGCCTTGGAACATGGACGCCAGTTCATGGACAATATGTCAGGAGGGAAAGTTGATGAAGCACTTGTGAAAACTACTTGCTTGCACCACTGGTCAAAAAGAAATGGTAAATATTAAAAACAACAAGATCTTATTTTCTGCTATTTTTTTTTGAAGGGGGTGTGTGTGCTGGGGGGGTCTCCTTTCTTTCTGGGGCTTTGCTATAACTGTCCACGGAGCACCCCTTGCTCGTATATTTTTGGATATTTGCCTTTCCTCTCAATAATACTCCTTCCATGTAGCAATGCTATTAGGGTTGACAGTGAAATATGAAACTTGGATAGCGGTTAACTGCAATCCAGGGCCATGGGTGAGCGTCGAGAAGACTTAGCCAGGTTTCTGTGTATCATTGCGGGTTAAGTTTAAAAGCTCGTGCTATAGTTAAATCCATGTTTTCAGGCCCCCAGAAGAAGACTTGGTATTACTGTGACCTTGTTATTCAAGATTAAAAGATGCTTTTCAAAAGAGGCTACGAAATTACAACTTACCAAAGTGCATGTTAGCTCTTTATTTCTAGACACTGTGTATTAAAAAGGAGATAGTGGTGTCAAGCTGATGAAACAGACTGCGGCTGTTGTTTGAGGCTCCGCTAAACTTCTCTGAAGTGAGCACTGGGTGGCAGTCTGCTTAAACACCCTTTATTTGGAAGGAGAAGCGCTGTCGTTTAAGTCTCGCATGACTGCTGTATGCTTTTTTTTGATTTAGGCTAAGAAAAATATACTAAGATGGTGAGGCTTTCAAGGGAAGGCACTCTGCAGATTAAGAAATCCGTGTGCTTGGTGCTTTATATCTTGACCTTTGCATGGCCTGTATGAGCAGCATATCTATTTATTTAAGAAGAAAGTGACTCTTTAAAATCCACATGGTATAGGATTCTGGGCTGTTGGATTTTTCCTTTTTTTTTTTTTTTTTTTTTTTCCCCCTGTTGTTGTGGCAAGCCCTGACCATTTCTTGTCCTTCCAGTGGTGGATGTGAGCATGCAGTGTTCCCAGGACATCCTCCGTATGCTCCTCTCGCTCCAGCCCGTTCTCCAGGATGCGATTCAGAAGAAGCGGACGGTCCGGTCCTGGGGCGTGCAAGGGCCCCTCACGTGGCAGCAGTTCCACAAAATGGCTGGCAGAGGCTCCTACGGTAAACGGCCGTGCGCTCCGGTCCCTCGATCGGCTTGACATGACTGTCGGCCTCAGGGTCTGGATGCAGTGACACTCCCTGGGCAGGGGAGAACTGCTCTTGGTTGGCTGTGCAGCAGTAAAGATGCTAAACTGTGCGGCTTCTTCTTGAGGCCCTGGGAGACTTGAAATAAAAATAACTATCTGCTGCCGTTTTGCAGAGGGTTGGATCGTGCATGCAGACATTTCAGTTGTATTTATCAAAATGAGGGCTATTGCACGCTTAATCAGCATTCCTTCCGTGTTATCTAGGAACTGATGAGTCCCCAGAACCACTGCCAATCCCGACATTCCTGCTGGGATACGACTACGATTTTCTGGTGCTGTCCCCATTTGCGCTGCCCTACTGGGAGAGGCTCATGCTGGAACCTTACGGATCTCAGAGAGACGTTGCTTATGTTGTGGTGTGCCCCGAGAACGAGGCTCTGCTGAACGGAGCAAAAAGCTTCTTTAGGGATCTCACTGCAATATATGAGGTACATTATTTATGGCGGTTAACAGTGAAATGGATTTTTGAAAGACTATTTCTGATACGTACTCATAACTGCTTATCAGGCTTGTCTCAAATGATATAACCGTACAGAAACGCACAGGAAGGGTTGCAGGGATAGGCACTTGGAAGATAAGGGCTGTTCCTGCTGCTTGTTGTTCCCTTTAGTAATAGCTGCTTTGAGAGACCATCTGGTAGACGCCTCTCAGTGGTAAAACTGTGTATTACTACTCAATTGTTTAGCTACATAGAATTAATTAATTTAATGCATGTATGATTGTGATTAAGATTATATGGATGATATATATATATTTTTTCTTTTTCTCCTTGCATTTAGGAAAACCTGAAAATATGCCATAAAATGGTTATATAATATTTAATCTTTCATGAAGTGTAGTGTAGTGTTGTAGAATTAATACACTCCTTTTGGATATCACAAAGAAATCTGTGTTCTATTTTCAACTGTGTTCCATCACAACTAAATCTATCCTCTTATGTTTATCTATATGCACCTTTGATAATTTACAGTTCTTAAAATCTACAAATACCTGATCTTGCATCTTTTCTTTTGCTGCCTTTGCAGTCATGCAGACTTGGTCAGCACAGACCTATCTGTAAGCTGTTGCCTGACGGCATCATGAGAGTTGGACCTAGTGCTTCAAAGAAACTTTCCGAGAAGCTGGTCACAGAATGGTTCTCCCAGACAGCTAATGCCAACAACGAAGCATTTTCCAAACTCAAGCTATATGCCCAAGTTTGCAGATACGAGCTGGGTATGTGTGTGCTATTTTTTTCCATGCTATTTTTGTTTCATACAGTTACCAGTAACTCTGTCCCAATAGAAAGGGAGAAATAATTGAATATATTTATTAAATCTTATTCTTGATCCAGTTTTTTTTTTTTTTTTGTTCTGTACTTGGAGAAAAATATGTATCTAAATATGTGCCAGAATGGCTTCCTGTCATCTAGCAATGTCTTTAGAAAATGGTAGTGTCACTGCCTGGCAGAGACGTCTGCTGTCCTTCTGCTTTGGTGACTTAGATTATAAAGTCAGGATCCCTAACTCTAACTTAACCTCTCTGGAAGGGGAAAAAAGTCATATTTAAAGCAGTCTTCTAGATATTTTGGAAAGAGTCTTGTTAGACTAAAACCTAGAAATGGAAAATTCCATACTTGTGTTTAAGAGTCAAAATTTAAGTGTCAAAATGCACGCTAAAAGTTAAACCTCTATGTTATATGTTATAAAACGTATCAAATCTCTTAAGTGTGCTAAAGCCAGCTGCAATATGGAGTTATGCTTTTTCTGCTTTTAGGTCCGTATCTTGCTTCTCAGCCCTTGGACAATTCTTTACTTTCCCAAACAAATCTCATCCCTGCCCAAAGCCAGCCGCCCTCCGCCCTGCCGCCGGTGACAGCCACCGCTGGGAACCCCAACACTCCGTCGTCCGCTCCCGCAGCCCCTACCAGCAGCACGATGACGGTGACATCAAACAGTGCCATGACTTCCGCAGCCACTACAGCTAATTCCACTCTGACGACCACTGCCACGTCATCGTCCTCCGCCAGCGTGGGCGGCGGCATCGCGCCCAGCAAAGCGGCTTCGTTTCCCCCGTTCAGCGGGATGAGCGCTGCCGCGGCCGCCCCGCTGCCCGCGCAGGCTGCGACGGTCCCGAACGGGCAAACGGGCGGCCAGCAGCAGCAGCCGCCGCTGCCAACAGCTGGGATGTCTGGGGAGAATCCGTCTGCTCCCGTGCAGCCCCACGCTGAGGTTTCGGAAAGGTAATGGGCTGCGCAGTCCAGCTATATAGGTTATCCCCTGCCCCGGCTCAAAAATACGTGTGTTAATATCGTTCTTCTTCTCTCAGCAAAACTTTGTTTTTCTTTTCCTGTATTTCTTTTCTAGTTACAAAGCTATATTTTAGGGACAATAAGATGTTTGGAGTTAAACTTCTTCATTCAAGACTTAGCTGTAATGATCAGTTTTAATAGCATCTCAGTGCCTACTGTGGTTTAAAAATAAACTTTCTTTTCACCAAACTTTCTCAGTTCAGGAAACTATTAGCCTTGCACATTTTAAAGTGGGGCAGAAGGAGAACAGATAATGGTGCCGTTTACAGTAGTAAAGGTAACTCTTACTGAGAGACTGAATTCTAAATAATTTTATTCCCTGATTGATTGAAAAACCTAAGCATTGATGAGCTTCTGCAATAAGGCTAAAGAAAATGCCAGGAATGCTGGAGTGCTGATGAGCTCACATACTTTATCACAGAAAACTATTTCTTAAACTGCATTTGATTCAGAAATCTTTCAGGTTTATCTTTGGCAATTTATCCTAGCTGTAAAGTAGAAATACCCTTTAACCAAAATATAGAACTCTGCTTTTTTGTAACTGGTTTCAAAATTTAATTTCCAGCACTATGGATCGTGATAAAGTTGGCGTTCCTACAGATGGAGATTCACATGCCATCACCTATCCACCTGCAATTGTAGTTTACATAATTGATCCTTTTACATACGAAAAAAAGGATGAGAACAGCAGCTCATCCAGTCTGTGGACACTCGGGCTTCTGCGCTGCTTCTTAGAGATGGTTCAGGTTCTTCCACCTAACATCAAGAATATAATTTCTGTGCAGGTAAGCCATTGTTTGTCTAAGTATTTTTTGGTCTATCTGTGTTTTGGAGATGATGACAAGTTTAGGGTGAAAGTTTCATTTGCTTTTTAAGTATTACGTACAGTTCTGCAGTTGTTTTAACTTTGGAGATTAGAGTTTTTGGGCTTCAGGCAGTGCATCTTCCCGATAGGCATCGGTCTGTTGTCAGCAACTGCAAAGCTAATAAATGGATTTCTCTTTTGAGAAAGCACTAAGAACCTCTTCTAACCAACCTCTTGCATTCTCTAAAGAAAATTTCAAGGAGAATAATTACTTGAAGTCTTGCACAGCTTTAGAACTGGAGGGAAGATGTCAAAGAACCAGAGAAATGTGACTGCTTTAAGTAAATTCAAAAAACGGCTTACCCAGTACTATCTCAAACAACATTTAACCTGATGATGAAATAGTAATTGTTTTCTGATGCAAACAAGACTCAGTGAATTTTCCTGTGTAATCTCTTTCTAGATTGTCCCATGTCAGTACCTTTTACAACCTGTGAAACATGAAGACCGGCAGATTTACACTCAGCATTTAAAGTCCTTGGCGTTTTCAGCATTTACTCAGTGTCGGAGACCCCTTCCAACCTCTACCAACGTGAAAACATTAACTGGCTTTGGCCCAGGTTTAGCAATGGAAACTGCCCTGCGGAGCCCTGATGTGAGTACCTGCAAGAAGAGTTCTTGAATTTTAACTTGATGGTTGTGTAAACACACAGATCAGAGAAATGTCTGTCCCTCCTAAATCACTGATCTTTCACAAAAGTTAACCAAAATCATGGGAATAGTCACTTCTTGAGGCTTCATTGTCTGTTCTGTCCTCTCTGCAGAGACCTGAGTGTATCCGACTGTACACCCCTCCTTTTATCCTGGCTCCTGTAAAGGACAAGCAGACAGAACTGGGAGAAACTTTTGGAGAAGCTGGCCAGAAATACAACGTACTTTTTGTGGGCTACTGTTTGTCTCATGATCAGAGATGGCTTCTGGCATCCTGTACAGATCTCTATGGAGAACAATTAGAAACTTGCATAATTAATATTGATGTACCAAATAGGTAAGAACTAACATCTGAATTTAATTTTTAGCATGTGCATCTTGATTTGTCTTTTCTGTTTATGATGGTGTAAGAATTGTAGGCTTTTGTAATCGCACTATATTGTAAAACTAGCTGGAGCCAGTGGGTGTTTTTGCTGTTAAGTGCATTTTGCTTTTGAGTTAAATTTCTTGGAGCTGTTTATTTGGTCTTCTGTTTCTTATATTTTTCTGTATAAGTGCATTCATCTAAAACCCCCACACTTTCTGACTTTTCTCTTTGGTGTTAGGATATGATTAATTAACAAACAAACTAGCTAACTCCTCACCTTTCTCCATTCCCTTCCTCCCAAAACCCCAAACCTTTGTTCAGTTTAACACTAAAAGAAGATGGATTTGATATACTAAAATATTAGCATTCCTGTGCCCAGTGAATGTTCAGCTTAATGCAAATATGAAAATGCAAACATGGCAATGGAAGGGTATTGCAGATGGCATTTTATTTTGTTTCTTTTCTCTTCTCCATTCTAGAGCTCGCAGGAAAAAGGGCTCTGCCCGCAGACTTGGTCTTCAGAAACTCTGGGAATGGTGCTTGGGACTTGTGCAGATGAGCTCTTTGCCATGGAGAGTTGTAATAGGCCGTTTAGGAAGACTAGGACACGGGGAATTAAAAGGTAATGTTAGCATCCTAGAGTCTAAAATGACATTTGAAGCTTTAATTTTTTTATTATAACATAGTTTCTGTCTCTGCTTCTGGAAGAAGAGCTAAGTTATGAATCTGTAAAGGATATGTGAAATGTTAGCAAATGTGAAGTTTGAACTGCACACTAATACGTGTAATAACGTATTTTGCAGCAAATGTTGTTGTTCTAAATAAACTTATGTATCTCTGTACCCTCAGACTGGAGTTGTTTGCTGAGTCGCCGAAACCTGCAGTCCCTCAGCAAGAGGCTCAAGGACATGTGCAGGATGTGCGGGATCTCGGCCGCAGACTCCCCCAGCATCCTCAGTGCGTGTTTGGTGGCGATGGAACCCCAGGGCTCCTTCATTATTATGCCAGGTACTTGAGAGACTCGGAGAAACTGCTGGGTTTGGAGAGGGAACGAATAATTCCATTGTGAAGAAGCTAAGGAAATACTTGGTTTCTCTTCCACAGATTCCGTATCGACAGGCTCGGTGTTTGGACGCAGCACCACTTTAAACATGCAGACGTCTCAGCTGAACACGCCGCAGGACACGTCGTGCACTCACATACTCGTGTTTCCCACATCTGCTTCTGTGCAAGTAGCGTCGTCAACTTACACCACTGAGAACCTGGACCTGGCCTTCAACACAAACAATGGTTAGTAGATAGATCGTGGGTGGATTTTCTTTTTTTTTCTTTCTTTAAAAACCGCAAACCCCCAGATTCGTCACTGCTTCCCTTCTATTAAAATTAAGGTTGTTTATGCTAATAAGCCGCAAGATTTATATAGAAAACTTACTCTTTTCAGAATGTGTGTTGTTGTGTCTTGTGCCCAGGGAAAGTAGAAATTGACTGGTCTTGTTCTTTTTCAAGATGGAGCAGATGGAATGGGGATCTTTGACCTGTTAGACACTGGAGATGATCTTGATCCTGATATTATAAATATTCTTCCTGCATCCCCTACTGGATCCCCTGTACATTCTCCAGGGTCTCACTACCCCCATGGAGGCGATATGGGCAAGGTAACTATTGGAGCAAATACAGGGAAATTCTTTTGTTGTTGTTGTTGGGGTTTGTTTTTTTGCAAGTTTGTGGCTTTGTTTGTTTGTGGTTTGTTTGTCTGTTTACTTCTCCTTCCCTCTCTCCCTTTCCATCTTCTAATTTTGTTTGTGGAATTAAAAGTTCCCATTAAAACATTTTGAATCAGTTGGGTATTGAATTGTCTTTGCAACATTCATGTCATGTTTGGGCATTTTGAAATGCTTTACGTTTGGAAAGTTGCAGGTAATCATTTAATATCAGGAGAAGGTGACTTAAATTATCTGTTCTTTTACAGGGTCAAGGTACAGATCGATTGCTGTCAACAGAATCTCATGATGAAGTAACAAACATACTGCAACAGCCTTTGGCCCTTGGTTACTTTGTGTCAACTGCCAAAGCAGGTCCATTGCCTGACTGGTTTTGGTCAGCGTGTCCTCAAGCACAAAATCAGTGTCCCTTGTTTCTTAAGGTACTGTAACCTCAGCGGTCCGTGCAGCTGTTTTCCTGGGCATGGTTGGTTGTGTTGTGTGCAGGGATCTAACTAAGCACAAGGTTATCGCAGTCCTGAAAAAAAAATTGGTGTGTGTAACTCTTAGCAGGTTTTTGTTTCAAAGGAGAAGTTGGGTTTTAAATTTTTGAGGCAAAGAGTTTTTATATCCACTTATTAAAAGTGGAGAAACATCCTTAAATTAAGTAACACGTTTCAAGGGCTCTTCCTGCTCCTTTATCTCAGCCTCAACTCTTTTTCTCGCTGGCTTGTGCTACAGCAGTGCAGTACTTTGCAGGGGTTGGTGCTGTGCTGAGCTTCTGGCCAGATCTCTGGTTAATGTTTGACTCCCTTTGGGACTGCTGGCAGAGGGAAGTACGCAAGTATAACGCAGTATCACCTTTACACTGCAAGTATAATGTGGTGTCACCTTTACACTGGGTAAAAATAATCTCTGTTTGTTTATTGCATAAAGGATAAAAGCTAGTTTTTCAATGTTGGTTGTCTCCAAATGATAGTCATTGCTCCATCTGCCAAGATACTATCTGATTTATTGTTATTTATTTTATGCCACAACCAAGCCTGGTTTGACATGCTTAAAGCTATCCCTTAGTATAGGGAGAAACTTTGCACATTAATAGTATTCACTTTTGAATTAAATTAGCATCTCTAATACTATACTGTGTTATCTAATGATACTGATTTGTTTTCTTCAGCCTTATTTGTGTCAGGATTAGTGGTGCCTCTTGACTTAAGCTCAGCTGTGCTTCTGGTATAAGTGTTGTATGTTTGGTTTTGTGTTCTGAATGGAGGATTTTTTATTTAGCTTAAGTATCTCAATGGAGTATAAGCAGATGGACTTGTGGAAAGCAAGTAAACTTTAAGTCCAAATAGCAGTAAAAATCTTGGGTTGCTTTTTATTTATTTATTTATTTAAATAATGTAGGCAAAGGGGTTTAAAGTATTTCCTAAGATGTATTAAGCTACTAGCACTATGCTTTTAAGAGAGATTTATGAGTGCATTTCCTCAGATCCTGATAATCCCAGTGCTTGTTGACTGTAGAAGGTTGAAACCTGGTGTGGCTTGTGTGTCGCACAAGAGCAAGAGGCTGAAGGCTGCAGGGGGGAAGGCTGCAGCAGAAGGGGTAGTAACTGCCGGCATTTCCCCTTCCTCTCGCAGGCCTCTCTGCACCTCCACGTGCCTTCAGTGCAATCAGACGAGCTACTCCACAGTAAACACTCCCATCCACTTGATTCTAATCAGACTTCTGATGTGCTCAGGTATTCATGATTGTTCACTTACAGAAATACTTTCGTCATTTCATTTTTTCATATTGCTGTTGTAAAATCACATACTCTTTTTCTTGCTATTTTGCTTTTGTGCTGCTGATATCCTTAACTACTTCATACAGAGACACAGTAGATTACTGTCTTTTGCATGATTGAAAGGTGGCTTTATCACAAACAGTACAATTAAAAATGAACTAAAACATCTCAAAGCCCCCTTTTAGGTGAAAGACAAGGAATTTCTCAAGCCAGGAGGAGCTTGAGGTGTAACATTGTGCATAAGTGAATCTAAGATTATGTACTAAACTGTTAAGCCAGAGTCTTGGATGGGTTGGGGGAATAGTGAAGTGCTGATGCATAGGACAATAGATTCATGGAAAAGTGGAACAGCTGTTGATAAAGTCAGACTTCTCCAGATATTTATTTTCATATGTAAATCTCTTGAAAATAGTTAAGTATCAACAATTTAAAATGGTGTTTTCCACTGGAGGGAAAAAAAGTTAACCATGAATATTGACAAAACTATCTTGTATGTTGTAAGGAAGGTGGATTTTTATTAAATGGGGACTGTAAAATGCTTTCCTGAAAATAGCAGTGGGAATATCTGTTGGTTTGACGGAAGCTTTTGTTCGTCTTGCAGGTTTGTTCTGGAACAGTACAATGCACTCTCCTGGCTAACCTGTGATCCTGCAACCCAGGACAGACGGTCATGTCTCCCAGTTCATTTTGTGGTGCTGAATCAGTTG
Source organism: Crypturellus tataupa (assembly GCA_034781795.1). Lineage (NCBI taxonomy): Eukaryota > Metazoa > Chordata > Aves > Tinamiformes > Tinamidae > Crypturellus > Crypturellus tataupa. The sequence continues at coordinate 1,337,835 of JAWLRI010000674.1, forward strand.
TATAACTTTATCATGAATATGCTGTGATCTTCATCTGAATTTTGAAAGACGAGAATGAGGAAAAGGGATATTTTGCTGCAGGACTAAGTTATAAATTCTTCTCAGTGCAAGTGGTTTGTGATGGGGTATGAATCTTGTTACTTCCAGCAAATATTGCTTTGGCTTGTGAGAAGGGCGTCTGTAACCCTACTGTCTTTGATGCATTGACTACGGGGGACTCTTTAGAATGATGATCAGAAAGTGTATTATAACATTTTTAGTAGCAAAATTAACCATTTTTCCCCAGTCACAGTATTTGTGAAGAGTAATGAGCCATAGTACCCGGTCATGGTTAATGAATTTTAAAGCATGGAGATGAGAAGAAACGTGAGGAACAATAAGTTTCAACCTATGGCTTCAGAACATCAAGATGTTCTTGTATTGGATTATAGTACCTAGTATTCAAAAATGCCTGCATCTCTTATTTATTGTAAGTTTTTAAATGTATAAATTGTCTTATATTTCTTAACCTCTTTTATAAAAATTTTCCTAGAAGGTTTATACTGCCTTCTTGCTTTAAAGCAATTGGTCTAAAATATATGTAATCGTCTTAATTAAAAGTTGCAGTAGGTTGCTTTTAGAGTATTATTTTTTTGTAAGGGGGTGGGTGGGGACAGTAAATTTGTATTGTCTTGATGTACAGTTTAATGGGGATAGAGGGGTTAATGTCCATACCATTGTGTGTGGGGGATTTACAGCTAAGCTGTAGTTGCAGAGTACATGTACAGTAATGAAGTTCACTGTGTTTATATAAATTGAAAAGGTACCGGGTCTTACAGCATTTTATATCACACCTTTACAGAGTAACAATGGCAATATATAAGTGATATTGTAGGTGGTTTAACTTGTAGTGAGAATAAAATGAATAAACTCTTCAACTGAAGTTTGTGTTATGGTTCAGGGCTGTGGCTAGATTCTCAGATCTGTTTCCAGCAGACAAGTTTCGTTATTACAAGAAAAGCTCTTGCACAGTGTTGTTACCTGGATGTTCTTGGCACTGTGGAGGCCGCATTATTTTGTTTTGTGTTTGTGATAAAACACAAATATGAGACAGAACAGACACAGAAAACTCTGACCTTATCCAAAGTCTCCTGCAAGGCTGAAATTTAGCCCAGCTCTAGCCATTTTACAAATGCAAAAATAGTCAATCTTGACTTTAAGATTGGTGTGTGTTTAACTAAAATGTGGTGTATATAGATTCTCAGTGAATTCTGGTATTCAGATTTTATTCCACTAGTAAAAAGCAAAGCGAAACCCTGAACATTTTCCTTTTTCATGTCTTTTGGCACTGTGGTGAAGGTCCAAGCACCAGTGCACGGCCTTCCCCGCGCGCCCGCTGCAGACTCTGGCCGGGGCACGTGCCAAGGAGGCTTAGCCCTCCCCGGGGAAGGGCCTCGTGAGTGAAAGGCTTTTGTAAACCCCTCCCTCTGTCTACAGTCCCCATTTTCCCCAGTAGTTTCCTTCCATTCTCCTAGCACACGCCAAATGTCTGCTGCTGCTCTGAAATGGCCCCTACGGGTGCTGCGGAGCAACAGCATCTGCTTTTTCTTGGTTCCGCCTCGTCTGACTGCCAGGTTTCAAAGACTGACTCGTGCAGTGCCCACGTGAGCCTGTCGTGAGACCCCGTGCTCGCTGTCACCTGGCTCTCGTGCGTTCGTCCTGCCTGCTTAAACCTCGACAGGAGCAAGTTTTAAGATCCGTTTGTGCACCCGCTGTTAATCCTCTACAAAGAAGAAATCACTTGTATTTACAAAACCTATTATGTTGATGAAAATCATGTTTTGTAAATGCAAAATATTTGCCTGAGATCATCTTTTTTTTTTTCGTATAAAGTCTCCTTGAATTGTGTATATACAATATTAGCAACTTTTTTGTTTTTGTATAAAGAAGTTGTACAATTGGTGACAAAAATTTTCAGTCGTTTCTTCAAAAAAGAGTGCAATCAGAAGTCAGCATATTTTGATATTAAAGTTAAAAACTGGGTCTGTCCATTACTTTTTCTTGATAATGATAATGTACCACAGATTAAACAGCACACTTTTGTTTTAGAGCAGGTGTTTTCTTTCTCATTTGGCTGAGATTTTTAAGGGGGAAAGTGCTTCTCAAACTGGAATTTTCAAAGCATATGTGTCTCTGTTTGTTTGTTTTGTTAAATCTGACTTGTATCCATAAAGGTAAGTGAATCAGCTGCCTGAACACCGGTGTAGCTACTCTGTTATCTGGACCACAACCTTCCTTGTGAAACTCTCCGACTGTGAAATAGGTCAGTTCTTTTTCTCCCCTCTCCTCACATGCAGTTAAAGTAAATTATAATATTGTAACCACTACATAAGATCAGGACGGCCCTTTTTGAAAGTGCTAGTGACAGCCAACACTGTGCGTATCACAACTGCCAGCCCCACGGGCCAGCTACTCCAGTGCACCTACTTTTTTAAAAGAAGTTTCTTAGCTGTTTTACTCTTTTAAGGGCACATAATTAGTGATTTATGAATAAAAATGACACAATCCGATTATTGGGGTTGTTTAACAAGTACAAGCTTTAATGTGTTTTGAAAATTTTGGTTCTAGCTTCTCAAAACAGTCTTGCACAAAAAAAAAAAAAAAAAATAGTGCCAGGATTTTTTCTTAATTCTGTGGAAGAGCCAGTGAAAGACACAGCTGCACTATTTCCATTTGCATTAAAAAATAATGTATTTTAATTTAGCTATGTCCTTAAGCCATGGAGTCCTCTGGACTGTGACTTGCTCTGTTTGGATCAGGTTTCTGTAAACACTGTTGCTAGAGCGCCAGGCCAGGCCCCTACCCGTACTTGCAAACAACCCTTACATTTTAAGCCAGCTCTAACATGTAAATCTTTCTAACCTTTGCTGAAATAAGTTTAAAAAAATAAATGAAATTTATATTTAAATGCTCAGCTACGTTCTTACTTAGCAGTCATTATGGTGCAGATTATTTTCTTTCTGTGTTTACTTCCTCTGTTGGTTTTGTAGTCATCTTTAAACTACCCCTCGTTCTTGATGCTCTAATGTGAAAGGATTGTTACATTATTGTAAAGTTTTCAGGAATATGAGCAAGATGTGCCCCCCGTATGGAGCTGTAGCACAGTGTGGCGCAGCAGAGGAGGGTGGTAGAACTGCCCCCTCCCTCAAACATTTTTCTTTTATGTTTCATAATAAGGGGGCAGTGTGTGACACCTTCCCCAGGGGAAGTCATTTTGTTTGTTTTTTAATAAAAAGACGCAGACTTACACCTCTAGGGTGCAAGGGGGAGAAGGGTCCTGTACATCTTGTTAGTGGAGTAAAACTTCACTTACAGCAAAACTAGCTGGCACCTACCCTGATCCGAGGGTCGCTTTTGGCAGGCAGTTACTAAGCGCCTTTCAGGGCTTTTTCCTCACAACGTGGAGCTGGGGGCCCGCCTCCGCACCGAGGGGCAGCCGCGACCGTCCCCGCTCCTACCCGGCGTCTTCGTCGCGACAAAAACAGCAAGAGAAAAAAAAAAATAATTAAAATAAAAAGGAACAAACGCTCGTGCCGCTGGACGCCAGAAGAGGATAGCCCGGGGGAGAAGTCAGCCGCGAGGCCGGGCCTGCGGGCTCTCGCTAGCGCCGGCCTGGTAGAGGGCGGGGGGCCGCACA